>CM022775.1:2662965-2682965 GCA_012411365.1 Ameiurus melas | reverse complement strand
TCCGGATCTCTGCGAGCAAAATGAAGTCTGACCCCTCGATCTGTCCTACTGAGCTTTTCTCTTGCTCACACACACACACACACACACACACACACACACACACACACACACACACACACACACACACACACTTCCCCCTCTCGCACATTCACACACTCACACCCTTACACGAGACATTAGAGGCTTTGATCTGAGTATGCAGAGATCTGACCTGTTCTAGGCGTTTGTGTGTGTGTGTGTGTGTGTGTGTGTGTGTGTGTGTGTGTGTGTGTGTTCAGGAGATGGTGACAGGTTGACAGAAGCTGGGGGAGAGCCTGCAGGTGGCCCTCTGACAGCACGCTGTACATGTGTCTCCTCTCATCAGACTAGAGCCGTCTCGCACACACACACACACACACACACACACACACACACACACACAAGGACGCAAAAGCCCCATACTGACTCAGGATTGCAGGTGGATTAATGAAGATGAATGGTCCTGAACACTGATGTGAATGATGAGAGTTCGTACACCATCACCCACAAACTATCAATGGACAGTCTGTCTGTCTATCTTTCTGTCTATCTCCTTTTGTCTGTCTCTTGATCTGTCTGTCTTTCTGTCTCACTGTTTGTCTGCCTGTCTGTCTATCTATCTGCCTATCTCCTTTTGTCTGTCTCTTTGTCTGCCTGTCTGTCTGTCTCTCTATTCGTCTGATTGTCTGCCTGTCGCTCTATCTGTCTGTTTGTCCATGAGTCGGTTTGTCTGTCTGTCTTTCTGACTGTCTGTTTATGTCTCTCTCTGTCCGTCTGCCTTATTGTTTTTCTGTCTATACGTCTGTCTACATTCTCCTGTCTGGCTTCCTGTCTGTCTATTTGCGTGTCCTTCTGTCTGTCTAATATAGAATCACCTGTATAGTTCATGTTGGTTGCTTTAACAAGACAAATTCTGTCTGTCTGTCTGCCTGTTTCCCCGCTGTAATTTCCCCTGTGCTGTCAGTCTAGATGGATGCATCCATGCCATCAGATCCATCCATCCATCCATCCATCCATCCATCTCATTCAGGACATCCATCATCCATTTATTTTTACTGCAGAACTTCAGGAGTTTATCGACACTGTGGCGTGTGAGAGCTCGGTTTATCTCCGTGCCGTGTGAGAGCTCGGTTTATCTCCATGCCGTGGTGAGTTTGGCTCTAGTGGACGAATTGATGGCCAGAATCTCTGCAGCGTTCTCACAGTGCTCCATCACTCACAGCTCCGACTCGCCATTAAACTCTTTGGAAAGTCTGGACGTTGATAAGCGATATCTGGGCTGGTCCCAGAGGCAAAGCGAACGGTCACCAATCAGAACCGACGTCAGCGCCTGTCACTCAGTGAGTGACAGAGTGAGCCTGCAAGAGGGCGGGGAGATAGTGTGATGGACAGCTGGGAACAACAAATAGGAAATCAATGTAATCAGTCAGAAATGAGACAGAGTGCTTGGGCAGCAGGAGGGACTTAAACTATAAACTAGCTGTGTTTAGGGAATCTCTCTCTCTCTCTCTCTCTCTCTCTCTCTCTCTCTCTCTCTCTCTGTGTGTGTGTGTGTGTGTGTGATTGTTCATTGTCTGCAGCATGCGTCCAGCAGGCCTTGTTGTTATTTGTATTTTGTGGACCTGGTGTTACGCTACATTTAATCAGTGTTATAAAGACGTCTGTGTTTCCCTGCAAGGCTGATGTCTTGTTTCTGTTTGTGTACAGATCATAGTGATGAGCTTCGCTTCTACCTCATCCACATGACCGAGGTGAGTTAACTACAGTTTATCCTGTCTGTGTCTGTCTGTCTGTCTGTCTGTCTGTCTGTCCGGCTGCTTATTTTTCTGTCTGTCTATGTATCATTAAAATTCCTGTTGATCTGCATGTCTTATGCACATCCATCTATCTTCCTGTCTATCCAACCATTTATTCCTCCATCGAGCCAACTGTTCATAAATCCATCCATCCATCTATTCATCCACCCATCCCACCATCTGCCCATCTATCCAACCATTCATTTCTCTATTGAATCACTCCTCTATCCAGCTGTCTCTCCAGTCATTCAGTCATCCATCCATTCTTCTGTCTGTCTGTCCAATTGTTCATTCCTCCATCCATCCAAAATCCATCTGCCTAGCCAACCTTTCATCTGTCTATCCAATGATTCATTCCTCTATCTAGCCAACTGTCCATCCAACCACCCAAACCAAGCATCCGTCCATCCATCCATCCATCCATCCATCCATCCAACCAACCAAGCATCCAACCATCTGTCTATTCAATCCATCCATCCATCCATCCATCCAACCAACCAACTAAGCATCCAACCATCTATTCCTCACAACCAACCAACCAGGCATCCAACCATCTGTCCATCCATCCATCCATCCATCCATCCATCCATCCATCCATCCATCCAACCAACCAACCATCCAACCATCTGTCTATCCAATCCATCCATCCATCCATCCATCCAACCAACCAACTAAGCATCCAACCATCTATTCCTCACAACCAACCAACCAGGCATCCAACCATCTGTCCATCCATCCATCCATCCATCCATCCATCCATCCATCCATCCATCCAAATAACCAACCAAGCATCCAACCATCTGTTTATCCAATACATCCATCCATCCATCCAAATAACCAACCAAGAATTCAACCATCCCTCCAACCATCTGTCCATCCATAGGTCCATCCATAGATCCAACCAACCAAGCATCCATCCACGCATCTGTCCATCCGTCCATCCATCCATCCAACCAACAAGACATCCATCCATCCATCTGTCCATCCATCCATCCAACCAAGCAAGCATCCATCCATCCATCCATTTATCCATCCATATATCCAACCAACCAAACATCCAAACAACTAAAAATCCATCCATCCATCCGGTCCACACTAATGTAGTCATTTGTTAGTCGATGTTTGTTTCTTTAGTTCTGCACCGGCGCTATGATGCTAACGTAGCGAATGGATGTCATGGTCACCCAAAACTTTTCTTTCCTGAATACACCCAACTCTTCATAAATTTGTAATCATATTTTCAAACCAAACGTTTTCGTCTCATATTTATGCAGCTGTGTATTTATGGAACAGATTTCGGGTGCGTCATATTAGAGCATCCCCTCAGTGTTAAACTAAAGAACATGTCTTGGCTGATGGATCACATCGGCGATAAGTGGAACATTTTTCCACACCTTTCTTTATAGTAACACAGAAACTCCATTTGCTACTAGACTCCTCCGCCTCTCTTCTAATGCTCCTAATCCTCTTTACTCAAGTCTGTTTTCCTTTCCTCCCTGAGCGATTATCATCTACGTCACTGTCCTCTTTTTTTTTTCTTCTTCTTCCCCATTCCCTTCTTATAACAGCAATTCATCAGCTAATTAAATCCCAATGAATTTTTTAACAACCTAGACTATTTTAAACACAGCAGACGGGGCCGACTAAAGCTTTCGACACATGGCCCACGGCTGTAGTGAGGGTAGAAAAAAAAAAAAAAAAGGAACGAAAATATGCAGTCTGTCCAATTAGTTTCCTAAAACGCAGCGTTTTTCCGGGCGCGAGCTCGCGGCCGTGTGGTGTGTGATGTCGGAGATGTCGGAGTGTCATGACTCCAGCTGGGAGTTCGTAGCTGTCGCTTATGACAGGAAGTGACTCTGCGGGAGACGTGGCGATGACGGCATCCGTTTCATTCTGCATGTCACCCCTCGGCCTGCCACTCGTTTTTTTTTTTTTTTTCTTCTTCTCTTCATAACGAGCAGCTTTATTTATTTCTCCTTCTGCAGAGGAGGACATGTGTCAGTGCAGCATGGAGACATCGTCCTACTTCCTGCTTGTGGCCAATGATTTCAAGTAGTCCCAATGATCAATTCCACACAAACACCCTTTCAGGAGCCAGAATATGGTCTGTTATTAAATTTGAACATTGCTAGGACACGAGTGCGTATTAGGGTTAATCCAAGAATTAAAGCTAGAGCTGTTGGTCAAAGCCCAGGCTGATAGCGTGAGGGGCAGACCGGGACAAAACTGGAGTGCGGAGAGGATAAGGAGTGGCAGAGACAGAAGCAGAGGACGTGGGACTCGTTAATTATTCTGCAAATTGATTGAATTTTTATTTATTTATTTTTTTAAATAAATAAATAAATTTAGTGTAGTGTTCTGTTCTATCATTCAGTCATGCATTTTTTCATTCTTTTGCATTCTATTGTTCTCAACTCTATTCAGTTCAGTTCAAATTCCACTCTTGTTTTATTCTGTTCTTCTAAACGCTGTACTCTTCTATGGCAGAACTCTGTTTGTTCTATGTTCCTGCACTGTGTTCTATTCTATCGGACTCTATTCTGCTGCACTCTGTCTGCTCTCTTCTTCACAACTCAATTCAGTTCTGCCCTCTGCACTCCTCTACTGCGCTCTATTCCATTGTACTCTTCCATTCTATTGTCCTCTATTCTATTCTATTCGATTCTATTTCCCTCTGCTCTGTTTCATTCTAGTCCATTTCATACTGTTCTATTCTTTTTTTTTAATTCTATTGCACTCTAATTGTATTGTATTGCATTCTATATTCTATTTTATTCTGTAACTCTATTCTATTCAATTCCAGTTGCACTCTGTTCTGTTTTATTGCACTCTACTCTGGTCTACTCTATTTCACTCTCTTCTCTTCTGTTGGCATGGTATTGTATTCTATTCTATTCAACTTCATGCTACCCTGCTCTGTTCTATTTTATTCTATTTCACTCTGCTGTTTCATTCTAGTCCATTCCATTCTGTTCTCTCTCTTTTTCTTTAATTCTATTGCACTCTGTAGTATTGTTTTGCATTCTATACAATACCATTCCACTATATTCTATTTTATTCGATTATTTCCAACTCTATTCTGTTCAATTCCTCACTTGCACTCTGTTCAGTTTCATTGCACTCTGTTCTGGTCTACTCTCTTCGCTTCACTTTCTTCTCTTCTCTTCTATTCTGTTGCGCGCTCTCGTATTGTATTGTATCGTATTCTATTCAACTCTATGCTATCCCACTCCATTCGATTCGATTCTCTTCTACTGCACGTTATTCAGTCCTGTTCCACTCGGTTCTATTCTCTTCTGTTGTGCATGCTATTCTATTCTAGCTGTTCTGTTCTATTCCACTCCACGTGCACAATGTGTCGCAATCTTGTATTCTTACTTTACTGCATTGTGTTCTGTTCATCTCTATTCTATTCCATATCTGAACACATGAAGACATTTCTACGATACACTTTATTGCCCCAGTGCTGGTGTGGGATGACGTGTGCAGTTGGTGGAGTTGTGCGTACGGGGGAACGTTAGCAGTTTAATATTGATAGCGCAATCATTTTTAAAGTGTTATTACCTCTTGTAGGGAAAACAGTCCAATGCTAGTAAAATCTTCTTGAAGTAGCAATAGTTTTTAAAGTTCTCTCTCTCTCTCTCTCTCTCTCTATCTTTCTCTATCTTTCTCTCTCTGTAAATACTCGTTTATGGATTGCTGTAGATAGAGCACACCTTCGTCAGCGGTCTGTAATCAAACCGGCCGTGACGGCCGTGAAGGTGGAGCAGAACCTCCCCTGTTAGGGCCTGCGAGATATCTTTCCGTAGATGGAGAAACTTGTCGCATGTTGTCGATCACCTAGCCTCGCATCATTTCCTTTCTCCTTCCCCAGGGCGATAAATATGCAGTGCACGTTTAATGGATCATAACGGCCGTGTGGAGGACCTTTATATTCCAGAAAAGTAATAAAAACATACGGTTTTCGTAGAGAAATGTTTTTTTTTTTTTTTCCCTGACCATAAAAATGAGAAACGGGAGCAGCGCAGGCAAGAAAGAAAGAAAAAAAATAATAAAAGAGAAAGAACATAAGAGCAGGAAAAATAACTTTGATTATTCATTATTGTATGGAAACAGAAATATTTTAACACGTGCTCTGCAGGCGTGTTCATTTTCCCACGCAATCAGTGCCTTTTAGGTTTATTCATGTGTATCTCTTTGTGGTTAATGTGAGTGTATATATATATATATATATATATATATATATATATATATATATATATATATATATATATATATATATATGTAAATAAAATGGTATTTGACTGTGGTGAGAACATGCGTAAGGATCCGTGAGTGATGCGAGTGGACTGCTGGAGTGTTGTAATGCAATCCACGGCCCTAATTCGATTCCGCTTTCTTCCCTTGTCTCCAAGCAGCGGCGTAATAGTACCCGGAGACCGTCTCTGAGAGGGAAAGAAATATAAGAGACGAGGGAGATAGAACAATGCGGTAATAGCGTAACAATCTTGTTAGCAGAATAGGTCTGGTGTGTGTGTGTGTGGGTGTGTGTGTGTGTGTGTGTGTTTTTTAACCCTCTTCATGTCATCCATGCACAAAGTTCAGGTCATTTCTCCTGCGTCTGAAATGCGTAATTGCATTGGTGCTTTCCCCTTAAGGGGTTGTGTTACCGGATATAGAGGTGAAATTGTGTTCGGTAGAAGAGAAAATAACATCTGGAAACATCAAGAAGGAGAAATGGCTGGGGTTTTTTCTCTCTCGATACGAGGTGTGTGTTTTGTGGTCATTGTTTTGTGTCCTTCTAACAGGAAGTATTCAATCTGGGTAAATGCAATAGTGATGAGTTACTGTGAGTTTTATTTACCGTTTACACTGTCGAGATTTATTTCAGTACGGACACACGTATCCGATGAAAGGACCCACAGCGAATGTGTGTCTACGGATCGTTGAAAGATTTCGCACCTACCATGCTTAGGAGGCGCTGTTTCACTGTTTAGTATAGAAGTATTCTTTGATTTTATAAATGGACATACATTGCTAAAATGTCAATTCGAGTATGTTTAGTTCTCAGAGTTTATGTTGTTTAGGTCATGTTAACATTCCGCAACCATAAATGTAAGCATGCAGTCGTGTGAAAAAATAAGCACACCCCATGGAAATGGTTGGCTTTTTTGGACACTTTCGGTCGTCTTTGAAAGTGATGAAGTAATGAAGGTGGTATACTTGAACAAAACTACAAGAAAAATGAGCCATTTCAATCATTTCTTCAACTGAAATATCAATAGATAAGTAGTAAATAGTAAGTACACCCTTGGCCCCAGAAGCTAGTATTGCCCTGTTGAGCTGAAATAACGTCTTGTAGGCGTTTCGCAGAATTGTCCACCGGTCTCTGACATCGGCTTGCTGGAATTTTTGACCACTCTTCCATGCAATATTCTTTCAGTTGCAAGATGTTCGAGGGTTTTCTTGCATGTACGGCCCGTTTCAAATCCCCTCGCAACATTTCAATGGGATTAAAATCCGGCTTTTGTCTAAGCCATTTCATAACCCTCTACTTCTTGTTTTTGAGCCATTCCTTGGTGGATTTGCTCGTGTGTGTTTAGGATCATTATCCTATTGAAAGGTCCACTTTCGGTTCAACTTTCGGACAGACGGCCTCACGTTATCTTCCAGCACTCTTTGATATGATGCAGAATTCAGAGCTGAATCAATGAATACATTGTCTTTGTCTCGTCTCTATCGTTATTCTGCGCCAAACATGCCTGCTGTTACTGCGGCCAAACAACACTATCTTTTGATTCATCTGTCCAGAGCACGTTATTCCAAAAGGCCTGGTCTTTGCCTAAATGCTCTTTGGCAAACTGTAGTCTTGCAAAGGCTTTTTCCTGGCACGCCTCACATGCAGGTCAAATTTGTGTCAGATCTCTTTCTGATTCTAGAAGCATGCACTTTGACACCAACCATTTCAAGACTTCCTAGCGGATCCTGTGATGAAATTCTGGGGTTCGTATTTTTTTTTGTTTTTTTTTTGCAGCAAACTGTATCAGGTCTGCTCTTGGGCTGAATTTGCTTGGATGTTTGAAATCTGTGTGGAATTATTATCTGTCTGCAGTGGAATTATTTTTCCAAATAATTTGGAGATCTTTTTAAATCCCTTGCCAGTCTCATAGTCATCCAAAATCGCATTTTTCTATAGGACTTACAAATCTCTTTAGATCTTGGCATGATGACACCACACACCTCAATAACAAAGAGAACCCCAGACACTAGATATGAGGGGTATAAATAAGACCGGTTTCACCTGCAGAAGCAGGTTCTAATCACCGGCACCGGATCTTCAACACCTGATTCTAATTCTATGGATTTGAAGGTGAGATGATGTAGGGGTGTACTTACTTTTTCTGCTTTTTTGTTCATTTAAATTGTGAAAATTACTACCCAATGTCACGTGTATGTGTCATTTGATGGGGTGTGTCGGCTTTATGAACAGACACTGTTCCAAAGACGATTAAATGTTCGCTTGTCCAAATAGGTCTCAAAAGCCAACCATTTCAATGCGGTGTACTTATTTTTTCACACGAACCTAAATGGATAGCCATGTGGTCTTTTGCTCACCTTCTTATTTTTTCAGTCTGGAAGAAGGAGATAAGACCCAGGATTGCACTCTGTAAAGAGGAATGACAGGTTGCGTTGTGGATTATAGTGGCTTTTTAAGTTGTTTGTCGCCATCTCTACAGTAAATCTGAGCCTGGAATTTTGCAGCCTGCTCTGCGATTGTTGTGGTGTCGTATTTCAAAGTGCTCTCGTCTGCACGTCTTTATAGAAAGCATGCTGCTATTAGAAGCCACATACTTATCTTTCTGTCACCATTTTACCTGCGCAAAACTGTGAAGGAACACAAGATCAATTTCGTAGGTTGAGCTATATTGATGGAAACGTTTCTGGGGGATTATTTTGGTCCATCGCTTCCCAATTCCATGAATCCTATCATTTGTGTCCTGTCATTCCATGCCACAAGCACTGTGCACCCCACCAGCATGCTAGCAAGCGGTCAGGCTATTTTAGCACAAACCCACCAAGGAGCCTATCTAACCCAGATTTAAGAGAGAGAGAGAGAGAGAGAGAGAGAGAGAGAGAGAGAGGAACGAAAAAGCCAACAAGGAACGGGAATCAGAGCCGTTTGTATCCTGTACGCTGTGTGGACAGCAGTTATGGGGAATTTGTCGGACAGAGCAGTGAGCAGGAAGAGGTTGCTCAGATCAGGAGACTCTCTGCATAAGCATCTGCTCTCGGATTACGCTGACGTGAGTTCATTCAGCTTTCGCAGATTCCAGAGGGAGAGAGAGAGAGAGAGAGAGAGAGAGAGAGAAATGCTGCATTCATCATCATCATCATCATCATCATCATCATCATCATCACTTACTCCTTCTTGTTCATTTCCTTCAGTCTTCCCCACCACCACCACCATCATCATCACATTTTTCTTGTTCTACGTCTTCATCTTCCCCAACACCACCAGCATCATCATCATCTTAATCATCTTAACCTTCTTGTTGTTCTTCTTCTTCATCTTCTCCACCACCACTCCCACCAACTTCCTCATTCTCTTCTTCTTGTTCTACTTCATCTTCTCCACCACCATCATCATCACCCTTACCTGCCCTACCTCTTTATCTTCTTCTCCACCACCACCATCATCATCACTTCTTCATGTTCTATTTCTTCATGTTCTCCTCCACCTCCACCATCATCCTAGTCATTGTCATCATAAATTTTAGAATTATCCTCCAGCACCTGTATCATTATCATCTTGTTCTTCTTATCTTGTTTTTCCACAACCACCACCACCATGATTATTTCCATCATCATAATCTTCATCTTCATCATCATCATCATACAACCACCCTCACCTTCATTTCCTCCATCATCAGCATCATGCTCCCCACACCATCTCCATCATTTTCATCTTCACCTCTAACATGTTCACGTCATCAGATCATCATTATAACCATCACCATGATTCACCATTGCCTATAATTGTGCACGACATGGACGCCGTGGCATTCCTTTTCTCTTTCCAGTGGCTTGATCTATAACAGATCACCCATTAGATGGAGACAGAAGGGAGGAACATGGTTATTAAATTCTCTGGCAGTGAAATTGATGTGTTTCTGCCGGCCATCTGTAATCCTGCGACAGGCCACGCACCTTTAGCATAAAACAGCCTGCTTCCTCTTACCAGCAGTGTCATGAAGGAGCCATAACACATAACAATAAGATAGAAAACCACTCACTGAGCCTCATAACACAGATCTGAAAAATAACACTCGAATCATCGGGGCTTAGGCGATAACAGGATTTCACAGAAGGTGAACTCAATGGAGCTGTTTCATTCTCCGCTGAATGAAAAGCTGGAAAAGCAGGTGCTGAAGGAAATGCATGCTGACGACTCGATGTTAGATGAGATGCGGAATTTCAGAGCACTTCACGTAGGAGGCGATAATGGAAGTGATCCCACCTGGCACTGCTGCTAATAGGAGTATTGTAGTGCGTTGATTCAGGGTGTCAGTCTAGTAATTTGGAAACGACGTGCTACCGAGTAGAGTTGTTGTACGGAAATTGCCCTTGAGAAACACCGTTCGAGTTTCTGACAGCTTTGAGGTTTTTTTTTTGGTTTTTTTTTGCTAGCAGGCTATTTCATTCCTGGGTCTGGGAACATTTCCTTTAGCATGATGAGCAGTCATGGCTGCTGGTGGTATTCGATATGACGCCGACATCAATAGCTCGACAATGAAACTATCGGAGTCGAGCATTATATCCTGGACTGTACTAGCGACGTAGACGTCCCCGAGGCACCGACGATCTTTGCGACTTTCTTCTCAGCATTATTTTTCTTCGTAATGTCTCCACACACATTAAAAGGGCAGTCATTTGCGACTGGGATCAGATGAAACCATGGTTATACGAGGTTTTGTATAATGGAAATCGCATACGAAAGACGGAAGGCATTGTAGATCCGAACCCGACTCTGTCGAGACCGTTGCTATTCTCAGGTCTCAGAGTAATGACATCCAGTCTACAGCTACACATTCATCCCGTCGACTCGTAGGTGACGAGTGCGTCCTAATATACTGCCTCTTAAGCCTCTACAAGCCATCCCGGCGTTCCAACTGGTACTAAGAGAAATGGATTCGACTGGGCATGTTTCAGCAAAACGCATTCCCCAGAGATCTCTTAATCTCCTCTGCTGTGAAGAAGGCGGCAGTGGAATATTCATTTGGCACGGCCTTGGTGAAAGCATGTAAATCATGGCATTAGAACTGCAAACCCGCCGATTATAGCACACCGTGGGAGATTATCCGATTGACAGCACAATTTTATCATCAGGATAATCTCGTCTGGTTTGAATCCATCACCCCGGGTTGGTTATAAGGGAGCAATGTTTTTAAAACATGTCGATTTACCCCATGGGCAGAACAAAGGAACATTTCCTGGGCTTACATGTCACAATCTTGCTAAATGCTTCGAATTCTTCCATTGAAACCGATGCCTGATTTAGCGTCTGACATAATGTTCTAAAAATCGCACCACAGATTCCTTTGCGAATATAGCATCAGTCAACACCCCCCTTTTGCTATAAACCCAGGAGATGTGTAAGAACCTCCCTTCAGTTTGAATGATCTGTAATGCTTTTAGGTCACAACAGTGTCACGTGAACTTTGGTATTTAGAAAAGCTTCCGCTAGTGAACCAGCCGAGGGGCACTCCTCAGTTCCTCCGTGGATCAGAGATCACTCCCTTGCTGTATTACTGCAGGGTTTTTCCCGTCTATTACATCATTTTCGCCCTCGACCGGTGCTGCAGTGTCTGCCATGTTGATTGAAGTGCTTCAGTCCACCCAGGAGGGTTTGCACATGAGGACCCAGGCCTCCGATTAACCAGACCAAACCTAAACTGACTTGCTGTGCTATTTTAAAGATCACACGCAAGCGACCTTGTTTCTAAATGAGTAGCCACCTTAGAGACCAGAAGCTTGAGAATTTTTTCTTTTTTTTTCGAAATTAAGAGCCGCTGGAGACCGAGGTCAGCTATTTCCAGTCTTAACGAACTTGAAATTTGGCATTCGCTGCTACAGAACCTTGACGAATAGTGCACAGGGATTGTGCTTAGACAGAATATTGACCTTCTACAAGAGATACACAGAGATTACATGCACCAAGGGCACTGGTACAAGGGTACGCATGTGGCAGCAAAATGGCGTTCAATCCTTTGTTTTGTTTCTCTCAGGAATCGTCTTCACGCGGTCTGCGAATGACGTGAGAGCGGGCTTGCAATGAGTCGAAAGGATTCATTCGGATGCAGTCGGGTTTATTACACCGAGCGGACTCTGGTTTTTATTAGCAGGGTACTTGCTTGAAACCTATGACCAATGACCCTTACCTAGGGCAATTTCTTACCTAGACGATATGTGATCTATGAAAGATGTTTTGTAGAAAGGACGCAATAGGCACTTAAACCCCTGCAGTCATTTTAACACCTGTAGCAAGAAAACATTAGCAACTAGCTAGACAAAGAACCTTTACGGGAACCTTTTTTAGGTTACAGCCCTAGGCAGGTTAAGAACTCTTTTAACTCTTAAACATTTCCCACTTAGACAGGGTTCCCAGTTGAAACTTTTTTGAAGAAGTACGGAGCCCTGAAACTATGAAAAGAACACGCTCTAAAACAGAAATGTAAAGGTGTAAAATAAGATCGTAACCTGTCGACAGTCTAAGAAAGAAAGGAGTCCTTAAGAGGTTTAGGTTTCCTTGGTTACCAGACGAACCTTTTGAGAAGCAAGGATCCCTGAAACTTTCTAAGGAACCTGTTTTTCAAAGACTGTAGATTACGACCTTAGGCAGGTTAAGTAAGACCTTATTAAAACAACGAAGGAAAAGTTCAACAGTTCTGTTCAAGAGACGGTTCCAAGTTATCATCCAACCTATCATATAAACCTTTCATAAATTATCCATTAAGCTTGATGTGTTAGATACTTCTTGACACGTTAATGCTGCTGTTGGAATTTTGGAAAGGTAGCTACAAGTCTTCTATAACTAAAAGTAAACATGCACTCTTGACACTCCTGAGGCAGTTCAAGAGAAGGAAGTTCTCCTATTCTTGAGGTGTTTTTTTGTTACTGCAGCTATCATTCTGTGCAAGGGAAGTGATGTCAGTGCGTGGGACATCTACGACTATGTTTGTCTCCTGTTTATACCCGGTATAAATAAATAAACACACTTCCTCCTCTCAGTCCGCTCAGAAACGCTTACCTCCTACAGCGGTGAATGGCGGAGGCGTGTGCAGGACTTGCGCTACGGATTATTAATGTCGGCCAGAAAGTCTGCCATCCTCGGCAGACTCGATAAGTCATACATTTACAAGAAAAAGGAGACGTTTCTGAGACATTATGTGAGTAAACGTGACGGGAACCCTTTAGAGAAAAGGTCAGCTTTGAGAATTTCTGATATTAATCAAGTACAATATTTTGGAAGACGCTTTTTTTGGTTTTTTGCGAATGAAGAAACGCAGGCATGTATCAGTGAGTACGTTTACACGGACAGTCGTAATCTAATTATCGAGCTTATTCCGAATAAGCAATATTCTGATTAAGGTGTTTACATGAGTTGCTTTTAGAATATTCCTTTCGTGATCCCGTTTTACGTTATAGAACATAGAGAGATTAACGACACGCGTCATTATGTCACCGCACCACGCCGTCCGACGTTCCCGCCAGAATTTCACGTATCGACATCCAGCTGGTCTTCGTCATGGGACCGTATACAGTTTTGGGTGTTTCATTTGAAATTTTACGAATGCTTTAAGTGCAGTTTATTATTTGACGCTGCTTTTTGCCGTGAAACGGTCGAGCGCTGCCGTGTGTGTACGTGTCCTGTCGCGCAATGCGGTGAAAACTCCCACACGACGTTAATAGTGTGATTAAGGCGTGTACGCGTCTGTAACCCACTTCGATAACGCGACTAAAACAGGAATACTCCACACGTCTTCATTCCATTTGTGTTTACTTCGAGTATGACTTTAATCGGATTAAGGTCATCAATAATCTCTGCTTACATGCGAGTTTCTTAATCAGAGTATCGTCTTAATCGGGTTAATATCGGATTATTGTCGTCCATGTAAACGTACTGAGTGAGGTATTTGAGTTCAATTAATCCACAATGTTTGACCAATCAGAATGAAACAAAAACATCCAGTGAACCAAACGTCCAGGGCGTGGAAAGATACAAGGGATGGAGGCAACTCATTAAAATGTGTTGTTAAGTGTGTTGTGAAGCGTCTTGTGGGTTAAGGTTAGGGTTATAGGTTGAGCTGGATTAAGCTCCACCCACTGGACTTTTGGGTCTGCAGCAAGGATTCATCTCAATGAATTTTCATACATTTTTAGTTGGTTATGTCCAATAATTATTGCAGCCATTAGTCATACCATCATGACCCGGTATTACCCATGCGAAAGTAAACTGAATGTCTGCGTGCGTTCAAGTTATTCGCTTTTGTGACCGTTAAGGGCTTTTATTTTGTTTTTTTTTGTTACTCAACACCACCGGTCATCTCTAGCGGCTTTTTACACGTTTGTTAAATGGCATGCTGTGTTTCTGTGGGAAGATGGGGGATTAGTTTTCTCTCTCTTTTTTTTTTTTTTTTTTTTTAGTAGGAATGTGTGTGTTTCTGGATGTGACTTTTGGGAGTTGGGTGTCCTGCTGCAGCTGTGTTTCATTCTATTTTCATATTTCATTCCCCCTCAATCGTTCTTATGAGACACTGAGTCTGGACCACAGATACTTCGACTCTACTTCAAAATGTTGGGCGTCTCTGGCCAAAAGTATCTTGCAGTTCAGTTCTTGTTCAACAAATTGTACAGAATTTTACATTTTGCATCTGCTAACATATATATATATATGTGTGTGTGTGTGTGTGTGTGTGTGTGTTCATTTATTTAAACCTGGCCTTAAAAAAGTAGCAAGTGAAATGTACCGATGCCTTTAGGGCGGCTGTGGCACAGGTGGTAGCGCGGGTTGTTACTAATCGTAGGGTTGGCGGTTCGATTCCTGGCCCGGGTGACTCCACATGCCAAAGTGTCCTTGAGCAAGACCCACACTGAACCCAAAGTTGCTCCCAATGGCAAGCTAGCGCCTTGCATGGCGGCTCTGCTACCATTGGTGTGTGAATGAGATAAAAGATAAAAGCTTTGGATAAAAGCGCTATATAAGTGCACATTTACTTTAGAAGTCTTTATCCTGATCAGGATTAGCAACAAATAAATATAATAACAAATATCAATCCAGTTCTCTATTGGAAGTGTACTGCGCTGGATTCCACTGCGATCTCTTGTTATTACTCGTTAGTGTACTGTAATGAACTCTCGTTTGGTTTGACCTGCTCGCGTTTTAATTAAAGGTCCGTGTTAAATATCTTTTCCTTGTCGTGTAGCGTACTGCTCCACACGCTCCACTTTATTGTTAAATTCCTTTGAGACTGTTTTGAATCATTTTAGCTTTAATGAACTCTTATTTTACCAGAGGCCAAAAAAAAAAAAAAAAAAAGAAAAGAAAAGGCATTTGTGCCTGTTTCGGGGGGTTCCAGTATTCAGCGTTGAATTTATTTATGATGTCGCCCTCCACAGTAAAGGTTAAATGGCTCGTATGAAAGTAGACACTCAGGGTTTTAAAGTTTAAATTTGATCATTTTATCGGGGCAGTTGTATACAATGTTTAACTATCAAAAGCAGCTTTAGCTTTGCGGTCTGTTTTTATCTGGTTATTGTGCATTGTTTGCCCAGCAGGTGGCTCACACCCCTCTCCTTTCCCATCGTCCTGCTCACAGCGTCACGGTACTCTACACACAGAAACCCAACGGTGTCCTGACTCATCTTCGAAAAGAATTCCTTTGTTTATACCGATTTGAAAACTTGGGTGGGAATACGATCTTCGACTCGACAGGGTTTACTCTTTGGGCTCCAGAAACAGATTTCAAGCTCTCATATTAAGTTAAAATGACAGGACGGCTCTAATGACTCGTATTGATTTCGGGGCCTGCCTCTAAGACAGCTGCATTTCATCCTCCGTCTGGATACTCGTCTAATAAACAGCCTCCGTCCTTCTCTCTGTTCCTTGATAACTCTCGGCGGTTTGTCCTCGGCAGCTAGAGAATAACTCGTGGCACAACCGGCGCTCGGGACATCGGAAACTATGATGAGATGAAAAAAAAAACAACAACAAGATTGATCGAGGATTGATTGGTTTTCAGCGAGACGGAGTGAGAGCTTCATTACATGGTGTAATAGTCTCGTCTCATGGCGCCCTTGTGTTTTTATGGGTAGATAATTAGGTTTGATTTTATTTTAGGATTTGATGGCTTGGGTCGCATCCATTTTATGAGGACAAAGAGAACTATCTATAGTAGTAGAGACTTACTGTTATTATTATTATTTGCATTCCCAGTTGGTTCCAGATGCTGAGCTGTTTAGTTCTGGTCTTCCTGGATGTCTTGCTAATGACTACTCATGCCTGTTCAGTACTCTTGTCCTCAGTGGGATTAACAGCTATTTTGAATTTCTTCGCTCAGTCACAATATTGATTGTTTTGCAGCGCGTCGTGAGCGTTTCTGTTTTACATAATTAATGTAGACTGCAGTGCTTTGTCTTTCTTTATAGCGTTCATGTTGATTTCACCCTTGAGCCGTTTGCCTTCAAGTGTGTTCTGTAAAGCTCTGCAATTACAGAATCACTGCAGCAGGGGAACGATTATACCGTGAGCTGGAAGCGTTATTTCTGTGTTGGTTTAGCCCACGGACATTTACAATAAATTGATATTCTCATCTGCGATGGACTGGCACCCTGTCCAGCGTGTACCCCGCCTTGTATCCAATGCTCCCTGGGATAGGCTCCAGGTTCCCCCGCGACCCTGAAGAAGGAGTAAGCGGTAGAAGATGGATGGATGGATGATATTCTCATAAATAAATAAATAAATGCAGCCATAAAAAAGATGCAAGCTAAGCTAGGGGGGGTCTGCACTGACTGGTGCATTTTCTCCCTTTTCTGTACCGCTTATCCTACACAGGGTCACAAGGGAGCCTGGAGCATATCCCAGGGAACTTGGGGCTCAGGGTCGGGGGAAGCCTGGACAGAGTACCAACCCATCGCAGGTCAGGGGTTCAAGCCCCAGCGCTGCCAAGCGGCCACTGTTGGGCCCTTGAGCAAGGCCCTTGACCCTCTCTGCACCAGTGGGCGCTTTATCATGGCTGACCCTGCGCTCTGACCCCAACTTCCTAACATGCTGGGGTACACGAAGAAAAGAATTTCACTCTGCTGTAATGTAATAAAGACTCATTATTATTATCATTAAATTGCCGACGTTCCAGAGTGTTTTTGCTACTGCTTATCCTTCGACTAGATAACTTGGAAATATGGCTTAATTTTTAGACGGCGTGTCCCCCATGAACTGCATGCTGCTTGCCCATCTGTCAAGGACCGTTTTGATTGATGTGTTTTTATTAAACCGTGGACTTTCTGGTCGGTCTATTACTCCTTTAGGAACATTAGATGTTTTAGGCTCTAGTTTTTGGTTCATCTTGACCTCGACAAACAGTGTTTACAGTCCAGCTGTGGCTATAACTGGACTTTAATGTCACACTGCATGTTCACCCTCTAATTCTGAACTCGTGTGAAGTCATGTGTGGAGGATTCTTGATGTCTGAGGACCACTCTCGGAGGACGAGAAAAAAACAGCCTCTACAGTTGCGATCCAAATGATTCAACCCAGGTTGATTGTCAAAATGTACCGACTTTCAGCGGTTACAACGGATTCTTCAAGTGTCTTCTAAGTATTTTAGGATCTCTTTCACGAGAGTTGGACAAACAGATGGGCAGCAGTGTGGAGTGGTGGAGAAGCAGAAGCTCGGTCCTCACCTGTGGTTGTGAGCTTTAAGTAGTGACTTGAAGATTAACTTTGAGAGGATGGCGGATGGAAATAATGTATCTCCACTGGCCTTATTTCATGTGAGAGATGAAGGAGCTCCACTTGAGATCCTTCAAGTAGAGATGCTGCTCCTCAGAATCAAGAGGAGTCCGCTGGTTCTAGAACCTTACAAGGAGAACCCCAGGTTAGTAGAGCTATATCAGGGACATCCCTTTGGATGGAGACACTGGGCCAAACCCAGGATCCACTGGAGAGATGATATCTCACGGTCAGCTTTGGAACATCTGGGAATCCCCAAGGAGGAGCTGGAATCTCTGGCTGGGGATGAAGTCAGGGCTGACCTTCTCGTCTTGTTATCTCAACCAGGATAAGCGAAACTATATGAATTGTAGATTTTGTGCTGTATTGTCTGATATTGATCAGACTTACTAGTTTTGGCTAGGGGGCAACGTGTTAACTGATGCACTCGTAGGTGATGAAGTGATGTTTTATCTTTAATAAACTTGAAATTCTTTACAAAGAATTTTTATTTACAACATCTGCGTTCTGGGTTTTGGTTTCTATGACTCTCTCTCTCTCTCTCTCTCTCTCTCTCTCTCTCTCTCTCTCTGTCTCGCTCTCTCTCTCCGTCTGTAGAAGTGTGACTGTCTCCTGAGTTTGGAGGCGTACTCACTGGAGCAGAAGACGAGAGTGTGTCAGTGTCTGAGCGATAACATCGAAAAGCAACTTCAGCTGGAGTGCAGAGAGACGTTCAGCCCCAGTGAGCAGGTACACACTCGCACACACTCCGTCACACACTCCATCCTTCACACACTCTCACACACACCATCACACACTCTCACACACTCCATCACACACTCGCACACACTCCGTCACATACTCCATCCTTCACACACTCTCACACACACCATCACACACTCGCACACACTCCGTCACACACTCCATCCTTCACACACTCTCACACACACCATCACACACTCTCACACACTCTGTCACACACTCGCACACTCCGTCACATACTCCATCCTTCACACACTCTCACACACACACCGTCACACACTCGCACACACTCCGTCACATACTCCATCCGTCACACACTCTCACACACACCGTCACACACTCGCACACACTCCGTCACATACTCCATCCTTCACACACTCTCACACACACCGTCACACACTCCATCCTTCACACACTCTCACACACACCATCACACACTCTCACACACTCCGTCACACACTCGCACACACTCCGTCACATACTCCATCCTTCACACACTCCGTCACACACTCGCACACACACCGTCACACACTCCATCCGTCACACACTCCATCCGTCACACACGCTCAAACACAACGTCACACACTCGCACACACTCCGTCACACACTCGCACACCCCGTCACATACTCCATCCTTCACACACACCGTCACACACTCGCACACACTCCGTCACATACTCCATCCTTCACACACACCGTCACACACTCGCACACACTCCGTCACACACTCTCATACACACCGTCACACACTCTTACACACACTCTCACACACTCCGTCACACACTCTCACACACACTCACACACTTCGTCACACACTCTCACACACACCGTCACACACTCGCACACACTCCCTCACACACATCGCACACATGCGCCACACACTCGCACACACCCACACCACTTGCACACACCGCCCACACACTCCATCCTTCACACACTCTCACACACCGTCACACACTCTCACACACTCTGTCACACACTCTCATACACACCCGTCACACACTCTACACACACACTCTCACACACTCCGTCACACACTCTCACACACACTCGCACACACTCCGTCACACACTCGCACACACTCCGTCACACACTCGCACACACTCCATCACACACTTGCACACACTCCGTCACACACTCCATCCTTCACACACTCTCACACACCGTCACACACTCTCACACACTCTGTCACACACTCCATCCTTCACACACTCACACACCGTCACACACTCTCACACACTCTGTCACACACTCCGTCCCATCACACACACACCGTCACACACTCCACCTATCACACCCACTGCATCCATCACACACTCTCACACACTCCGTCACACACTCCGTCCATCACACACACCGTCACACACTCTCACACAAACCGTCACACACTCCACCTATCACACCCACTGCATCCATCACACACTCTCACACACTCC
>CM022775.1:2650465-2657965 GCA_012411365.1 Ameiurus melas | reverse complement strand
TCCATTTGAGATACTATCCCCGAACCGTCATGCGTTCGGCCGACGCGTCGACTTCCCGCCTGCGGAATCCCGCGTGACGTGCGATCGAATCCTGACGCGGCATCTCAATGACCTTCTCTCATATTTACTATGACGTCCAGCCTAATAATTCTCCAGGAAGTGACTCGTGATGCTCGACGGGATCTCATAAAGTGGCCTCGGATATGAAAAAAGGGGAGCACCAGATCAGCAGCGAGTCGAATCCGCCCCTCTCTTTTAAACCGGGTGGTCTTTTGATACGACCTGAACTTTGTGTTTTATTGTGAGTAATGCTTGTAGACTGAAAAAAGCCACATGACTCAGCGCTCAGCTGTTGCCCAGTAAGGCCAGCGGATAAATATAAACAAGCGTTTGAAGCTGAATGAAGCCCAGAGGAGAGAGAGAAACCATTCTGGATTCTGTTATTTCACTTTTGTTGCTGAGTCGCATTTTCACAACGTCTCCCATACAGTCTGCCGAATCCTACTTGTCTTACGGGAACACCGTCTCCTCGGTGCCTAGAGAGACGGGCCGAGGCAAATCACACACCGCCTTACCTGTCACGAGCTATAAAAAGAAACGGTACTGGATGGAGTCAGACTCCTGTCGTTTTTATTTCTACACACCGAGTTGCGTCCTGCTTCACCGACACGTCCGATTTAATCCAGGTCCCATCCTCGGAGGTGGCGGAACAATCTCGTGTCTCGAGGTGACGGACAGGAAACTCTGGTTATAAAAGCGCACTAGGATTCTAGGAATACGGCTTCTGCTATACACTTACAGCGTTTGGCTTTGGGTTAAGAACCTTGCTCGAGGGCCCGGGACTGTCCGCTTGGCCATGCTGGGATTTGTCTTAACCAGTACCGCTTACACAGACGTCCCTGTGTAGGTTTCTAACCCTCTGATTTGTGTCTGATGCGCGACAAAATCTGACCAATCAGATTTGAGAATTCAGCATGATGCTCAAGCGTACTACCAGGAAGTTTTTGCTTTGTGCTTTTTTTTTGTTTGGGGTCTTTTCTTTTTTTTTTTTTTTTTTTTTTTTTTTTTTTTTTCTTTGTTTTTTTTTTTTTCTTTTTTCCTTTTTTCTCTCCTTTTTTTTTTTTTTTTTTTTTTTTTTTCTTTTTTTGTTTTTTTTTTTTTTTTTTGTTTTGTTGGGGGGGGTTTCGGTTTTGTTTTTTTTTTTTTGTTTTTTTTCGTGTTGTTTGTTTTTTTTTTTTTGTCTTTTTTTGGGTGGGGGTTTTTTGTTTTTTTTTTTTTTTTTTTTTTTTTTTTTTTTTTTTTTAGTTTTTTTGTTTTTTGGTGGTGGGGGGGGTTTTTTTTTTTTTTTTGTTTTTGTTTTTTTTGTTGTGTTTTTTTTTTTTTGGGTTGGGGGGTTGTTTTTTTTTTTTTTTTAATTGTTTTTGTTTTTTTTTTTTTGGGTTTTTTTTTTTTATTTTTTGGGTTTGTTGGGGGCCTCCGTAAATAGTGATAAAATAAATTTGTAGTATTTTATTTTTAGGGAGTAATATTGTTAAAATGTAGGAATAAATAAAAAAAAAAAAAAAAGATGAATGTATGGTTTGGTTTGGTGTTGGGTGTTTTGGGTGGGGTTTTGGGTTGGGGTTTTTGCTTTTTGTTATTTATTTATTTTTTTGTAAACCATATATTTTGTTTAAATGAACATTGGGGTTGGGTGGGGGGGGGTGGGGGGGGGGGGGGGGGGGGGGGGGGGGGGGGGGGGGGGGGGGGGGAACGGGCGAATAGGGGGGTGGGAAGGGGTGGCGTGGGCTTTGGGGGGGGGGGGGGGGGGGGGGGGGGGGGGGGGGGGGGGGGGGGGGAGGGGGGCTGGGGGGGGGGGGGGGTGGGGGGGGGGGGGGGGGGGGGGGGGGGGGGGGGGGGGGGGGGGGGGGTGGGGGGGGGGGGTGGGGTGGGGGGGGGGTGGTTTAAAGGGGGGGGGGGGGGGGGGGGGGGGGGGGGGGGGGGGGGGGCGGTGGGTTTTTTTTTGTGTTGGGGGGGGTTGGTTGGTTGGGGGGTTTTTTTTTGGAAAGGGGGGGGGGGGGGAGGGGAGGGGGGCCCCCACCCGCTAGAAATAGTGCCTAAGTGCCTGCCAGTGTGATTGACATATGAGTGTTGACCGGTGTGTGTGTGTGTGGGGGGCACTATTTCTTTCTTGAGTGTGTGAGTGTGAAAGCCAGCGCCGAGAGTGTGTGTGTGTGTGTGTGTGTGTGTGTGTGCAATCAGATTGCAGCCTGATGATCCTGAAGCTTGTGGCCTGAAAAGAGTGTAAAGGATGTGACGTGTCACGGGATGTGGGCGGAGCATCTGAAAAGCAGTTACTGCAGCTCTCTCAGGTCCATCTCACGTGTTTTATCGACGTGACGTCGTCGTATTCGGAGACCTCCGTCCGGACGGATGGTGTTTTTTGCCGATCCATCAGATAATAACGCGTGTGTGGCACAGAGGGAGCCGAGGTGGCCGTGTAACGATGATGATGTAATGTTTATTCTTCCCTGCGTGCGGTTTCCACTTCTTCACGCTGTGATGTGATTAACGCTGTATTACGGGTTATTAAGTAACGTGTCAGAGGGAGAGTGATGGAGAAACGTGTTGTTTGTTTTATAAATAATTCTGCAGCAGTCGACGACAGACGGCTGGGTTTTTACCGAGCGCTTTATTCTCTTCTCTACTGATGCGTTTAATACGCTCGTTTTTTTTTTTATCGACTTCCTCAGCGCAGTGTTGTTGTGAGGAGAGTGAATAATCACAGACTCAAATGGGAAACATATGCTATACATATACACACACACACACACACACACACACACACACAGGAGTTCGTCCGTCGGTTTCGACGAGGACCAAAGTTTCGATTTCTGCCTCCATTATGGAGAGCACGAACTGTAACTCGACTTGAGCGTGAATTGGATTAAAGTGAGGAAGACTTGCGCAGCATCGGCCTCACCCTCACTTCCCGGTGACCGCCATGATCCAGTGGCAAGACTGAGTCAAGACGACTGAAGATGGCTCACTTTAGGCACGCCAATCAGCCTACCGTGCATGGGTTTGGACTGGGGGAGGAAACCGGAGTACCTGGAGGAAACCCGCGCAGCACGGGGAGAACATGGAAACTACACACACACAGGGCCACGGTGGGAATCGAACCCTCGACCCTGGAGGTGTGAGGCGAACGTGCTTGTTCTGGTTCTTCTTCTTCCAGATATCTTTGTAACTAACACAGCGTGATTGCTTAAAGCACAGATTCTGTTCAAACACACGTTGATATAAAAGTATATGTTTGAATAGTTTAAAGTTCTTGGTGTATAAAATTAGTCTCATCCTTCCATCTATGCATCCATCCATCCTTCCATCCATCCATCCTTCCATACATCCTTCCATCCATCCATCCTTCCATCCATCCATCCATCCATCCCTTCCATCCTTCCATCCATCCATCCATCCATCCTTCCATCCTTCCATCCTTCCATACATCCTTCCATCCATGCATCCATCCATCCTTCCATCCATCCATCCTTCCATACATCCTTCCATCCATCCATCCTTCCATCCATCCATCCATCCATCCTTCCATCCTTCCATCCTTCCATCCATCCTTCCATCCTTCCATCCTTCCATCCATCCATCCATCCATCCTTCCATCCATCCATCCATCCTTCCATCCTCCTTCCATCCATCCATCCATCCATCCATCCATCCATCCATCCATCCATCCATGATGCAGCAGGCAGCAGGTCATGAATTATAAAAGGAGAGTGTGTTGTATTATTCAGCGTTCCCACTTCACCGCTGCCGTTAATTTGTACATTAAACAGAGAAATGGCTGAGGTTTCATTTTTATTTTTAAACATTTTATTATTTTTTTCTTATTTAAAATCTGGAATAACCGGAATCACCCTTTCCCCTCATGCAGTAGGCGGACTTATCCCAGAAGTCTTTCTGTCTATTTTTATTAAAATCCTGTAACGTGGTTGGAATTTATTTACATAAAAGTTCCCACCATGACCCTGTGTGTGTGGAGTTTGCATGTTCTCCCCGTGCTGCGGGGGTTTCCTCCGGGTACTCCGGTTTCCTCCCCCAGTCCAAACACATGCATGGTAGGCTGATCGGCGTGTCTAAAGTGTCCATAGTGTATGAATGGGTGTGTGAGTGTGAGTGTGTATGTGATTGTGCCCTGTGATGGACTGGCACCCTGTCCAGGGTGTAACCCCGCCTCGTGCCCCATGCTGCCTGGGATAGGCTCCAGGTTCCCTGTGACACTGAATAGGAGTAAACGGTAGAAGATGGATGGGGTTATAGAAGTATGAACACTAATCCCACCCACTTTCACTTTCAAGAATAATTGACTGACATGGCAATCGACCAATCACAGACCCTTTCCTGTCGCCTGTTAAGTTTTAGTTAAAACTGCGCAGACGATATCGGACACGGCTTGGACAGGGGCGCTGAGTCAGATAAGCTCATCGTGTTCAAAAATTCGCTTTCAGATTAGACGCCAGTGCACGGAAATGTAGACAGCCAATCGGCTCGCAGCCTTAACGATTCTGAATCTCGTGGCCTGAAAAGTGCACAGTGTTGAGAGAAATGGGTGGAGCTTCGGAGGCTGAGATTCGAAGCTTTGTAACTTTGCATACGAATCGATTCAGTCGAGTCGATATGAACGTGAATATTAATTTGCGTGATTCAGACGGCTAGTTAGCTACATTAGCATTAGCCTTGCGGCCCAGTGCAACGCTAATAATGTATAGTAAAGATGACAACAGTACAGAATGCCCTCGAGCGTGTCTTATGGTTTGTGACCCAAATTTACATCAGACACAGCCATTGAGGGTTGTGTGTGTGTGTGTGTGTGTGTGTGTGTGTGTGTGGCATGAGCCCATTTTTCATTGCGGGGCTTTTGATTTCACGGCTGCTAAAAATAGCCGACAGAGAGCGAGAGAGAAAGAGAGAGAGAGAGAGAGACTGCAGTACCCATGCGCTTCTCTCTCTCTCTCTCTCTTTCTCTCTCGCTCTCTCTCTGTCTATCCCTTTCTCTGCCCCTCCCTCCATCCCGTCCTCCACCCCTCTCTATCCCTCCAATGGCTCAGAATCCGCGAGCGTGTACGCGCTCGGCTGTAATTACTGTAGAGTGGCGACGAGCGAGCGGGGGAACGGGCGCATGAATGAACGGGGAGACTGAGCGAGAAAGAAAGAGAGAAAGAGAGAGACTAGTAATAAAGGGTGTGAGACAGGAAGTGCGAGACAGACAGACAGATAGACAGACAGCGAGAAGCAGACAGTAGCCAAGAAAAGAAAGGGCATCTATTGACTCTTAGTGGACTTGTACCTAAACTGGCACACACGCACACACACACACACGCACCCCCCCCCCTCCCCTCGCACCCCCCACCCCACACACAAACACACACACACACGAGCTGCGACTTCTACTCGCCACCCCGCAGACGCACGGCCGGCTCACAGATGCCTATTTCTAAGGTACACCTGCTTTTTCATACAGTGTGTGTGTGTGTGTGTGTGTGTGTGTGTGTGTGTGTGTATGTGTGTGTGTGTGTGTGCCTGGAATGCTGAACTATTATGACTTTTTAACTAGTCAGTGATATAAGGTTATAAGGATAGAACAATGTGAACAAACTGGTTATTATTATTATTATTATTATTATTATTATTATTATTATTATTATAATTATTATTATTATTCATTAATTGTAGAATTTGTAACATTTTTATTTTAAAAGATTATAAAGAAAAATTGTGTACGTGTGTGTGTGTGTGTGTGTGTGTGTGTGTGTTTGACTTCACGGGATTTATAGCCTTTGCGCTCAGCTGTGCTGTGTTTACTCGGCTCATCAGCTCCTGTTATACGGTTTTACACAAGTGTGTGTGTGTGTGTGTGTGTAGTGTGTGTGAGTGTGTGTGTGTGTGAGTGTGTGTGTGTGTGACTCCCGCTGAAGGATTGAGATAAGACACAGCGAAAAACACTTCCCACGGATTCAGTGTCCGTAATGTACAGTATGATGTTATACAGCGTTCATAACACCTTATAACAGCTATAAACCGCTCATAGCTATAAAACACAAGGATATGACATCACACATGTAACAGATTATACCAGCATGATCAAATAAAGCGCTTTGATGAGTTCGGGTGTAGTGTAGTAGCCGTAGTACAGGTTATAATGCATCATAACAAACAGAAGAAAATGTCAATAAATGGATATGAAGCGTAATAGAGCAGGATTCACCAGGAGCAGGTCGGTACAAACTTTGGCGTTAAAGTCGGCGTTTATAACATCTATTTAAATGTTCCTGTGAACATGTTACGATGCATGACATTATGAAGTCTTATGCATGTTTATAAAACTGCTCACAAGCACTATAAGGTTTTATGTGTGCTGTGTAACATGTAACATGATGTCATTTACAGGCTTCATACAGACCTCTGCGAAATATTCCTATGAACGCGTTACGCTCCGTTATGTCACATGACATTATAACGTTATGTACTTTATATGCTCTCGACCGCGTTATGCATGTTAATACAGCAATTATATTACAGCTATTAGACATTATAAGGTTTTATGAGTGCTATGTAGCATGATGTCATTTACAGGCTTCATACAGACCTCTGCGAAATATTCCTATGAACGCGTTACGCTCCGTTATGTCATGACATTATACCATTATATACTTTATAACGCATTATGCATGTTAATACAGCAATTATATTACAGCTATTAGACATTATAAGGTTTTATGAGTGCTATGTAGCATGATGTGAATGCAGTTATAATGTATCATGTGCTCATCGGTGTTGCAGCGAAGGGTCTTGAGTATAGCTTGCTTCCTGAGTTTCCGACAATGCCAGATTATAACCGTGTTATTAGCAGACATGGTTGGCGCGTAACACGTGACGTGAGGCGAGATGCCGTCATTCAGAACACGCGCTAAAGAACACGCCTAGAACAGACGAGAATCGGGTTTGAAAACAATAAAAGGATAAAAGCGCACGGTAAATACACGACGATAACATACGAGGCGCTCCGACCGGGAGTATTTATGATAGCGTCACATTTTCGGCGTATTGAATTATGGAGGAGTAACGACCTGACCTTGCACGCACGCCAACACTTGACATTTAGGTTTGCTCTTATTACTGGTTTCCTCCCCCATCCTGATTTATCTCGCGGGATGTAATAATAAGCTAGCTTTTGGGTTCTTGTGTAAATTTCACACTGTGCGCAAAAGAGTCCAGGTTCAAACGTTTATCTTTCACTTTATACATTATACATTAGCAATATCGCTACAATTCGTCATTAAAAAATTATTGTTAGAATATTCCAGACTTATTGTGTGCATGTTAGAGGTCTCGTGAGCTGCCATACTGCCCTCTAGAGCCCGCTAGTGGCATTGTGAAAACCATTTCCCTAAACCTTAGCTAGATCTGGTTTTCTCTCACCCGCACTAAGAGGAGCGTAAGTAAGCA
>CM022775.1:2560465-2647965 GCA_012411365.1 Ameiurus melas | reverse complement strand
TGAAAAGCAATGACAGAAATATCCATAATGCATTTATAAAGTGTTTATAACAAACTATAATCACTGATCCCAAAACAGTTCAACAATCTTCCCGTAATTATACCCTAAATATCAATCATGACATGTTATAATGCATTCATAAGACATTATAAACATTCCTATACACATTACATATGATACAGCATTACAGTTTATAAAGTATTTATAAATTGTTAAAAGAATGCATTATACGTAGCGCTTATTCATAACTCGCTATAGCATGAGCATGTGTTTTCATCAGAATGTGACTAATGTCTTATGAATGCGTTATAACATGGCATGAATGTGGTCATAGGTTATTATAGATATGACCTTCATAGCAAGTGTTACGCGTGTCTTTAAAATTTTAATTTGTCTGTAAAATACTAAACAAAATAAATAGATGAATTAATAAACTCTAAAACGGAAACTTGACTGAAGATCAGACTTAGCATTAAAACCACGTGTGTAATATTGTGTAGGTTCTCCTTCCTTAGTGCCTCTAAAACAGCTCTGACCCGTCAAGGCCTGGTCTCCACGAGACCTCTGAAGGTGTGCTGTGGTATCTGGGAGCAAGACGTTAGCAGCAGATCCTTTAAGTCCTGTAAGTTGTGAGGTGGGGCCTCTGTGGATCGGACTTGTTTGTCCAGAACGTCCAACAGCCGCTCGATCGGATTGAGATCTTGGGAATTTGGAGGCCGAGTCAAGATCGTGAACAGTTTCTGGCGTTCGTCAAATCGTTCCTGAACAGTTTTTTCAGTGTGGCATGGCGCTGAAAGATCCACTGCTATCAGGGAATAGCGTTACCATGACGAGGTGTACTCGGTCTGCAACGATATTTCGGTAGGTTGTACCTAAAGTAACATCCACATGAGTGCCAGGACCCGAGGTTCCCCAGCAGAACATTGCCCAGAGCATCACACTGCCTCTGCTGGTTCGACTTCTTCCCATAGTGCATCCTGGTGCCTTCTCTTCCCCAGGTAAGCGATGCACACGTGATTCATCAGACCAGACCACCTTCTTAAATCGCTCCATGGTCCAGTTCTGATGCCCATTGTAGGTCTTTCGGTGGTGCACAGGGGTCAGCATGGGCGCTCTGACCGGTCTTCAGCTACACAGCTCCATACGCAGCAAGCTGTGATGCTGTATGTGTTCTGACTCCTTTAAATCAAAGCCAGCATGAACTTTTTCCGCAGTTTGTGCTGCAGTAGCTCGTCTGTGAGATCGGACCAGACGGGACGTAAACAAACCTGACACTCAGTATGATGCTGAATCTCCTTGTCTCGTCTTATTATTTTTTCAAATCGTATTATATTTCAGCCCTCTTGGTTCTTCTCTGGGCCGATGCCTTCCCTGAGCTACTTAAACCTCACACACACACACACACACACACACACACACACGTACATTATTCATTAGGGTTTTCACTGGAACGAAGCCTCGGGTATGGATGGAGGAGCTCAGTGAGGTGAGGTCAGGAGCTGGAGATGTCGAGAACGACGTCATCGTCCAGTTAATCACAGACTTGGGTGGGTTTTTTTCCCCCCACTGCTTAGAGCAACCCTGATTGTTTAGACGCCCTTAACGAGGTCAGCGTGTCCTTGACCTAAAAGCTTTGATGAATAGCGCCTCACTAAAGGCCTCGTCCTCCACCCGCCGACCGTCTGGAACCGTGTTTCAAAACGGCGTAAAAGCAGAGCAGGTTGAATCTGTCGAATTAAATGCAGCACTTCCTACACTGTGGATGAATTTCCACATCAAACATGTTCACGTGGACGCTCCGTATATTAGAGTTAGGATTAGGGTTAGGGTGAGGGTTAGGGTCAAGATTAGAGTTAGCATTTGAGTTAGGATAAGGATCAGGGTTAGGGTGAGGGTTAGGGTTAAGATTAGGGTTAGGATTAGGGTTAAGAATAGAGTTAGGAATAGGGTTAGGGTTAGGATTAGGGTTAAGATTAGGGTTAGGAATAGGGTTAGTGTGAGGATTGGGGTTAAGATTAGAGTTAGGAATAGGGTTAGGGTTAGGATTAGGGTTAAGATTAGGGTTAGGAATAGGGTTAGTGTGAGGATTGGGGTTAAGATTAGAGTTAGGAATAGGGTTAGGGTTAGGGTTAGGGTTAAGATTAGGGTTAGGAATAGGGTTAGTGTGAGGATTGGGGTTAAGATTAGAGTTAGGAATAGGGTTAGGGTTAGGATTAGGGTTAAGATTAGGGTTAGGAATAGGGTTAGTGTGAGGATTAGGGTTAAGATTAGGGTCAGGATTAGGGTTAGGATTAGGGTTAAAATTAGAGTTAGGAATAGGGTTAGGATAAGGATCAGGGTTAGGGTGAGGGTTAAGATTAGGGTCAGGATTAGGGTTAGGATTAGGGTTAAAATTAGAGTTAGGAATAGGGTTAGGATAAGGATCAGGGTTAGGGTGAGGGTTAAGATTAGGGTCAGGATTAGGGTTAGGATTAGGGTTAAAATTAGAGTTAGGAATAGGGTTAGGATAAGGATCAGGGTTAGGGTGAGGGTTAAGATTAGGGTTAGGATTAGGGTTAGGTAATATGTGTTGTGTGTTATGTAATGTGTGTTGTTAAGGTAACATGTTATTCATTTCTATAACGTTCATATGTGTTTTAATCTGTTTATTATTAGGCGTAGATTATGCAGAGCATGCACTGTATAAAACCCTGTGACTGTGCCGTTACTATAGAAACGATAACGAATTAAAAACGAGTGCATTTAAGAACTACTGTCAGAACTTCGGAGATTTCAGCAGCTCTGTACAATATTTTAAAGCCTGTGTATCCCTTCGCACACGCACGTTAGCACACGTAATTTGCCTTCTTCCTAAACCAGAGCCTCATTTCTTCAAGTTCACTCAAGCATGCCCCGTCCCATCAATCCTGTCCACTGACTACAGAACGTTCACAAAGTCGTTAATATCATTTATAATCATTGCTTTATAATAAGTACGGCTCTGACAGCCTCATGAGCAGGAATCAATCATCGCTAATCATCCTGTCGTGTGTAAAACAGTGATCTATTCACGCAATCATCTTCCTCGTCTCGCTCGAGATAATGATCTGCCTCGAGAAGTTCATGAGCCGTATTTCACAATCTCGCAAATAAACGCGCTTTTGTGCGTGAGCATGTTCTTGGTGATGTGTTTGTGTGCATTTCTGTCTTTATGTTCATCCTGCGATCACGTCCGCCGTTTCACGATCCCAGCGCTTTACGTGAAGTGCTTTGCAAAAGTATTCCCCCCCACCGTCCCCTTTCCCCACCCCGTCAAACGTTCCTGCATTTCAACCTGCAAGTAAAATTGGCTTAATTGGGATTATTTCACGAATTTGTGCAAAATACCAAATAATTTGAAAGTAGTAAGAATGTTTTTTTTTTTTAAATAAAGTTTGCAAAATGTATTTACCAGTAAAAAACATCATCACCGTGCTGATTGCTGAAGTATTTGAAATTTCAGTCAAAGCCCAGACTTCAATCCAATCGAGGAGCTGTGATTTGAAAATTGTTGTTCACCAGATGGGCTCCATCCAGCCTGACCGAGCCTGAGCGAGCGATTTTCCTAAGAGAAATGGACAAATGCGTCAGGATCCGGATGTGTCAAGCTGATACAGACACGTCCCAGCAGCTGGAATTGAGTTTCTTCGAACTAGATGCAAGGGACTGATTATATAAATATGAGACACGCTTAATTTTAAGGCAGACTCTGTCCCACATGCGTAACTCTTATGTCTGATGTTATGTCCAATGTAATGTGTAAGGTCCGAATAGCGCCGATGTGTGGAATTTTTGGTGTTAAATTCTCGCTACTCATCCGTAACTCAAATACGCCCCATTGTGTCAGTCAGATGGTAAAAATTCCAGGTTGTAACACAGCAAATTGTATATTGGAACAGTCGAGTGTACGTATACTTCTGCACTTATACATACCCTGAGCTCTCTCTCTCTCTCTCTCTCTCTCTCTCTCATATTATCCTGGCCTGTTTGATAACGCGCCTAACCCGTGACTTTTAATGCTGCCTCATGCTATGCTAAAGATCAATTCCTGCTCTCTCACACACACACACACACACACACACACACACACACACACACACACACACACACACGCACATTCCCATCGATTCCAGTGCGTTAATATCAACCAGCATATATTTGCGTTCTCATCTAGAAGGAAATGAGCTTTATTTATTTATTTATTTATTAAAGGTGCATATCCTTTAGGCTCTCCTGTAAATTTGAATGTGGGTTTCTCCCGATGCTGCTCTCGTCGCTCCGTGTGTGTCGTAGGTATTGCGCTGTATCACCACCACCTTGGCATTAATATCAGTAAATCCATAAAGCCTTCAGCTTAAATAATAAAAAGGTGATTTTATTGTGTTTAACCACGAAGCTGCTAACATACTCTTCTGTACGCACGGATGTGGAAGGAACGACACTATAAACTGACTGCGGAATAATAGTCTAGTCTAAAGGGACCGACTCTGGAATCAGACTCTGGAATGACTTTAATTAAATCGTGAAAAATTGTAATGCATCCAAAATGCATTGTAATTACCTTTGGGGTTAATTATCATGATTATTATCATTATTATAATTCTTATTTTGTGCTTAATTTGCATTCCAGCTATTTAAGTCGTAGGAGGCACACTGAGGACATAGATCCATCTTTGTCGCGTGTTCATCATACAGGTCTTCATGAATGAGCTGTTACTCTAGCAACCATGACGTATTACAAAGAAAGCATTAATATAAACCTGTGATTCGCAGCTGCACTATTATCAGAGCTGCTGTTATTAAAGGGGTCATGTGATGCTTATATGAACGTTCGTTACGTTGTTTCTTGGGTGTGATAGAATACGTTAACATGCTTTAATGTTCAAAAATCACACGGGTTTTCACATAATGTACATTATTGCAGTTCCTCTATTCTCAGTCTGTCTGAAACGCTCTGCCCGAGTTCCGGTTTCTCCTAAGCCCCTCCTTCTGAAAAGTCCAGAGTGCCAGCTGACTCGTCGCGTTGCGATTGGCCAGAAATTTCAAGCGTGTGTCGGAAATGTAACGCCCTTTACCATCATCGCAAACACAGTTAATAATGCCGTCGGTTTTACCGTATCAGTTCGAGCTTAGAGCTACGTTTATATTTTGTAGCTTTTTTTACCTTTTAGAAAAATGTAATTAATTAAAAATGTAAAAAACCAAAAAAAAAACAAAAAAAACAACAAATGATGGCGGCATCATGCTGATATTTCAAAATGTGACGTTTGCGGAAGTAACATCTGGACTTCGATCGAGGCGTTTTCTATGAGTTATGACTATGAGCATTGTCACTTATTGTCTCGTTCGAGAAAATAATCTAGCGTCAATACGTGATGGGAAACAGCAAAGGAACGCTGCCACTTATTCAGCACAAACACAAAGAGATGGCCAAGAAAGGTAACAAAAAAACACTTTACCTCCCCCCTGTGATTCCACTATCGATGCACCAAGGCCAAAACACTGATTTAGGAGAAGTCTTTATTGCTGGAAGGAATTCCAATCAGTGCTTATATCATCCAGCTCGCCAAATTCTGTCTGCGCTATTCAGCCAAGGTTTGAGCTTCAGACTCCAAAGTGCACGATGGGACTGTAAACGGTCGGAAGATTGACTTAAGACCTGGCTGGTGGTCTGATTTCTCTTTTTACCCTTCGAGAAGGCTAAGAGGACGAATTAGAATGAAACGCTCGGCTCGCGGTAAGAGGAGGCGTCCAATTCGATTGGAGAAATGGGTTGCCATGTTGAGTCCGGTTCATCTCAAGACCGTTGTCACCTCTGGCTCGTTTGTTAGGGAGCTAAATCTACATCTGGATTTCTGCTGATTTGGGCCTCACTGATCATGCTTTTTGTAAAGTTGTGTATACGTGTTTTTGTGAAAAAAAGAAAAGAAAACCCTAACAAATACTTTCTTAAAATGTTTTTATAAATATTCTATTTGTTGTATGGATCTACAATGAACGTTTAAGTGTTCTGCCACTCGGACTAACCTAATAACTCTTTTGGGTAGAACATTTACAATGCTTAAGGCTTCTCTGGTTGTCCCTTTGGTGGAAGCCTTTCTAGGACTCTTCAATACCAGAAAATCTTTCAAGTAGAAGCTTAATTATCTAAGGAACCTTTGAAGAAAACCTTGAAGTTCTTTTTTTTTTTTTTTTTTAGTACCTAGAACTTATCAGATGTTTAAAATATACTGTAGCTAAATCATCTCGGTGCTTGGTACTCTTAGAAAAGAGAGTCCTTCAAAGGTTCTTTATGTTTCCGTAAAAGCCGACTTTGACACGTTTTGTGTAGGAACTCCACATTTTTAAGGTTGGAGTATGCTAATTACGCTAATTAATTACCACTCAAAATATGCAAAAAGAGCTGTCTTTTTGAGTTACCCCCCCCCCCCAAAAAAAAAAATGAGTCAAATAAATGAGCCAATCGACTTTGAATCTGGAATGATTGACAGTTGCGTAGGTGTTTTGAACTCTCCCTTGTTGTAAGTGACAGTGTAACTAACACTAGTTGTAAGATTCTACGTAGAACCAACAAACCGGTACAAACCAAAGAACCATTTCAATGTGGAAAATTTTGAACCCTTACAACTGTCTTTCTCCCAGAAAGGGTTCTACATAGAACCATTTTTTGGACCTAACGACCCTTCATTATCCAGTGGATTCTCAAAGCACTATTAAAGAACCTATATTTCTAAGCATATATTTAACAGTATATAGTGATCAGAAAGGGGTCCAATCATTTTAGGGGGCCTAAAGAACCCTTAATTATCCTGTGGACCCTGAAAGAACATTAAAGAGCCAAGAAGAAACATTTAGCTACAGTTTAAACTCATCACAGGTTCTAGGTATCGAGATTATTCGTTTTTATGTTGTTGTTGTTGTTGTTGTTGTTGTTGTTGTTGTTGTTCCTCTTTCCAAACCCTTAAAGGTGTCTCTCTTTCAGAAAGTTTTCCAAATTGAATCATTTAAAAAATAAAATAAGGACTCTTAACTATCCAATGAATTCTCGAAACACTATTAAAGAACCTGTTTTTAAGAGTGTACTGTACAGCTTTTATGAAATAAATGTTTTATCTTGTGGCGGGCGTTCTAACACCTTGATTTTTTTTCACTGGAACCAATTGAGAGTTTCCTTTACTGTATGCTTTGGATCGTTGTCCTGCTGGAAGCTCCACCCACGTCTCATCTTCATCATCCTGCTGGATGGCAGCAGATTCTTCTCAAGAATCTCTCGCTAAAGGGCTCCATTCATCGTTCCTTCAATGATATGAAGTTCTCCAGTACCATGTGATGAAGAACAGTCCCAAACCGTGTGGCTTCCACCTCCAAACTTCACTGTTATTCCAGTGTTTTCAGGGTGATATGCAGTGCCATTTCTTCTCCAAACATGTCGCGTAGTATGACTGCCGAAAAGTTCGCGCGTCTCCGTATATATCGATCGGTTTAGCGTGCCGATCGATAGCGCTGCTCTCATCTCATTATGTGTTTGCTGTCTCGCGAATGAGAGTGATAGCACGCGACATTGCAGGAAGGCTTTGTGCTCACACGGTTACTTTTAGCGAGTCTGATGCGTGAAGTTTTGGAGTAGATAAAGAGGAAAAGAAAAGAAGAAAAGGAAAGAACGCTTTAGGGTTCAAACGAGTTTACGTTCGATCACAGGCTCGACCGATGTATCGATTACTCCAAAAACGCTGTTAGGGTATACGCTGGTTGTTGTTGTGGACTTGCAGCAGGAACATTCATTGTAGTTAATTGATGTAATTGATGTAAAAAAGGATTTACGCCTTATTGGCTTTCCCAGCATGGCGGCATTAAAGAAAAAATCATCATCGAGCGTATCGGTATTAAATGTAACGATACACGGATTAAAAGCATGACGTGTCTTTTATTTAGAAATGAATAACATCAATCATAACCTGTCCAGGGTGTACCCCGCCTTGTGCCCGATGCACCCTGGGATAGGCTCCAGGTTTCCCAGGACCCTGAAAAGGAGTAAGCGGTAGAAGATGGATGGAACATCAATCGTTGATGTTTCCTACATTACCCACAATGCCACACTGACAGTGGTGCAGTGGGATTTCGGACTTGTTTCATCTCTACCTAAAGTGAGCAGTGCGGCGGCGCTTTAGTCCTTTAATCTGCAACTCTGACCTCATCGTCTGTACATAAGCTTCAAGGTTCATCGGTTTTCATGAACAATATCAGACGTTTGCGTGATGACGTGTGTGGCGATGCTTCCTCATGTCAATAACCGCTAGCATATCGTCATCATATCAGTTTATCTAACTCTGTATGTCTCCTTAGATCAGTTCCTGAGAACGCGCTTCCTCTTTCTCATTCCTGTTAAAACAGGACGCTTAGCTCATGAGTTCCATAAAGCGCTGTTTGTTTTGAAGGGCGTTTAGCGAAGTGAGCCATAAACCCACCGGATGAAGCCGTCTCTTCGCAAACGCATTTACGCACAGCTGTCAAAGCACCTTGTAATTCATACTTTCAGGAGTTTTCATTTATTTATTTATTTTTTTATAACTCCTACGTAGGCGAAAATGATTTATGGCACTTCGGACGTTGTTCATCTTCAGGAATAAAATTCAGCTTTGAATGCTTAGCGTGTACGTCATCACTTCATCATATGATGCCAGACCCCAGAGAGATGCTTAAGGCCTCCAGTCATCTGAGAGTCATCTGAGAGTCATCTGAGAGTCATCTGAGAGTCATCTTCAAATGATTCCATGTCCTGATGTTCTTTGCAGTTTATTATGGAGTGTTCAAAAAAATGAAATAAATAAAACCCCGGACGCACCCAGAGTCCCTGCTCCAGGATACAGATCATGTGATCATGTGACTTTTCATCATCCCATACTGAAAAGACACATTACCACCACTGCCCCGTCATTACATACACTTATTTTCAGTTGTTCTTTTTTCACATGTAGGACGTGCGGTTTTATTTATCGCATATTTGCATGTGCACTTTTTGAACATTTTTTCCCCCTTCACGTCATCACAAGCAGTGTACGCCATTTTGTACGTGAGTTATGTTATCCCATCGACTATTTAAAGACCCAGTGCTGCCGTTCCCAACAAAATCCAGAACAAAGTAGCGAAGCACAGGGGACAGAGCCTTGGGCGTTCCAGCTCGTGAGGACTGACAGGACTTTCTGAAGAGCACACACTCTTCACCCGGGGCGTTTGAGAAATGAAAGCCAGGAACGGAAATGGCTAATGGTTGGTTTCGTTGGTCTGCCCAAAGTGCTTTGCAATCCAATCACTCCACACCCAGCCTTAATGGACAATTATTAGCTTCTAGTTGGGTGACGTCATTCAACCGCCATGTATGTTGTTGATAATGCGATGGGGATTGATCTTGACTATTCCCATCAACTATTTTGCTTGAACATATGGGGACATATGTTAAAAATCCAAATCCGATACCGATCCGGATCCGTAATGCTCACACAGTGCTTATCGGATTGCGAATAATGAGATTAATGACACTGAGTGAGATGTGTGTGTGTGTATGTGTGTGTGTGTGTGTGTGTGTTCACACTAACATTATTGCTTATTGCCGTCCGCATGAGCCCCTCTACAGCGCCTACTGTCTGTTGACTCTCGGACATGCTGTAAATGTTTCACTAAACCTTCAGCACTTATGACCTTTTTGAAGCGGGTGGCGCTCCGAGCATGTGGTGCGGAACAAATGGAATACTGAGAAGTGCCACCGAGGTGTAAACAAGCAGTGCAGCAATGTACCACTATTCCCGGAAAGAGCCAGGTGGCAATCCGCAGCCGCCGGACTGTTAGCTAATGATAGTGTGACTTGTAGAGAGAGAGAGAGAGAGAGAGAGAGAGAGAGAGAGAGAGAGAGAGAGAGAGAGAGAGAGAGAGAGAGTAGGGATCACAGGACAGCCTGTCAAATCATTTGGAAAGACTTAAACATGAGTTCATAGCTGTGTGACACTGACATTGATCATAAACAGGGCTTCACCTGCTATAATTAGCACTTGCTAACAGGTCTTTAGGTGCTGTTTGCTTGCCGAGGTTCAGGGTGTGTTTAGTGGGTGATGCCTGGGGCAAGGAGGTCAGGATTAGGCAGAAAAATGTGTCTAAATTGCGCCTATAATAACGAGCGGCTTTCCTGGAGAGCTCCTTAACAAGCATGCATGCTAACACGCGTGCTCGTAGTTGCATTTTTTCCTGACGTGTTGGATTGCCTTGCATAGTAAAAGTATACGCAAATAAAATGATAACAAATGAACTTAAGGTTTAAGTAAAGAATTAATCAGATATTAAAATGGTGTATAATTGATTTGTGTGTGTGTGTGTGTCTGTTAAAGAGGTGTGGCCTCTGTGTATGCATGTATGAATGAGTGTGTGTGTGAGTCAACAGTTAAGGAGGGGTGGCCTCTGTAAACGAGGTGTGGCTTCTTTTGCTGTCAGTCCCCGTGAAGGAGGTGTGGCCTCTGTTTGTATCAGTGAAGGAGGTGTGGCCTCTGTCTGTGTTAGTATCAATGAAGGAGGTGTCCTTTGTAAACGAGGTGTGGCTTCTTTAATTTTTTATTTTTTTAAGAAAAGAAATTTTTTTTTTTTTTTTTTTTTTTTTTATATAGTGAATCAAGTGAAGGAGGTGTGGCTTCTGTAAAAGAGGCGTGGCTTCTTTTGCTGTCAGTCCCAGTGAAGGAGGTGAGGTTCGATGAGTGTCCCAGTGACGGAGCTGTGGCCTCTGTCTGTCAGTCACACCTCTTTTACTGTCCATCTCAGTGAAACAGGAGTGGCCTTTCTGTTTATCAGTCCCAGTACAGTAGGCGTGGCCTCTTTACTGCCAGTGCCACACTTTTATACCATTTTTAGTACATTTGCCAATAATAAATCCCTTTGTAGGACAGTGTATCATATCGAATGATCTATAAATGATATCGTATTAAATCGTTTCTGTAAATGTGTTTTTCATAGCTCTAATTGTGGTCTCACATGGACCAACCAGGACACAGCTCCACTATGAGTTAAAGCCCTCTTTTTATTTTATTTTGAATCATATTATTGTTTTTACTGTTTCCTCAGATGCTGGAGCCTAAACTGGATGAACAGTGTGATCTGGGTGCTCAGTGGCAGCCCTCGGAGGACGAGCACTCACTCTGCAGCCCGTCGGACGCCCCAGGCACCACAGGCACTTCGAGCAGCACTCCTCTGGACGAGACTCGGCACCTTGTACCTCCTACACCTCCCCCATCCACCGAGGGCAGCCTGAGTGACATCTGGAGGGTGGATAGAGGAGAGGAGGAAGAGGAAGAGAAAAAGACCCCTACAGAAGAAGAAGAAGAAGAAGAGGAAGACGGCTCACACGGCGTTGAAGCGTATGAAGTCGAGGAGAAGCACGAGAAAGATGAGGATTACGACACCAATCCTCCAGCCTCCTCTTCTTCCTCATCCTTCATCATCCCCGAGTTACGTCTGGACCGCTCTTTCAGCGCCGACGCTCTGTCCTCGACCGCCACTGACGAAGAAGACGAGGACGAGGATGAAGATGAGGACGAGGATGAAGATGAGGAAGACAGTGATGATAACTACTTGGAGCCCACTAAGAGGAGGAGCATGGTGGAGGCGGGCTCGTGTGAGAAACACGGTGGCTCCGGAGGTCTGAGCGTACAGAACTCGCTGCGCAGACGCACACACAGCGAGGGGAGCCTCCTGCAGGACCCGCGCACCACCTGCTTCACCTCTGATAATGCCATCAACCGCCTGGAGGTGAACACCGCTAGCAAGGGGGGCTGGACGCTGCCCTCGCCCAAAACTCTGAAGAAGGAGCTGACCAAGAACGGAGGCTCCATGCACCAACTCTGCATGCTGTTCTCCGGCAGGAAGGTGAGCTTTTCTTCTAAAAACATGCGTTCAAACCCGAACACTGACATAATCAGTTCATAAACATCTCTCAGCAAAGTAGCCATCAGTGCTTATGACCATGTCTAACACGCAACACTACAGAAGACTCGAAATCTCTCACTCACTTCGTGATAACAGGGTCCTGATGCCACCAAGTGGTCACTTCGGTAAATGAACAGAGGAACCGATATTCTGAACAAAAACCTGATTATTCCAGCAATTTAGTCTGCAGTATAAAATATAATGAGTGTCTAGGTGTGTATCATGTATACAGTTTATGAGTATATGGCATTCTTTTACGTTTAAGTTATTTTGTCCAAAGTGACACAGAACGTGAGAGAGAGAATCCGATCCAAACATTCGAAAATTACACAAATACAATAACAAGGAGTCTTTATTGGTCATATATACGTTACAGCGAAACTCTTTTCTTCACATACCCCAGCATGTTCGGAAGTTGGGGTCAGAGTGCAGGGTCAGCCATGATATAGCGCCCCCTGGAGCAGGGCCTTCCTCCAGGGCCCAACAGTGGCAGCTTGGCAGTGTACTTGGGGCTCAAACCCCCGACCTTCTGATCAGTAACCCAGAGCCTTAACCGCCAAGCCACCCCTGTCCCTGCACTAATCAAGCACTAATCATGCACTAATACCTGAGTTAATACTTACGAACTAATCATGAACTAATAAAGAGCTAACCTTAACCATAAGCGAGTCTTATGAACTCTTAAGATTATGAAGCCTTATGAAGTCTTATACATGATTAACGACCACCATTTGTTCGTTAATATATTAATTGACACGTAGGGGTGACCTAGATCAAATCAAACATGATTTCCTGGGGTGTCCAATCATACCCTCAAAGGGCCGGTGTAGGGCACAGCTTTACATTCCAACCAAGTAGAACCCGTTTTAGGTTCGTCCACTAAATGGCGCTGTTTAGCTTTGTGTCCTGCTGAGGCTTGAAAAAGACTCTGCGCTTTTACCCGAGTGCATGTGACTACCAGCTAAATGTAGTGCGTGTGTATGTAATTGAGTGCAAAAGTTTATATCCCCGTTGAGAGCGTTGTAGAAAATTCTAACCATGCATAAGAGAAAGTTGAAAAGGTCCTTAGAAGCAAATATGAGAATAAAAATCCATCTTAACGTATTATCATTAAATATGTAGGATATGTATGTGTATATAATGTGTGTGTGTGTGTGTGTGTGAGAGAGAGAGAGAGAGAGAGAGAGAGAGAGAGAGAGATAGAGTGGATGAGATGGATGCAGCCAGTCCAGGAGATTTCGGAGCCTTAAATGGCAGTGTTAGCATAGAGGAAGGAATGCACCATGATGTAGTGTGTGTGTGTGAGTGTATCTCTATATGTGTGTGTGAGTGTGTGTGTGTGTTTTGGCTGAATCTTAGTGTAATTTTACTACCTATTGGCGCCATCAGGCTCACTTTCCCCCCAGCTGTGGGCTGTTTGGAAGAAGCCTGTCTCTGTGGCCATATATCGCCGAGCATCTTTCCATAAAACAATACGCAAGCCATAGAGTAAATCAGGCTGACATTTCCAATGACATTTAAAAAAAAAAATTAACAAAAAAGAGCTGCAGAGCTCTCGGAGACCTCGGATAGACCCTGCAGCACTGCGGCTTCACATCTGTGAGGAAAAAATGTGAAAAAACAAAACGAAACAACACTACTGTGATGCACAGTGAAATATGGTACATTTACAGTGTGATAACAATACAACCTAATTATCCTGGGGAACAATATATCATACATCTGCTTACACTTTTTCAAAAAGGGGAACATTACAGCACTGCGGCAGCATTGTAACAATTCAATTATTTTGCCCAGGAAAGTTCTAGAATATTTTTAATGCCTTCAGTAGTTTTTTAATGCCTTTAATGCCTTCAGTAGTTAATGTCAGTCTTTAAGGGTCTAGTTCTTTGTTAGTCCCAGTCTTTAGGTTCTAGTTCTTGGTTAGTCCCAGTCTTTAAGGGTCTAGTTCTTTGTTAGTCCCAGTCTTTAAGGGTCTAGTTCTTGGTTAGTCCCAGTCTTTAAGGTGATAGTTCTTGGTTAGTCCCAGTCTTTAAGGTGGTGGTTCTTGGTTGGTCCCAGTCTTTAAGGCGATAGTTCATGGTTAGTCCCAGTTTTTAAGGGTCTAGTTCTTTGTTAATCCCAGTCTTTAAGGTAATAGTTCTTGGTTAGTCCCAGTCTTTAAGGTGATAGTTCTTGGTTAGTCCCAGTCTTTAAGGGTCTAGTTCTTGGTTAGTCCCAGTCTTTAAGGTGATAGTTCTTGGTTAGTCCCAGTCTTTAAGGTGATAGTTCTTTGTTAGTCCCAGTCTTTAAGGGTCTAGTTCTTGGTTAGTCCCAGTCTTTAAGGTGATAGTTCTTGGTTAGTCCCAGTCTTTAAGGTGATAGTTCTTGGTTAGTCCCAGTCTTTAAGGGTCTAGTTCTTGGTTAGTCCCAGTCTTTAAGGTGATAGTTCTTGGTTAGTCCCAGTCTTTAAGGTGATAGTTCTTGGTTAGTCCCAGTCTTTAAGGTGATAGTTCTTGGTTAGTCCCAGTCTTTAAGGGTCTAGTTCTTGGTTAGTCCCAGTTTTTAAGGGTCTAGTTCTTTGTTAATCCCAGTCTTTAAGGTGATAGTTCTTTGTTAGTCCCAGTCTTTAAGGGTCTAGTTCTTGGTTAGTCCCAGTCTTTAAGGTGATAGTTCTTGGTTAGTCCCAGTCTTTAAGGTGATAGTTCTTGGTTAGTCCCAGTCTTTAAGGGGATAGTTCTTGGTTAGTCCCAGTCTTTAAGGTGATAGTTCTTGGTTAGTCCCAGTCTTTAAGGTGATAGTTCTTGGTTAGTCCCAGTTTTTAAGGTGATAGTTCTTGGTTAGTCCCAGTCTTTAAGGGGATAGTTCTTGGTTAGTCCCAGTCTTTAAGGTGATAGTTCTTGGTTAGTCCCAGTCTTTAAGGCGATAGTTCTTGGTTAGTCCCAGTCTTTAAGGCGATAGTTCATGGTTAGTCCCAGTCTTTAAGGTGATAGTTCTTGGTTAGTCCCAGTGTTTAGGTTCTAGTTCTTGGTTAGTCCCAGTCTTTAAGGCGATAGTTCATGGTTAGTCCCAGTTTTTAAGGCACTAGCTCTTTGTTAGTCCCAGTCTTTAGGTTCTAGTTCTTGGTTAGTCCCAGTCTTTAAGGTGGTGGTTCTTGGTTGGTCCCAGTCTTTAAGGCGATTGTTCTTGGTTAGACCCAGTCTTTAAGGGCCTAGTTCTTGGTTAGTCCCAGTTTTTAAGGCACTAGTTCTTTGTTAGTCCCAATGTTTAGGTTCTAGTTCTTGGTTAGTCCCTGTCTTTAAGGTGATAGTTCATGTAGTCCCAGTCTTTATGGCTATGATTCTTGGTTTGGTCTAGTTTTTATAGCTCTAACTCTTGATCAGTCACAGTTGCTAAGGCTCTAGTTCATGAATATTTCCTTTATGTTTGGTTCAAATTCTTGGTTAGTCCCAGTCTTTAAGGTTCTGATTCTTGGATAATCCCAAAAGTTTAGGCTCTGTAGTTATTGATTTATCCCAGTTTTTAAGGATTTCATGCTTGGTTAGTCCCAATCATTGAGGCTCAAATTTTTAGTACTTTGGGCTGTCATTCATGGATAATACCAGCATTTATGGCTCTAATCTGAATAGTCCCAGTCTTATTATTGGTAAATCCCAGTTTTTGTAGCTCTAGTTCTTGATGAATTGCAGTCTTTATGGCTCTGATTATTGGTTAATCTCAGTCATTAATGCTTTAATTCTCGCTTTTCCCTAGTTTTTTAAGTCTTTAGTTCTTGGATAGTCTTATTATTTAAGGGTCTAGTTCCTGCTTAGTCTCAGTCTTTTTTGGCTTTGATTCTTGGATAGTCCCAATTTTTATAGCCCTGATTCTTGGATAGTCCGAGAGTGGCTTGTTAGGTCTAACTCATCCATGCCACAGCACGATAAACTCACACAAATTCTGGTGTCAGCATCTTTTGATGCTCGTTGTCTTCAGGGCTGAAACTCTACAGCGCATTTGCGGTCTGTTTACTTGACGCGAATGTTAGTGTGCGTAACAGACATTGCCGTGTAGATAGTTTTCATTAACTGCGCACACACAAATGAAAGAAGGGAATGGAAAAAGTCACAAATCATCTTTTGGACGCTGCCCGATGAGAGTTATAGGCTTTGGAGTGTGTGACGTCTGCCATAACGCTTTCCGTCGCGCCGTTTGAACTCGGTCTGGTCCGTGCGAAGTTAGGAGTCTTATTTGTTTCACGATGTTACAGCTTTCCACAATTCCAGCAAAATTCTTTCAAATAATCTCAAAAATCGAATATTATGTACTGTATGCATAGGAGCTTCTTGTAGACCCAAGGAACCTTTGAGGGCTCTAAACGTTCCGAGAGTGTGCTTACTGATAACTGCATGATATGTAAATATCAAGTCGTCCCTCACACTCCTCCCAACGTACGGACTGACTACCGTTATACGTTTTGTTGTTATGAGTATGTCATCGTAGCCTATACACAATTTCTTAACGCATATTTCATCTCTACACGAAGTCTAAGTTAATAACATACCGCTGAGAGCCAATCAGAAATGAGTGTTACCTGTAGCAGTGTTGTAAAAGGATATAGATGATGATGTCATAAAAATGTATAAGAGAGTAAAAGAGGTCAAAGAGTTGAAATGCGTTCCTTCGTCCAGATTTGGTGTTTGACTGTTTGTTCAAGTAGGAACTTCCTAGACAGTTGGATTATAACCGGAGACATGTATTTTCCATTCCAATCTCTCTCTCTCTCTCTCTCTCTCTCACTCCGTCTCACTTCCTGGCCCTTGCTTTTATCCCGTCTTTCCGACCTGCTCTTCTTCGTATCTTATCCCCCTCCAACATCCGATAATGAGAAACCGACATTTGTGGAGAGAAGCAATAAAACAAGATAGAGCACTGGACCACCATGCTATATATCTCCCACGCCACTCTTTTTTCCACTTCAACACACACACACACTAAAACACACTGCTTGGTGTATGTAAGGACAGAGCGATAAAGCATCTTCATAACAACCACACCGTTTTATTACGCAACACCAAATCATTCCATCTTTCCACCCAGTGAGTTAGAATAATTGAATTAGTCGTAATATGATGCAGATGCCAGAGTAAGAACTGTCTGTACTAATTCAGGTTGTTGTCCCTCGAATGAAATCTGACCATAGAAATGGGAATTTCCGAATAAGTACACTGTTATTATGGATCACGTGTATGGCTTTTTTTTTTTTTACGTTTATTTTTCATTTTAGATGACTAGAAAGAAACACTTCCTGTATGACTAACACTAAAAGTATTTTTAGGGAGTGAAAAAGCGTCAAAATTCTAAAATTCACTAGGTGTTGCTGACTAAACTGTCAGAACTGAATGCAGTATATAAATGTAATTAGGGTGTGTTAAAGTGTATAAAGGAAATATTGTGTACGTGTGCTGAAGTGTAGGGGTGTAAGGCTGTAACCTTATCTATATCTGTTTAGTGCTCCATGTATCCGTATCTGTATCTGAAACCGAAGTGGGTGTGGCCTATTTACTCTACCCCTGTGCGTCTGGAGAACACTGTAATGACCGCAGATGTTTTTCAAATGAAAACGATCTCCGTCCACGCTACATGACCGGATACGCATGTCACATGACCGTTCACTGAGGACGCGCCTACGGGTGTAAACAGGATGTTGTTTGTTAGTCGCCGGCAGGCACGCCAAACCGAAGTTCCACGTAGGGCTTACGCCGCTCGAAACGAGATTTGTTAACGATCGCTCTAATCATAGCTCGCCTCTGGCGCATGTAGCAGCTGCAGTGTTATAAAGTACAGGATTGAACTGCACGATGGACGCTAAGAATGACGACAAAGCCAGCAAAGCGCTCAAGCGGTTCAGTCCGCGTGTTGTTGTGTGATCGATCGAGGTAGCGTAACGGTCATACGGTAGGGGCTTGACGAATCAGGGAAGGATACGCGACGATCCAGAAGACCCGATCAGGGAGCGAAAGTGGGCGGAGCCACGCCTTTGTTTTCAAAACGTTTTAGCCTGTTTACACTGAAACACGCGTGCGGAGGTTTCGAACGAAAACGGGGTCTTCGGTGTAGACGAGACGCGTAACCGTAGCAACAGTTCTGCGTTTGAAAAGGAACGTGCACTAGTGTAAACAAGGCCTGACAGTTCCTCGACCTCAGCTACATCACTCCAATTCATAATTAGTCTTAACGGAAGCTGTTCGGAGGACTGTCTGTTTAATCCCAGGCAACACAGAGTTGGTTCCTGCCTGCAATATTTTCTAACGAATCGACTCGGTTCTATTTCCCGAAATGTAAATAGACAACCCAGTCTAATTCAAACCGACTGCGACCCTGACCAGGCAGTTACTAAGGATGAATGAAGGAACACTGTAAATGCATTGCGCAATAATTTACGTTGATGTTTTTTGCATATCTGACTGATCAGGATAAAGTGTTGACACTAATAGTAAGCGATTCTAATAAACAGTGAGATTTTGAGACGTCTTCTTCTGACTCGGGTTTGACACGTCATACTGTCTTATATCTTGAGACACTGTGTACGTGAGACGAAGAGCTTGTTGTCTTCGGTGTAAGGCTGAAATGTGGGAGTATGCTCGGGCTGTGGACGGGAGAGAGAGAGAGAGAGAGAGAGAGCATGGAGAAGGGGTACAGAAAAGTATGCTAGGACAGAACAGTACACCACTGTGCACTTAATCTTAGAAGAGAACATTTTGTTGCTGCACCGTATCACTGTGAGAACGCAGCGCTCACGGACTCCACTGCACCGCTTCAATAAATGATAACAATGATTATTACATATTTGTGGCCGGGACTGTTCGACCAGGCTCGACCTAGAAGGTTCTGTTACATGGGTTTCTATAGTGCTGCTCTATTGGAAGACCAAATTAACCAAGAAAGCAGGGCTGATTTACACTCACACACACACACACACACACACACTCTCGGGTGTTCTACAGAGCTGACGTTAATAATGGCCATTATTTAAGATGGATGGGATTTAGTTTCACCACTATAATGTTATTTAGCTGCAAGCTACAGAGATGCGACTGAGAATAGACAGAGTAAAAAAGATGGACTGGAAGTTCTGCTTTGGTTCTGTTACTTTCAAATAAAAAACAAAACAAAAGACAAACATTTACATGCAAAATACAAGCCAAGAGTAGCGTTGAGTACAGTACAGTAGCGTACAGTACAGCACAGTAGAGTACAGTACAATACAGTAGAGTACAGTAAAGTAAAGTACAAAACAGTACAGTAGCCTAGAGTACAGTACTGTACAGTACAGTAGAGTACAGTGGATTAGAGTAGAGTACAGTACAGTAGAGTACAGAACAGCAGAGTACAGTACAGTACAGTAAGTACATAACAGTACAGTAGCCTAGAGTACAGTACCGTACAGTACAGTAGAGTACAGTGGATTACAGTTGAGTACAGTGGATTACAGTAGAGTACAGTACAGCAGAGTACAGTACAGTACAGTAGAGTACAGTAGATTACAGTAGAGTACAGTACAGTGGATTACAGTAGAGTACAGTACAGCAGAGTAGAGTACAGTGGATTACAGTAGAGTACAGTACAGTAGAGTACAGTACAGTAGAGTACAGTGGATTACAGTAGAGTACAGTACAGCAGAGTACAGTAGAGTACAGTGGATTACAGTAGAGTACAGTAGAGTAGAGTACAGTGGATTACAGTAGAGTACAGTACAGTAGAGTAGAATACAGTACAGTACAGTAGATTACAGTAGAGTAAAGTACAGTAGAGTACAGTAGCATACAGTACAGTAGAGTACAGTGGATTACAGTAGAGTACAGTAGAGTAGAGTACAGTGGATTACAGTAGAGTAGAGTACAGTACAGTAGAGTACAGTACAGCAGAGTACAGTACAGTACAGTAAGTACAAAACAGTACAGTAGCCTAGAGTACAGTACCGTACAGTACAGTAGAGTACAGTGGATTACAGTAAAGTAGAGTACAGTGGATTACAGTAGAGTACAGTACAGCAGAGTACAGTACAGTACAGTAGAGTACAGTGGATTACAGTAGAGTACAGTACAGCAGAGTACAGTACAGTACAGTAGAGTACAGTGGATTACAGTAGAGTACAGTAGAGTAGAGTACAGTGGATTACAGTAGAGTACAGTACAGTACAGTAGAGTACAGTGGATTACAGTAGAGTACAGTACAGCAGAGTACAGTAGAGTACAGTGGATTACAGTAGAGTACAGTAGAGTAGAGTACAGTGGATTACAGTAGAGTACAGTACAGTAGAGTAGAGTACAGTACAGTAGATTACAGTAGCGTACAGTACAGTAGAGTACAGTGGATTACAGTAGAGTACAGTATAGTAGAGTACAGTGGATTACAGTAGAGTACAGTACAGTACAGTAGATTACAGTAGAGTAAAGTACAGTAGAGTACAGTAGCGTACAGTACAGTAGAGTACAGTGGATTACAGTAGAGTACAGTAGAGTAGAGTACAGTACAGTATAGTAGAGTACAGTGGATTACAGTAGAGTACTGTAGAGTAGAGTACAGTAGATTACAGTTGAGTACAGTACAGTAGAGTAGAGTACAGTAGATTACAGTACAGTACAGTAGAGTAGAGTACAGTAGAGTACAGTAGAGTAGAGTACAGTAGAGTACAGTACAGTAGAGTACAGTACGGTAGCATACAGTACAGTAGAGTACAGTACAGTGGAGTACAGTAGAGTACAGTACAGTAGAGTAGAGTACAGTAGATTACAGTACAGTACAGTAGAGTACAGTAGATTACAGTACAGTAGAGTACAGTAGAGTACAGTAGAGTACAGTAGAGTACAGTACAGTAGAGTACAGTAGAGTACAGTACAGTAGAGTACAGTGAGTACAGTACAGTAGAGTACAGTACAGTGGAGTACAGTAGAGTACAGTACAGTGGAGTACAGTAGAGTACAGTACAGTAGAGTACAGTAGAGTACAGTGGAGTACAGTACAGTAGAGTACAGTACAGTGGAGTACAGTAGAGTACAGTACAGTAGAGTACAGTAGAGTACAGTACAGTAGAGTACAGTAGAGTACAGTACACAGTGGAGTACAGTACAGTAGAGTACAGTACAGTGGAGTACAGTAGAGTACAGTAGCATACAGTGGAGTACAGTAGAGTACAGTGGAGTACAGTACAGTAGAGTACAGTACAGTACAGTAGAGTACGGTACAGAAGAGTACAGTAGAGTACAGTACAGTGGAGTACAGTAGAGTACAGTGGAGTACAGTACAGTAGAGTACAGTACAGTGGAGTACAGTACAGTAGAGTACAGTACAGTGGAGTACAGTAGAGTAGAGTACAGTACAGTGGAGTACAGTAGAGTAGAGTACAGTACAGTGGAGTACAGTAGAGTACAGTGAGTACAGTACAGTAGAGTACAGTACAGTGGAGTACAGTACAGTAGAGTACAGTACAGTAGAGTACAGTACAGTGGAGTACAGTAGAGTAGAGTACAGTGGAGTACAGTAGAGTACAGTGGAGTACAGTACAGTAGAGTACAGTACAGTGGAGTACAGTACAGTGGAGTACAGTAGAGTACAGTACAGTAGAGTACAGTGCAGTGGAGTACAGTAGAGTAGAGTACAGTACAGTGGAGTACAGTACAGTAGAGTACAGTAGAGTACAGTACAGTGGAGTACAGTAGAGTACAGTGGAGTACAGTACAGTAGAGTACAGTACAGTGGAGTACAGTACAGTAGAGTACAGTACAGTAGAGTACAGTACAGTGGAGTACAGTAGAGTACAGTACAGTAGAGTAGAGTACAGTAGAGCAGCTGAGTAATAAACAACACCGTTTTACCACATCTACATCTGCACCTTTAACAATCATAACCTATTTATGTGGAGCGTTCATCTTTCTTTCTTTCTTTCTTTTCTTTCTTTCTTTCTTTCTTTCTTTCTTTCTTTCTTTTTTCAGACATCTTCCCTCCTTCTTTCCTTCCTTCCATCCACTCCCCTCAATCAAAAATAAAAATCCGTCAGTGCTGGCAATATCTTATGGGTGTTATAATTCATAACCAGTTCTTTTAAACTCTTTTAAATTTACGAAACGTCTGGCTGTATATTCCCACCTTTATGTTCCACCCTGTAGTGAGTTAATAATATAGAAATAATCCGAGGTTCTGATTAAATATCATGCTGATGAAGGCACCATGTAGCTGCGTTATGGGGAGTTTTGTGAATGACTGGTCTCCTGGTTCTTCTCCTTTCAGTAGCTACTGCAGCTTTGCCAGTCTCACCTCCCACCAGCAGCAGATGGTTCTATAGTCCATACTGGTGATTGACTCTGAAGTTAACTTAGCTGAGGATACGCCCCAACAGATGTCACTTCCCATTGAGTTCACACGGCAGGATCTGCCACGGTGTTTGTCCTTATTATTAGAAAAGATGCGAAAAGAAATATGTGAAGTGGAACACGGTGTTAAGAATAAACCGGTGAAGAAACCGTGCTACAGTGAGAAGATATTTTAAGGAGACACGAGAAAAGATTGCTGAAAGATGCTGCTAAAGATCTGTCATGGCTGGAACTCATCCATGGAAGTCATGAGTCTGTGAACCGAACATGATGTTTTTACACTGCACACTTAAAGAGAACAAGAACCACCCAAAACAGGAACCAAGGGTGTAGGTGTAGTTCCAGCAGCTTGAGAGAGACTGGAACGCTGTAGTGTACTGAAACAGATGCAGCGTCATTGCAGCGCTTATTAACGCCACATCTCATTACCGACTGGCTGCAGTTCCACAGACTGACACTAGAGGGAGCGCTGACGAACTCTTCTGCTCTCCAGCTTCGAAAGGGTGTTGATGAGCGGCTTTCTTTCTTTCTTTTTATATGCTTTGCTTTTTAAATAAACACTCTCTGTACATTATTTGTTTGTTTAATTCTTTCAGATGTTAGTTCCTTCCTTCATGAGTATATTTCTTTCTTTCTTTCATATATGTATGTTCCCTTCTTCCTTCCTTCCTCAGTATCTTTCATTTTTTTAGATGTCTGTTTCTTTCTTTCTTTCTTTCTTTCTTTCTTTCTTTCTTTCTTTCTTTCTTTCTTTCTTTCTTTCTTTCTTTATTCATTTCAGATTTGTCTGTTCCCTTCTTCTTTCCTTTCTCAGTATCTATCTATCTTTCTTTCTTTCTTTCTTTCTTTCTTTCTTTCTTTCTTTCTTTCTTTCTTTCTTTCTTTCTTTCTTTCTTTCTTTCTTCCTTTCTTTCAGATATGTCTTCCAGATATTTCCTTCTTCCTTCCTTTCGCATTATCTATCTATCTATCTATCTATCTATCTATCTATCTATCTATCTATCTATCTATCTATCTATCTATCTATCTATCTATCTATCTATCTATCTATCTATCTATCTATCTGTCTTTCAGATATGTTTGTTCCTTCCTTCATGAGTATCTTTCTTTCTTTCTTTCTTTTTTCTTTCTTTCTTTCTTTCTTTCTTTTTTCTTTCTTTCAGATGTTTGTTCCTTCCTTCTGTCCTAGCTTCCTTCCTTCATGAATTTCTTTCTTTCTTTCTTTCTTTCTTTCTTTCTTTCTTTCTTTCTTTCTTTCTTTCATTCTTTCTTTCTTTCTTTCTTTCAGATGTTTGTTCCTTCCTTCCTTCCTTCCTTCCTTCCTTCCTTCCTTCTTCATGAGTATCTTTCTTTCTTTCTTTCTTTCTTTCTTTCTTTCTTTCTTTCTTTTCTTTCAGATATGTCTTCCAGATATTTCCTTCTTCCTTCCTTTCGCATTATCTATCTATCTATCTATCTATCTATCTATCTATCTATCTATCTATCTATCTATCTATCTATCTATCTATCTATCTATCTATCTATCTATCTGTCTTTCAGATATGTTTGTTCCTACCTTCATGAGTATCTTTCTTTCTTTCTTTCTTTCTTTCTTTCTTTCTTTCTTTCTTTCTTTCTTTCTTTCTTTCTTTCTTTCTTTCTTTCTTTCTTTCTTTCTTTCTTTCTTTCTTTCAGAAATGTTTGTTCCTTCCTTCCTTCCTTCCTTCCATCCTTCCTCAGTATCTTTCTTTCTTTCTTTCTTTCTTATCACCACCATGACATTGTCCCCCCCCGTCCCCCCCCGTCATTAACGAATCTCTTCGTGTCTGTGACCTCCGATAAGAGACTTGATGCTAAAAATAGATTCTCTGCGCACAGTTTCAGGGAACAGTGAGAAACTTTATGCTCGCCGCTGAAGTCCACATCCAGAGCAGAGAACATCACATAACACCGCGCATCAGCACCTGGCCGGGTGTTTGTTTGACGTCGGTGTGTACTCATGCCTGGATGTCGTAGAAGCGTGCGGGACGACGGCACTGGGGATGTTACGTGAGGATTGGGAACTGGACGAAAGGTGACACGGTCGAGTCGATTTATCTGAACAGCGCCAACCTGAATCAGACGCTTCCCAGTGCGTAATGAGTAAATATTTGCCCGGCGAGTAAACACTCTGGATGTTTTGGCTGCCAGAGACGCAGAGGGGTCAAAACGTCTGGCCTTTTTCTTTGTTTTTGTTCTCCAGACTCAAATTAGGCTTCGTGTTTAGATGTTCTTGAGACTCTGCGACATTAAGCGTTTTTATTTTTACACTGTAATTATCGAACTTACGCGGAACACGCCGTCCTTTTTTGGCTTGGAGAGGATTTTTCTACGCAGCAGTCGCGTTACAGCGTATGTTTGTCTTGGAAAACGATTGAGGCACTTCAAAAGGTGCTAACGTCTTGTTCAAGCATCATTTACCTCAGAGAGTGTTCTTGGAAGAGTGTGTGTGTGTGTGTGTTAGTGTGTGTGTGTGTGTGAGTGTGTGAGTGTGTGTGTATTCCAGTATGTCTGTCCTCTGCCTGTATGGCTTGTTCAAGTAACAGACACCCTGAACAGAACCTACAGTACTGAAAACAGAAGAGCAGCCGTTTCCTAATCTGTATCCGCTCAGTCACATGACCTCCAGGCTCGTACACGCAGTTTCATACCACAGCGCCGTCGAGTTCTCGATCCTGATTGGTCACAAGGTGTTGATTTGATATTCTCTATCGGCAGCTCTGACGTCAACAGGTTTATACTAATGCGCTACTGATGTGTCGTATAGTTTCTATAGTAACTATAAAAGCTTAAAAAGCATCCGTACACCCGCCGGCCACTTTATTAGGAACGCCGAGCTAATACTGGGTAGGACCTCCAGTTTGCTGGAGTGTTGGAAACATACCTTGGTGTCCATGTTGGCATGATTGCATCACCACGTTGATTCAGGCTGTTGACCTCCATGTCATCTGTCCACTTCTGATGCCCACTGTATCCTCATTTTCTTGTTCCTGGCTGCCAGGAGTGTAACCCGATGTGTTCATCGCCCATCCACCTCGAGATTCAGTATGTCGTGCATTCTGAGATGCTTTTCTGTTCACCGCGGTTGTAAAGAGTGGTTATTTGAGTTACTGTAGCCTTCCTGTCACCAGTTTCGCCATTCTCCTCTGATCTCTCTCTCTTTCTCTCTCTCTCTCTTTCTCAAACCTGTCGATCTTTCACCAAGAAAACTGCATGACTGCGTTCCTAATAAAGTGGCCGGTGAGTGGATAATCATTGATATGGTGAAATATTTTTGTAAGGAGACGATTATTTAGGATTTATAGAAGCACCTTCCTTCCTTCCTTCCTTTCTCTTTTTTTGCACCTGATAGAGAATCCGTGTTCTGTTTTCTTCCCTTTTATTTCTTTTTATTTTGTTTTTATTTCTTTTTCTTCCTTTAAGGGGGCATTTATTTAGGATTTATGGAAGCACCTCCCTCCCTCCCTTCCTTCCCTCCTTTCTTTCTTTCTTTCTTTCTTTCTTTCTTTCTTTCTTTCTTTCTTTCTTTCTTTCTTTCCCATCCTTCTTTCTGTCCTTGTTTAATATCTCCTTCCTTCCTTCCTTCCTTCCTTCCTTCCTTCATTCCTTCCTTCCTTCCGTCCTTCCTTCCTTGCTTCCTGCATGGCCTTATTCCTTCTTTCTTTCTTTCTTTCTTTCTTTCTTTCTTCTTTCTTCTTTCTTTCTTTCTTTCTTTCTTTCTTTCTTTCTTTCTTTCTTTCTTTCTTTCTGTCCTTGTTTAATATCTCCCTTCTTTCCTTCCTTCCACCCGTGCTTTCTTTCTTTCTTTCGTTCTTTCTTTCGTTCTTTCGTTCTTTCTTTCTTTCTTTCTTTCGTTCTTCCTTCCTAGATAGCCTCCTTCCTTCTTTCCTTCTTTGCTTAATGTCTTTCTTTCTTTCTTCTTTCCTTCTTTGTGCACATCTTCTGTTTTCTCTCCTTTTATTTATTTATTTTTTTTTGTAATTGTACTTCTCTTTGTTCTGCCAGTACTCAGGAGTTCACTGACCTGCTGTTACTAGTAAATTTCCAGTAAATGCTGTGTAAAGAGTGTGTATAAGACGTGTGCGTCTGCGTTACTGAAACACGACCTCACACACGTGCACAGTGGGTTTATGAGTAAGGAGAAGGTGATGTGTGGTGATGGTATGATGCTGGTAGCGAGAAGCAAACGGTCTTCCTCTCCCATCTTCCTGTCCTCTTCCTTTTTTGGCTCAGTTGATTAACCGCAGTGTATAAGATGTGTACATGAGGAGATGGAATCTCTCTCTCTCTCTCTCTCTCTCTCTCTCTCTCTCTCTCTCTCTCTCTGTGTCACCCTGACCCAGTGATGAGACCAGAAATAACCTCACTTTGTTTTTCTTATTATTTACCCAGAGTGCTTGCATGAGATGAGATCATCACACTAATGTAATAACAAACACGATATCCTGTGTGTGTGTGTGTGTGTGTGTGTGTGTTGTTTTCATCTTTCAAATATTGTTCTTACTTTTTTTCTTTCTATCTCTCTTTCTTTCTTTCTTTCTTTCTTTCTTTCTTTTCTTTCTTTCTTTCTTTCTTTCATTATTTTCATTTTTCTTTTCTTGTCTTATTCCTTTCTCTGTCTTCTTTCTTTTCTTTGTTTCTTTTCTTCTTTTCTTTGGCGTTTTTGTTATTTCTTTCTTACTCTGCCTCTTTCTTTTATTTCTTCCTTTCTTCTTTTATGTTCTATTTCTTTCTGTCTTACTCTGTGGCTTTCTTTCATCATTTTTAATTTGTTTTTCTTTTCTTTTCTTATTTTTTCTTCTCTGTTTCTTCTGTCTCAGCATTTCTCTTTCTTTCTTTCTTTCTTTCTTCTTCTTTTCTTTCTTTCTTTCTTTCTTTCTTTTTCTTGCTTTCTTTCTTTTCCTTTCTTTCTTTCCACCCTTGCTTCCATCCGTCCTCTGTTCCTCTCTGGGATTTACTCTTTAGGCCCACGCCGCTCACTGCGCTTAGCCATGTCAGGTCAAACACATCCCACCTCGTTTAGTTTAGCTAGTCTAATAATAGCCCTCAGCAGTCTAGCGCGTCCTTAAACAGCTCCTCTCGCACTTCATTACTCTGTGATGTGGCACACGTCTTCCAGGATTATAACCTGTTCTCTAAAGAACCCGCTGCTCTGCCTCGATCTCCTTCCTGCTTATTACTTACTCCACAAAAGCTTACATAATGTCTGTTATAGCAAGCAGCACTTAATTAGCATTGCCATTTACAGCTGTTCAAAAGAAAAGTCCTGGCTGGAAAAGTTCATTCGGGAAGAATGGCTATGCTACAGTCCAGGATTAAATGCTCCAACTCTCAGCATATAAAGCCAGATCTACCGAAATATAGATGATTACTGAAGCACAGGCCCTTCATTTTCACTCCTAACCATGTAATTAGCACTGTGATGCTAGCAGCTTTAACTAGCCCAAGATAAATATCTTTCGACTCATTGCAATAGAAATCAAAGCACAGTTACTGAGCATTCCATGAACTCCTAATCCAGAGTTAATTAGAAGCTGTTTATTTAAACGTTGTTTGAAAAAGGAGCGTTTTTGGCCAGCAGGTTAATGGCGTGGGAACATCTCACTGCAGGAGCAGCGTGAAGCCATTAATGTTGGAAACTGATCCTCCAGCTCCGTGTGCTTTTGGCTTCCACCAAAAGGTGTGAAGGTACAAATGAATGAATCATCTTTGTTTAGGAATGCAAAAGATCCTGGATTAGCACTTCGTCTGTCAGTGCCAAAGCTTAAGAAGACATCTGGAACGAACATCCAGTCGAATTCTGGATGCTGATCCAAGGTCAGAAGGTCTGGATCAGAGGTTTATATCAACACACACTTTCTAATAAGTTATCGTTTCTATAGTAACAGCTTACACTTGTATGATGGAATGATTTCTTTTTTTTTCTTTCTTTCTTTTTGTGTTCGTTCCCCAGTGATTCACTTTTGAGTCACCTTTGATCTACTATTGGTTCTTGCCTCACATGATCTCAGCATTAGATTGTGTATATAAATGTCAATATCGCAAACCTGGTGTTCGTTCACCACTGATTCATGACTGTTACACCGTGGATTCCCCAAAGATTCGTCATTGAATCCTCACTGATTCATTATTGATTCACCTTTGATTCGTTTACATTTACATTCACTGCTGATGCTTTTATCCAAAGTGACTTACAACTGAGACAGAATACAATACGGAGTTGTTGAGCGTTGAAAGATTTGAAAGATCAGTGGGGTACTGATACACAACTGATAGACAGCATAGATTCACCATTGATTCATTATTGAATTACTATTGATTCATCATTGATTCACTGTTTATTCCTCCATTAGTTCTTCATTTAATCTTTAATGATTCACCACTGATTCACCATTGAATTTCTATTGATTCACCATTTGATTCTTCATTGAATCTCTGTTGATTCACCATTAATTCTTCATTGAATCATTATTGATTCTTCATTGAATCTCTATTGATTCACCTTTCATTGTTCATTAAATCTCTATTGATTCTTCAATGAACTTCTACTGATTCTCCACAGATTCTTCATTGAATCTCTATTGATTCACCTTTCATTGTTCATCAAATCTCTATTGATTCTTCATTGAATCTCTACTGATTCACCATTGATTCTTCATTGGATTTCTATTGTCACCATTGATTCTTCCTTGAATCTGTATTGATTGACCATTGATTCTTTGTCGACTCTCTATTGATTCACCCTTGATTCTTTACTGAAACTCTATTAATTCCCTTCTAATTCACCATTCATTTATCATTTTCTTCACGATGGATTCATCATTGATTCACCGTTGATTCTTTATTGAATATCTATTGATTCGCAGTTGATTCTTTACTGAATCTCTCACCAGTGATTTTTTTTTTATTGACGCTCTATTGATTCCCATCTGATTCACCATTCAGTTACCATTCTTTCACTATTGTTTCTTCATTGAATCGCTATTGCCTCACCAGTGCTTTACCACTGATTCATTATTGATTGTTGCCTCACGTGACCAGCCTGAGATTGTGTGTAAATTTTAATATCTCTGCCATTTCTTGTCGTTCCATCACACACGACTCTTCCTGCAGCATACCCAGTTATCCTGGAGCACACACGGTTATCCATAGCACACACGGCCATAATAGCAGATCTGGCGTTCGTGGAGTGCAGCTCTGTCTCTCGAAGGACACAGACACACGGCGCCCTTTGCTCTTTTATGTTTCCTGTGTGTGTGTCCTGGTTGCTATAGCAGAGTCTCTGCCAATATGGATCTGGCAGAATAGATGGAGGCAGGTGGAGGTCTGCTGAGTGTACAGCGATGTCACTGATGCGCTGTGTGTATGTATATGTGTGTGTGTGTGTGTGTGTGTGTGTGTGTGTGTGTCAAGGACCAGTTACCGTAAGGTAGAGACGTCTTACCACTCTGTTGTCATGGTCTCAGTATTTGTGGATGGCAAACACGTGGAGAAGTGGTCGTGAGGATTTGATTTGTTGATGCGTGTGCGTTTGCGTGTTCAGCAATGAGACAACATTTTCCTACATGGCTTTTTACACACGTGCCTCGCTTGTGTTTCTGCACATGCTGATGATGTCCGATAGACCATGTCCGATAAACGGCTTCCGAACGTCGCGTCGTGTGAGCATCGTCACGATCCGATCTACACCGTAGAAGCCATCAGACAGTTAGCGTGGTCATGCTACAACATGCTATAGGCAACACACGGAGTTTCACAATCAAAGCTTGTCTGCTCAGTCGTTCTGAGTCATTAGTTACACTAATAGACTCTGTCAGCTATTTTCTCACACGTTCCCAGTGAGACATTGTGGGACATTTTTACCCTTCTGAAGACACGGAACGTCCCAAATGCTGAAACGTCCACCTCCCTGCGTGAGAAACAGACACGGCGGACTAGGACGCAGAGACAAAGCTTCAGTGTTAAAGCAGGACACGGAGGGAAAGAAGCGAGCGGATTCCAGCACTCGGAATAGAAAAGGCCGTGACGTGAAGGTCAGAGTGAAGGTCGAGCTCCTGTCACTGAGACGCTCCTTCACTTAGACATCTAACACAGGAGAAAGAGCTCCTAGAATAGCATGAGCATGTGACCGGTTTGGCGTTCCTCTGACGAAAGGTGATGAGGGTCAGCTACTGAATGTGTTTTTCTTTCACTTTTATTTTTATTTCACGGCTCGTTTAATTTGATAACGTCGCCAAGGTGATTGTTATATATACACCCGGCGGGGGGGGACGACACTTCGGATTCAAGAGAGCGTTTGATTGGACAGAAAGTCCGACGCGAACCTGACGTGCACAATGATGTCATCGGAATCGCTGCATGCGTATCGATGTTAGAGAGAGACTGTAAAACGTCTCGAATTTCGCCGTCTTTATGGAGCAACACTAGCTTATAGATAACCTCGAGGCGGACGTATTCGTACCAAACGCCCCAAAAGATCCGTTTAGATTTCACAGGGACTTTACAATTGGTGTAAGTATACAAATAATAGCAAAGAAAGCCACAGTGGACACGTGCTACATTCTCACGTGCTTTGCGTAGATCTGAAAATAGACCTGAAATATTATTAACATGTCCGAACAGGATTCCCTGTCTTTCCCGTTAGCCTTTTTATCTATGGTTACTGTTGGTCTGTTGTTGTTATGGAATTCTGCCGACTAAATATACTCCAGCACAGGCTCTTATCTCGGAATATGCAGTAAGTGGAACCCGGAATCGTACAGAGACCTCATTCATCCATCTCTGCTCTGTGACAAGCTTTTCCCATGTTTCCTGTCTGTCCTTTGCCTAATCGCTTCTCTATGCCTGATAATACGTTCGAGATCCCAGAAGCTTGTTGCTGACACTGTGTTGGGGAACGTGTTCGCCAGGCCGGGATCTGGCCGAGCGGATCGGATCGCCGATTGGGAATGTGAGAGGAAGCCTGAATACGATCGCGACCCGAACACGGCATTGTTCACAAACATCCCACACCACAGGAAGCCGTGACACCAGCAGGAAGCAGACACGTCCTGCTGCAGCTGACACCAATAACAGCGGGAAAATGAGCTTAATGCAAACACACACACACACACACACACACACACTAATGCATTCTCTACTGTTGAACTTTTATCCCTCTGGTATTTAACGCTCATTGAGTAAGCAATTGCTCATGGCTATTGAGCATCTGGCCCTGTGTGTGTGTGTGTGTGTGTGTGTGTGTGTGTGTGTGAGTGATCGTTTTGGGTGCTAAACAATGCAGCAGTCTGTGGAAGGACCGGATACGGTTATGTAGGTGTACATGACGTTATTCAGTAATGTCCTGGTTCAGGATGAATTATAATTGATCTTCAAGACATTTCAATGTGACTTTTATTTATTCATCCTATTACTCCAAGTAAGCAAGTCGTTTTTGTCTTTGAAGAAATTAATATGAATTACAACAAGCCCGGGTGAGTCAAATTATCCAAATTGGTGTATTAGGGTCAGTATTTAGTATTTTTTTTTACTTTTGTCATTGTCAATTCCCACTCAATACCGCGTTCCCTGCTGTCACCACTAGGGGAAGGTGAACGTTAAGGCTAGCATGTGCTAACTCTGAGAAACTTGAAGCCAGTGAGCTTTTGCTCATGCTACAGGTACGTCAATACTTCAGCTCGGAAGAAAGAGCTGTCCGCCCTCTTCCACATACTGTACATGACTTAATCGCTCACGCCGCTGATGACTTTACCTCGAGTATTCATTTACAGACGTAACCTGAGGTGCGCACATGAAATGCTAAAATAACCGTCTGCTGTTTTTATTCAGCACGACAGTTTTGTTCTTGCTCCACCCATGTGTGTTTAAAGCGTGTATTATTATAAAAGTAGATCGCTCCATTGTGAGACCTTTTACCCTCGGGAGAAAGATTTCACGTCCTGCGTCCTGCTCTCACACACACTCGGCACAATGCGAGGAAACCGAGACCCAAACATTCACAGCGTCTCAGAGAAGTCGCTCGGGGACGAGCATTGTGCTCAGGTCGCTGATTTTGTCCAGTGTAGAAGGAGAAAAAAGAAATGAGGGAGAGAAACGAACGGAAAGGTACGAGGAGGAAGCATGATGCAAAAGGGCCGGGATAACAGGAAGGTAATTACCCGAGTCGCAGTCTGTAACAGGAAGTAGGAGCAACACTCCTACTTAAAGGTTGAGTTGTTAAGAGCATGAGATATTGAAGTTAATGTTTCGGGGTGGGCGTGGCGGTGTGACACGAAGTGGAGTTACTGTTTCAGCCTGAGGTTGATTATTTTCCTATAACAGCACGTCCTGAAGTGTTTTATTCCTCTTATACAACAGAAATCTGTTCTTTTTTTATTCCTTAATAAGTGAATATAGTTTAGGGTTAGATCCTGGTATAACTGTTTGTTGTCTCTCCTGAAGTTGATAAGGCAAAAATAAATAAATAAATAAATAAATAAATCGGCTTGTGATGTTACCAAGAACTCCAAGACTTTCTGACACTGGAGACTCCTTCCATAAATGTTAATTAAACGTCTCTTTATCAACAATTAGTGCTTGCTTTGTGAAAAACCAACACAGTCCCTGAAAATGAGTGGCTATTATAACAAATAATAACCTGCGATTTTGCTATCAGCGCTGTTGTTATAGAAAACACCTTCTAACCAATCAGAATCGAGATCTCAACAGCGCTATGATGTGATTTGAAGATGCTTGGGGGAAAAAAACAACAGCGGATTTTCCCTGCATTCTTCTTCGACTCGTGCTAGCTGTTTGCGCTGTCGGTGTTCAGTGACCCGACGTTGTCTCCGTCTCTCATTCAGTGCGTTTACACGGACGACAATAATCCGAGATTAAGACGATACTCTGATTAAGAAACTAGCATGTAAACAGAGATTACTGATGACCTAATCAGATTAACGTCATACTCGAAGTAAACACAAAAATGGAATTAAGACGTGCGGAGTATTCCTGTTTTAGTCGTATTACCGACGTGCGTTACAGACGCGTACACGCCTTGATCACACTATTAACGTTGTGTGGGAGATTTCACCGCATTGTGCGACAGGACACGTACACACACGGCAGCGCTCGACCGTTTGACTATATAGACGGTAAGTGCGCGGTTTGGGACGCAGCCCACGGCTTCAAGCAGTCGTCTATTAGCACGTATAGCATGACAAATTATTAACTGCACTTGAAGCGTTCGTAAAATTAAAAATGGAATACCTAAAACTGTATACGGTTCCATAGCGAAGACCAACTGTATGTCGATACGTGAAATTCAAGAGGGGACTTCGGACGGCGCGGCGTGGGGATGTAATGGCGTGTGCCGTTAATCGATCTATGTACTATAACACGTAAAACAGGAACATTCTAAAGGCGCTTTTAGAAAGGAATATTCTAAAAGTGACTCATGTAAACACCTTAATCACAATATTGTCTTATTCAGAATAAGGTCAATAATTAGATTACGGCTGTCCGTGTAAACATAGTCAGTGACAGAAGCTCTCAGCGAGGACTCGGGAAAAGGGATTTTCTTGGCTGACATTTCCCGTGACGCACTGGAGCGCATGCACCCAAATAACCTGAATGTTAAAAATGTGAAGCATGCGTATGGCGCGAGATCAGATTGTTACAAAGGATTAACATAAAGCATGCAGATCATTCGTCTATCTGAGATTGGATCGCTCGCGTGTTTCAGTGTGTCTCTACAGCGAGTGTCCGTTTGCTCTTGACGAAGTTCTTTTCTGAGGAAACATATGGGGAAATCGTATGAGTACTGGACTAACTACAGCATCGTTGATTCTCTTGGGCTTTACTTAGGGCTTTATTTGGGCTTAATTATCTCGAACGATTCCTTGGACGTTTCTCCACTTACAGCCTCCAGTTAGCTCCCATTTACCGATTGAAAAACTTGCTGCTTCATCATATCCCTCCCTATACGCCCTCTCGTTCAGTGTGTATACAGACATTACGCAGAAAAATAAAGCTTGGAAAGAATATCGTGGGTGCCTATGGTGAGCGTATGTAGCTAGCTCAGTTAGCTTGCTTTGCTAATGTAGTCTGAATACGAAACCACTGATTTGTTTGTTATTTATTTTATGTTTAACTAGTTAGCATTAGAAGATACATATATGTACTACGGTTTCTCATCAGAACTAAGAAAATGGTGGACTGGCCACGCCCACGAGTGACAACCGTAGCGGTTGCTAAACCGCTACAAGAGACCAATTGCAAGCTTTCTAAAAAGGTTTAGAGGTTGTTTTCCTGTCAGAAAAAAGGTTTCACAACCCCTATTAGCAAGTTAAGGACCCCTTGATGAACCATTTTTTCTAAGAATGCAGCTAATGTCTGCTTTTTCTCCTTAATTGTTCATTTTATCACCAGCTTATTTTTGCTCTAGCACTTCCTTATTCTCTTCTTAACATTCAGCCAAATCCTTTTTTTAAAAATATTTATTTATTTATTTATTTTAATTTGACATTTTCTCCCCTCAGTATCACTATGATGTGTGTGTGTGTGTGTGTGTGTGTGGTTAAATGTAGCTAAATTTAGCTAAAACAGGCCGCGCCAGCGCTGTGTGATGCGTGCTAAACATTTGTGCATGAAAAGAATAGTGCTATATTATGTCTTCCTTGTAATTTCACACCATATGGAATACATGACTGTATAAAGATGTGTGTTTTTATTTTCTGTTTTGTTTTGTTGGCAGAAGGCATGCGCGAACCTGAATCAGGAACATCTGGCAGGCTGCGATACGAATAACATGAACTGTAGATTGTTAAAGGCTGTCAGTTAAACGCTGCTTTTAGGCATTTAAGAAATAAAAGACGAGAGGATGTGCTGTTATAAAATATTAATCAACAACCGGGTGGTGTGATGTGATGTGGCCCGAAGTTGTTTATTTTCCTCTAATAGCACATGCCAAAGTGTTCGATTCCTGGCAAAACATTGTTTTTAAATTAAAGAATGAGATTATATTCTTTTATGTTGGTTTACAGTTACAATTTAACACTTTACTGTATGGCGTTGCCGTGTGGCAACAATAAATTTATCTCGAATTTTTGATAGGCAATAATACAAAGCTACTATTTTCCTATGTAATCGGAAAAAAATGGGGCTTTACCTTTGACATAAGAAATAAAAGGGTTAGGGTTAGGGTTAAAGGGACAGGGTGGCAGTCCATCGCAGGGCACAGCTCTTAAAATTGTCTAAATTTTTCAATATTTAGGCAAAACTACCTCAAGGAAAAACATTTCAACACTATCTGAGATAAGATAACATTTATTTTCTGTCATTTCCACAAGTTTATATATTTTGATTATTCTGTTCAATGGTAAAATGGAATTGTTGCCATATGGCAACAAGATGCGATAATGGAACTGTAGTATGTGTGCTCATGAACTGAAACAGGCCCACCTAGCAAAAAACGACACTAGGCTTCTCTAATAGTATATTTACATTTTTTTTCCACATACAAAGTAAGAAAACTGGTGTCATTTCGCAATTTCCACTTATTTTCAAAATGTTATGTTTCAAGAGAAAGAATTAAAAAGATACTTCAGCCAAAACATGTTTGGATAAAAAAAATTGTTCCATCTACATACTTTTTTACAACTGTGATTTCTTTCTAGAAGATATCACTTTTATATGCTTACTAGGTGGCAATTTTTTTTTTGTTATTTTTTATTATCAAATTTTGTGTTATTGTTGGCTATATTATACTTTCCACCAAAGCACATTGTTGCCACACTGCAACAATTCACCAGCTGCCCCCCTCCCCCCCCCAATTCTTTTTATTTTATTTAAATATATTTTTAACTAATTCGAGTAATAAAAATCCACCTTTTTTTCTTAATTTAAATGTAATAATTCATGCAGTAGAGCGTTAAGGACATAGAACATCAGCAAAACAGGTTCGTTCCTGTTCATGCTGAAGTTTTAGCAGCTAAAAGAGTCGCTCCCTCACCAGCCTCACTCATTTTCTCTTTCTTGAAGCAAAAAAACCCTAAAAAATTAAGCTTGAAATGTTACCAAGAAACCGCAAAGTCCTGAAACCTTCCTCTGCCACTGGAGACTCCTTACACAAAACTTTACTCTAGCAACAATTTTTTCCACTTTGTTTATGTTGAGCGTTGGCTAAACCAGTCCCTGTGTTAATTGTTACTACAGAAACAATAACATATTAGAACATTAGCGTTAACACAAACCACTTTCTGTTATAGGAAATAAAACATCAGCACCGTCTGAACAAACAGAATCAAGAATTCAACAGCTCTGTGGTATAAAAAGGCACGCTTCTCTAGAACTCTACAGGATATGCTATTGTGTTTGTATTCAGTAGAACTAATACATATTACAAAGCCACTGTTACCGGGAAGTGTTTTGTTCAGGTAAAAGAAAGACGACGATATCCGTAAAGAAGCTTGCGTTTCATAGAGATGAGTCATATCTGCACGACGCAAGCTTTACGCTAATCCGCCGAACAGCTCCGACCTCCCAGTAAAGCGACTGGTTTACATTTTTCCGAAGTTTGTAAATGACCTGTTTAGGGAAACGCTAGTAAATAGTTGCGTTTGTGCTGACCGCAGATGCATCTGGCGAACAGCTGGGCGCCGTTAAGGGCGCCCGTCCGAGCAAGCTTCATGAGAGGAAGGAGAGGAGCGTTTTAACGAACTTCCTCCTGAGTGTATACATGTTTGCGTTTGGAGTGCCAGAGAAGACCTGCTCCATCGTCGTGTCCCAGCTGTCGCTCAGGATGGTGTAAACAAACAGCACAACAACAATAACAAACAAAAAAAAGGAATTTCAAGAAAGTAAAAAAAACCCAACTGTATTTCTGGGAAATTAGTCTTTTTATTATTTTTTTGTGTAAAAAAAAATAATAATCCCGTCAAACATGTTTTGCTTTAGAAACATAATCTCATTTTAAGAAAAATACATCTAACTTTGTCTTAATAAAATCTTCCGGTAAATATTAAGCTAGATTTAACCAGTAACAAGCTATAACAATGGTTTGCATAATATTCCAATTGTTTATTGAAGCAGCTATGTTCAATGTATATCTATGTATATCATGGTTATGCTGAAATCCACACTGAACTACATTACCCATCAGCCCCAGCACGTCACATGACCATGTCACATGTCCCACTGATCACTCGCACCTGTTCTGTGTTACTATTAACGAGCACTCCTATAAAAGTTCTACTTTTTCAGCACCTGATTGTCCAGCTTTTCTTTGTTGCTATCGTGAAAACGGGCGACATTTATCTAACATTTCCTATGACGAGATTATTATAAATCAAATATATTATTCAGCCTGTTTTTAGGTGCTTGTAGACATTTCAAACCAAGCTTCTAAATAAATACTTTAAAAGTAGTTCAAAAAAAAAAAGGAAGTAGTTTTGTTTTCTGAGTACTGCTTCATTGTACTTCCTAGTTTTGACCTTCCCCTTGTTCGACGCATAGGATTTTTGGATTTGGTCAAATAAAGCTCATACGCCATGAGTATACACAAGGAAAAAACTATATATATATATATAGATAGATAGATAGATACTTTATTGATCCCCAAGGGGAAATTCAGGATATATATTAGTGCCAATAATTCTGGAAGGCAAACAAAGATCCCAAAATTCCAAAGTGTAAAAAATATATATAGATAAGAGAACATGTGTATTTCAAGCCTGAAATTAGTTTTTTTTTTTAAAGAAGTAGGAAATATAGAGGAAAGTTCAGGACAGCCGTATATGTAATATACAGATTTCCCTCCTCTGCACCCTATTGGCAGTGCTAATGCTGCCTGTGGAACACTTAGCCTCAGGGTTTTTTTTTTTTTTTTTTTTTAAACTCTGGTTACTTTGGTTCTCATGTTCCAAGCTCTAAGATTAGCCACTTTATTTTCATAGCACTTTTGACCCTGGTGGGATTATGGGTAGCAGCCGTTCTCAAGTTTCTGCTCTTCCAAAAAGCGAGGTCTCATGGCATTGCGGTTTGGCACATTAAAACAGCTGTCTGACCCAGTGAGAACCAGCCCTGATGTGGTCGAGGGCAAGACGCAGCCTGACAACTGCAGACAGGAACTGAATCAAACGAGTGGTGTTAATAGGAATTTATTACAAGTACTGATAAGAGCTATTGACATGCTGCCAGAGCTAAAGCTGGGTCTGGGAACTAGCTAATATCTTTTTTAGGAACCAAAACAATTGAAAACATCAGACTTCTTGTGCTAGTCTGAAGTGAGGGTTGAAACATAAATGACCAGGCAGCGGATATGTTTTCATGCAAATGTATGTAAACATCTAGAAAAGGAAGGTCAGTGCTGAAGAGTATAATATAAGGTAATTATATAAGGTAATAATAGAGTAAATAATAGTTTGTTACTCTACTGTGTACAGCTTTTCCGTGTTATTTCTTAATTTCTTTGCTAATTTATACCCTGGTTTTTTTTTTTTATCATGAAATGAGTCACTTTATGCCCTAGTTTTGTTTTCTGAGGACTGTTTCATTATACTTCCTAGTTTTGACCTTTCCCTTGTTTGATAACGGATCGTCCTTGTTTGACGTCGCCTGCCGTGTTTGACACAATAGGATTCTCGGGTTTGTCTAAATAAAGCTCATACGTCATTTTTACGTCAAGTTTACTCATAAAATAATAAATAAATAAAAAAAAACGCAAATGTGGAATAAAGCGTTATTTGTGTTCCATTTTATATATACATATATATATACACACCCTTGCTGAAGGGTGCCAATAATTCTGGAAGGCACACAAAGTTGGCAAAATTTCAAAGTGTACTCTATGTGCAACGCCAGAACATTAAGTGTATACTTCTGACTTGTGCCCTTGAAGCACTTAGCATTCATCTGGCTTTTCTCTCTCTCTCTCTCTCTCTCTCTCTCTCTCTCTCTCTCTCTCTCTCTCTCTCTCTCTCTCTCTCTCTCTCTCTCTCTCTCTCTCTCTGTCTCTCTCTCTCTCTCTCTCTCTCTCTGTAGTTGATTATTATTCTGATCTACAGCCTCGGTGCTAGCGTTACAATAAGCTCTGAACGCATGCTAGCAGTGGTCTATTTGCTTCCATGCAAACTTATCCTAGAGCGTCATCGTAACCCCACGAGTCTCGAGAACACTGTGTACAGTTCCGACACTTTATGAGGTGTTTAAGAGGAATTGGGGGAGGTGAAAATGCGCTTTCTGGAAATATTGTTCAACTAGGTTTTACTGGACGTATGATGCTTAATAGATTAGAAGGTTTAATTGTTGTGTACACGTACGGGTCTGGTTTCGGGTAAATGACATGATGCACTTCATTTCATATTGTTTAGACCTTGTTCTGTCAAACACAAACCTAACCTTTCAGACTTTTGCTCAACATTTGATGACGTAGGTCAGTTTTTTTTTTTCTTACATTCCGCACGTCATGCATTTAGAAAATCGGAGATTGGAATCTGTAAAATATTTCAATTTAATGTGGGTGTATGTTGCATCGAGGCAAGTATAAATTCCACTAATCATCATGTGAATTCTGATGGGGGGGGAAATACTTATGCAAGGCACTGTAAGTCCGCATCAATCGAGCTAAAGGATGCGCCAATAAAGGAAAATGGTGGAGAAGTTGAAGTCTTGAAGATTGTTTGATGTTGTTATGCTAGCGCTAATCTGATGCTAGTGTGCGCCATTCAGAAAACATGAGATATATAGAAATAAAGAAAAGCTTGAACATAGATAGATATGCAACAACACATCATACATTGAATGCAAAAGTATGCACCCCCACGGGGTTTCAGTGGGAAAATAGTTAAACATGCTATTTATTTTGAAAGTGTCTTGTACCAAGACAACAATCCAAAACAAGACAAAATCAGAAAGATATTCTGGAATGTTGTGACCTGATCTGAACAAGGCAGTGTATGACATCTGGCTGAGTTTGAACTGATTATGTCAAGAACATTATAAGAGGAGCTACAATGGTGCTAATATTAAAACTGAGAGGATCCCAAAGACATTCATGAAGTTTGAAACACGTTTGAGGCAGTAATGAAGGAAAATGGTGCATCTAAAAGTCAAATGAGCAATGAAGTTTGGTTGAAGATTAGTTAATGCTAAGTTGAGGCTAAAATCCTGGAAAATCTTGAATATATATATATATATATATATATATATATATATATATATATATATATATATATATATATATATATATATATGCAACAACATATGATACGTACAGTGGGTTCAAAGGTTTGCAACCCCCAATTTCAAGAACAATATAAGGGGTGCCAATATTAAAGACATTCAGAAGGTTTGATGTAGTTATCAAGGGAAATGATGGGCATATAAATTCACAGTCAGTAATGGAGCTGACTCCTTTCACGATTCGTTTGGTTAAAGTGGTAATGCCGATGCTAATCTGTGGCAATTTTATACGATTCCTCTCGTCATGAATTCAGAAAATAGAAAATTGGATTTGTTGAAATTCCGAATGTTAAACAGACTGTTTACCTGTGTCTGTGCCAGGATTGGGGTACGTGTTGTCCTGGCACAGTGTGAGAGCTCAGCTCCATGTAAGGCCATATCAGGATCAAGACTTGAGGTCGCTTCCCAACACAATGGGGCATTCTTTAACAAACACATTACCCAGAACAGCCCACCCCCGCTCTCCAGCCCGGGAGAGTCTCAGCCCGATTACTGCCTCCTCACCTCCCACACCAACCCCCCCTTCTTCCTCCACAGTCCACTTATCCAATAAGAAGACTTAGAAGGTACAGGAAAGACAGGAAGGTAACCTGACTCCAAGGTCTAAGCCCGAGGCTTTAATCTTGGTCACAGTTTGAGGCTAGTAGAAGGATTCGCAGAGGTTCCTTTCTCATCAAAAACACACTCTGGGACTATGCCAGAACATTAAATTAGCTTGGCCAACACACACACACACACACCTAATCTGGTGCAGGGTCCATTACACATTCTCCAGGACTATGGCTCTTGAGGATTTAGCCCAGTCTGGTTTCCACATGCTCATTGGAAACCTAGATGGATGATGCCTACTGTTGTTCTTCTGCTCTCCCCGCAGCTGAGCGCCGGATCCGAGTGCAGCTGTGACGTCAGCCCTGACGGAACCAAGAAGAAGAAGTCCAAGAACCTGTAAGTTCTTCTGTTTCCTCAGACTGCTACCTCTCTGGTGTACTATTGAGTTTTCCTCCTTGACTAGTCGACACAAAAGCTATTCCAGATTCAAAGTGCAAGCTAGCAAACATTGATTTTCTTCTGTTACCTGATGTTCCCAGGGGGTTTCAGGCGGCATTGTGGTTCCTCACACTACCGCATGCTAAATACGCATTTGAGAACTTTGAAATCCGAGCGTCTTTTCTTCTATTGTGCAGCCTGGGTTGGGGGAAAAGTGCATCACTGGGACATTTCTTCACAGGGTCACGTAATGTGAAGCTTTTTCTTTGTGTGTACAATCACATCTCTGTAAAAAAAAAAAAAAAAATGCTTCTGGCACTTAATTTAAACCACAGTTTCCCATATATATATATATATATATATATATATATATATATATATATATATATATATATATATATATATATATATATATATATATATATATGTATATATATATATATATATATATATATATATATATATATATATATATATATATATATATATATATATATATATATATATATATATATATATATATATATATATATATATATATATATATATATATATATATATATATAATTATCTGACAGGCCTAAGATCATGACCATTTACTCAACACACACCATGCTGAACTGGTGCCATGATTGGAGATTAGTTTAATACCTTAGGGATTTCAACTTCTGTCCAGTTTCATGTCTAGGAAATGTTATGTTACTTCACATTAGTAGTAAAAATATAACCACTAGCAATACAAAATATCATTTTTCTTCTATAATTTTCCAAGCCATGGTGTTAGCAGTTATTAACAGTAGTCATGGTGTTTAATAATAATAATAATAATAATAATAATAATAATAATAATAATAATAATAATAATAATAATATAGCTTTTTTTAAACATGTTTATTTGTTTTCGATATACTGGAAGATATAAATGGGGGTGAAGGATCAAATAGAAAGTGTTGAGAGAACAGGAAGTGCTTTGTGCTGGTGTTATAGATGTGATAAAATATTTATTGCTGTATTTGTTTACTTTGTGCTTTTTATCCACACGAGTGGAAAAACTGTAAGTGGTCACACAATACACACCACAACTTGATAGGAATGGAGGATTGAAATGAATGAAACTCCTGTGAAACTTGACTAGCAGGTGTTACTGTTTTTTTTTTTTTTTTACAATTAAAGGAGAACTCCATCCTGGAACACATTGAATCTGTTTATAATGGAATATTTGTGATGTGTTTAGAGATTAGTTTGTCAGTCGGTTCGTCGCTGCGTTTTCGTTATTTCCCACTGAGAAGCTTGTTAAAGTCCCAGGATGCAATGCAGCTATATGGCAGAGTCTTGCATTTGGTGACGGCAGAGATGCAGCTCGGCTAGTTAGCATTCTATGAGATGATTAGCTTGATGCAGTTGATGGCGGTATTAGCATGGGAGGACTAAAGCTCCGCCGCATCGATCTCTTTAGGTGGAGATGACGCGAGGGCTAAATCCTACTGGCGTGGCGTATCAAATGGCATTGTGGGTAATGTAGGAAAGCGTTAAGTAAAGTATAAACGGACCAACATGTCAAGGAAAGACGCGTGAAAACCCCGTAAACTATATAAAGAACTAGCATTACTAGCACTTAATTCGAATTTTTGTGGGGGGTTTTCAATTATATGCATGTTTTTTGTAGTTTTCATGAAATGTAGCACTTAAATGTAGAGAATTGTCTTTTCATATTTGCGCCAGTCACCTTGAGGATCTCGTTCCAGCGAGAACTCGATGTGAAATTCAATTGTTAAAAAAAAAAAGAAAGAAAGAAAGAAATCTGTTAAAGCGGTCGTAAATGTGATCAGTGCGCGCGTGTGTGTTCTCACCCACGAGGTCTTATTGGTGTGTGTGAGAACTTGCGTTGATCAGAGAGAGATGATCTCGTGTGTGCGACGTGTGAAAGTTCACGTCGGTGTTAAAGCCGCCCGTGCTTCATCAGCTGTTGATTGGCTCAGCGTCACTCACGTGTTAATCAAAGGCCACACGTTAACACCTACTTAAACATTGGCTGCTGAGTGTTGGCTAATCTTTAGTTCTGTCACGATGGCCTGACATGGCACCAGTGGCGAACTATTACTATTCATTGTAAAAAAAAAATCTAATCGGATGTTAATGATACAAATATTTGATACACCTAAGAAAGACACGTGATAAAGTGACTGATCCGAGTATGTAATGGAAATCCACAATGAAAAATTCACCAGCAAACCCAAATACCTAAGTGAAATTTCTACTCTTCCTCAGAGTTTGTAACGGATTGTTCGGTTAATCGGCCATTTATTTCAAATTGGACTCAGTTGGTTTTTATTTTTAACCCAATTTCCACCTTAGACTTAGTTATGTATTTTCAAACATTGCGATGAAAAATATTTGCTATAAATACTAAAGATACAGTCAAAAAATAAGCTCTTGACCCGAGGTTACATATTTATTTCCCTTTTACAACCGAGATGAAAGACCCGAATATCCCAGTGAAATTGCTGGATCTTTATGGAATGTTAACTTTGAACCCAGTTTTCATCCCATTGTGCCAGTTCTCAACTAGCTCTAGAGTCACTCATGTGGATTTATTCACTGTAGGACACACACTTACTTCCGATCGTTTGGTTTATCATTGATTCTTTCAATTTTGACACCGTTTTGTCCAATTTTGCCAATTCCCACTAGGTTTCCGACTTGGTTATGTACTTTGAAACACTGCAATGACGTCCAAAAATGAACATTTCACCAGCAGACCCAAATATCACAGAGGAATTACTGGAAATGTACAATTCATTGTGTTCGTTTAATCAGTCCACGTCTACTTCTTTTAGATTTGAGCCCAGTTTTCTTCCAATTTCACAAATTCCCAGTTGCTTACACAATACTAAACTGTAAAAGTTTCTTTTATATGCTAGTTAGCCTCACAGCTCCAAAAAAAACAACAACATTTTTTGGCTGATTGGCTGTAGTCAGTAGTGTAGATTTTGTTTTTGGCTGAAGTGCTTGTTTAAGTTCAGGTACAGTACACTCTCGGTCCCGCTGTGGACTCAGACGGAGCAGGGTATGTACTCATTCAAGTCGGACTAAAATCAGAAGAATCCCCCAAATCAGAGCTGGCACGCTATCAAGGCCTTTTGTTTTTGGCTTTAGTTCTGACACACAGAGAGAGGAGGGATATTCAGAACTGGAAGGGACTTGGAAGCAAAATGTCAGCCGTGGAAGAAGTGATCCTGGAAAGACAGCAAGAGCACGAAACCGAGAACATGCGGCCTCGGTTTCAGACGTGACGAGCTACAGTCGCGGTCATACGTTTACACGCGCTCGCTGAATCTGCGAAAGGTTGATGAGGGAAATAATAATAAAAACAAGACGGAACATTAAAATGGCATTTAGTTTTGTTATTTAGTCCTGTCCTGAGTAAGCTGTTTTAATGTTTTGTAAGAGTTGTTCATGAGTCCCATATTTTGTCCTGAGCAGTTAACCAGCCCATTGTTTTCCAGAAAAAAATTTCCTCCAGGTCCTGCACATTCTTTGTTATTCCAGCATCTTCTGCATATTTCCAACAGCGACTATATGATGCCGAGATCCATCTTTTCCCACCGAGGACGACCGAGGGACTCGTCTCATACACGACTATTACAAAAGGTGCAAACGTTCACTGATGCTCAAGAAGGCAACACGGTACATTAAGACCCAGGAGGGGTGTAAACTTTTGAACAGGATGATCGGTGTAAATTATTATTATTTTGTCTTCTGGGAAACATATAATTATCTTCTGAAGTGCAGGACCAAATGAAAAAAAAAAAAAGATCTTTAAACAAACTAATAACAATTTACACCGATCATCCTGTTCAAAAGTTTACACCCCCGGCTCTTAATGTATCCGTGTTGCCTTCTTGAGCACCGGTCGCGGAAATACCCCATACTTTAGATTCGCTTGTAATTTTTAAAATGCTTTAGAATTTTTTATTTTTATTTTAGTGGGCCACCTAAATTGACATCGGTTCATCATTTTTTCTTCGTTTTCGGCGATTTTAACACCACATTTCCGCCTGAACGCCAAATTTCCAACATCAAAGTCATTTTTAAAAGTTAGTTCACGTTGCCCTAGTGATGCTTTACTTACCCTTATAGACTAAGTGCACTAAATAGCCAGCGTGCAACATTACACTCGTGTTAGTTTATTTAAATAAAGATTTTCGTGCCATGTTGTATTATTTAGAAAGATTTGAAAGTTGAATACATCATGTAATACTAATAGCAAGCCACTGCACTGCTACTTCAGCTAGCTATTAGTATTAAAATCTATAAAGTTATCATTTAGAAAGGTCATTTTTATCTGTTTGGTCCAGTTATGTTATACAGTTGCAACCGAAATGATTCACCTCTCATTGCAAATCGGGTTTATTGTCAAAACTGACAGGAGAAATCATTATAAGTTGCGTTTTCTGTCGAATTTGGGGAAAACCCAGCCGAAGCATTCGTCGTGTCGAACTATTTCGATCGCTTTTCATTCGTTGCAAACAGCTGAAGGTCTGTAAACTTTGACAATAAACCTGATTTGCACTGGGGGTTGAATCACTGTAGATAGGGTTGGCTTTGTCTAGACCTGGCAAGTCCTGGGCTCGAGTCCAAGAGTAATACTTAGTAGCAGAAATAAAAGTAGTAGTAATAGCAGGAGTAGTAACAGTTACTTCATTCATTTTGCTAACACGAGTTGAGAGAAACATTACATGCGTTATCAAACCCTTTTCACTGATACCCTAAAGTCATTTCCTGGATTTTTCCTGGATGTTTGACACACTGAGTGAGCTGTAAACATGCGGATACACAACACAGGAGCGTCTCGTCTCTGCACGGTGATTGGCTGAGGCCTGATCCCACCCCCGCCCTACTGTCTTCCCCTCCTCTGGCTTTAAAAAGGCTCAGAGGAGCTGAGTGGGGCTAGATGAATGCACCTCTTGCCCACCCTGCCCCACACACACACACACACACACACATACACACACACACACACACACATGTTCCATACAATGGTGGACTTCTCCGAGAAGTACTTGGAAAGGTAGGCATCTCCTCCGAGCTTTCTGTGATGGACAGATTGAGGATGAACAAGAAGGGGAGGGAGAGGAAGAAAGAGAAAGGAGCTTAGAATAGAGAATAAACTAAGGAGACGGTGTGAAGTGAGAAGTTGAGCTCGACTCTGCTGGGATTTGGGAGAGATCCACGTGAGTCACCTGCTCGTTTATGCTTTGTGTGTGTGTGTGTGTGTGTGTGTGTGTGTGTGTGTGTGTGTTGTTGGGAGTTGATGTTGGAGATGTTGGAGATGTTCTACGTGTCTCGTTAGCGTTCATCTGTAAATATGTCGTTCGTAGTGGAGAAAAGCAATGCGCAGTACGTGTCCTGTGTTACTGACACAAGAGAGTGACATTTGAAGGCTGCAGCAGGCATGCAAACACTCTCGACGCTCCACCGGAGAAGCGCGAGGGGCCTCGTCGAACGCCGGATGTCGTGCGTGTGTTGATTGTATGCTTCTGCACGGTTTATTGAAACCTCAATCTATTTGTTTTCTCCTGGACATACAATAGCAATAAAAAAATGGTCACTCATTCTGGTTGAACTACAAGCCTGGATTCTGTAACCCCAACCCGCCCAATATCATTCCCTTCGGTGTAGTTCTTTTTTAAGCTCCATCATTGCTCCGGAGTCTCTCCGGGCTGCTGTCACATTCTTAAATGTCTTTCCCACTGCAGGCGTCCTGGTTTCCTTGCACCAGAATAGCTCAGAGCGATGCTGCGAGAGATAATAAGGGCCTGCCAGAGTGGGAACTGGAGCCTGGAGACGATTTGGATTTGGATTTGGACGGAGACGTCCCTGCTCGGAAGCCAGTCGAGGGGAAACGTTAGACGTGGGAGCGATTTCGATAAGCTGCGGTTGCAGTGAATAAGCGCGTTTAATGTTTACGTGTGTTTCTGGTTGATAGTGAGCGAGCACTTTTCTTTTGTGTCTAGGAGTTCCAATGATGTGCGAGCAGGTTTAGCACGTGCAACTGGAATTTGATCCATATTATTATTATTATTATTATTATTATTATATTATTATTGAGATTCTTCACTTTAATGGGATGAGCACATGGCAGTCTTTACGACTGCAGCAGCAGATTCAAATTCGACAGAATCCAGGTGAGGTTATCCTGCTGATGCCCGGCTGAGATTTGGGGATCATAGTTAAGGTCTTAAAGGTCATCGATGTTCTGTCTGACATATCCTCAGCCGTGTGTGATGAAGCCGCAAACCGAAATAACTCTCGGCTATTTTGCAGCGGGTCGCATCGACACCGCATGCCTGAGAGGTGGACATATTCACACAGGGGTGTGGAATGTAGACCATCTGCAGGACTATGCTCAGGGAATGTGCAAAAAAAATAATAATTAAAATCCTGCTGTCACTTGCATGCACACACACAAACACACACACACACACACACATCCAAAAAAACCGAATATATTGGAAAAATGTTTCACTTCTCGGAATTCTAAAAGTGAGGGTTCTCAAACTCCGAAAAAATCATACAGAATTATTGACAATATTTAAATTATAAAGTTACAGATTTGTTTCACGAAGGAATGAAGTAAACAAGAATGTTATTTAACCCGTACAATAATATTACGGCGACTTACTGGAGTCTGGCTGTTTAAATATTATAATTTTTAATTTTTAAATATTTATTTAATTTAAAAATAACCCATTTTTATTCTATTTGTCAGAATTATTCGTCCGAATAAAAACGTTAATATCTTGCAAAAAGTCGAAAAAAGTCGGAAAAAGTTTCATGCAACCAATTTTGAGAAAGATGGGCCTGGATGGTAGAGGATACCCACAATGCACTAGTAAAGAATCGATCAAAGAGAACAGAGAGGCACGATTTCAGTGACAGGGTCGGTGCTGATTATAGAGTCGTAAATGACAACGCTTTCATTTGCATATTTGAATAATTAACGAGAGAGAAAACATTTTAACCAGCCATCAAGAAGGATTTGATTCGTACTAAACTGCAATAAAGAAAGAAAGAAGATGCAGACGAAATGAAGAAGAAGAAAACTTAAAAAAAAAAAAAAAGGAGAGAAAGTAGGAACAAAAAATGTGCAAATCAATAAACAAATAAAATGAGAGGGAGAGAAAAAGGTAAGGAAATAAAAGCTAGACAAAGAAAAAGAAAAAGTGACATTTTCAATTGAATATTAAAAAGTATATAAGGAGGGAAAAGAGGATAAAAAACACACATTGTAAACAAAAGGAAGAGAAAATAAACAGATTCATTAAATAACAAACAATTAAATAAATATAGACTAAAAAAGGAGAGCATAAATATGACACGTATACATGTGTGCAAACCAGCAAATAAAAAATAAAACACAATTTGACAGCAAAACAGAAAAAAATAAAGAAATAAAAATAGTCATAGAGCCTCTCCACGTCTGACCTTCACCATGACCTTGACTTCCAAACTGGCATTTAAAAAAAAATAATATTATACTAACAGCAGTCAAATGCATGTGTTTTCTTTACACTGTAATAAAGTAAATGTTTGGACGTCTGCACATTTGATACGACGGTGACGTCATTAGAAGGCTGTATGTCATGTGTAGTGAGCACTACCGAACACTAGGTGGCGGTGTTGAGTTGAATATGTGTGTTATTTCCCCTGATGTGTTTTCTTTACATCCTACCGCTTCGCTGAGGCCTATTTCCTTCGTCTTCAAAGCAGGAAACTTTCTGCTCTCAGATCAGTTTTCGTAGCGTGTTCGTCTCTGACATTTCTCCTCTGATGCAACTCATTTGTGTCGTCTCCCCCCCCACCCCCCCCCCAAACTTCAGCCTCTTCTCAACTCTCGCTTGCTGATTGAAACCAGATCAAGTCCATAAACTGTTCCATTAAACTCGCAACTCTTTTCCAAAGACCGTAAACTATTTAACAGAGGCTCTCAACTCCCACAAGGCCTCAAACCTCGCTTTCTCCAGATTTCCCACTGGAAGTGAAAAAACAAGGCCGTCAAACACGTTCCGTTCGTCTGTTTCTGCTTTACGCTGTCTAAAAAAAGGCTCTTTTGTTTTTTATTTGGTAGACCTCTTCAGGTTTCCAATTTAATACCCCCACAAGCAGCTTTCTCTCTTCTCTTTTCGCTGGATTCAGTTTCAGTCACGAAATCTTAAATACGGACTATTTTTTTCTCCGTGAACTCTATTTACAGTCTCAATGCTAGTCAGAACGATCCGGAACAGCTTCTCCGTGTGAGCGCTCAGAGAGGAACGCAGCTCCTTGACTACTTGCCCATTTTTCACCGCTCTTATCTTATCAGAACGGATTCGAGCGAGTAGCAGGGATCGGGTGCGTCATCGCCAGCGTCATCCAAAATAAAACATGTTTATGTATAAATGGCTTTAAAGTCTTTGTCAACATCATGAGATAATGGTGTAGAAGGGTGTAGTTTCCGATGGCATCTCGAACGCACCTTCTAGATTCGACTGAGGAAGTGTACTGGAAAAGCAAAGCGCTGTCTGATAAACGTCCCGAATGATTCATTGTCCTGTTTATTCTTAAATGCAAAGATTTGGGTGTTTGATGAGCCAGTTTGAGTGGTGGAACAACGGCTGAGAGAAATGACATTTCTGTTTTTGGAACGGTTTTCTTTGGGAGATGCAGAGAGCTGTTAATGAGTGGAAAATTGGAAGAGAATCGATCTGGAACGCAACATTAGCCATTCATTTCCATTGAGCCACGTTGGCATCAGAATCCATTTAGTTGGCATGGTGGTGCAGTTCGTAGCATTGTTGCCTCACAGCGCCTTGATTCCCAGGTTAATCCCGAGCTCAGGTTCAAAAATGCCCATGTTGCTCTCCTCTCAAGACCATGCTGGAAGGTGGATTGGTGAATCAATCCAGGATGTGTTCCTGCATCATGCTCAGTGTTCCAGGGATAGGCTCTCACATCCACTGAGACCCAGTGATCATGGTTTCCAATGGTGTTTCCAATGGTGTTGCCAAGGATGGGGTACTAGGAATGAAATCCAAGCATACATCAATGTTTAAGAGACCAATTCTGAGATTTGGACCCTACTAGCCCAGAACTATCAAGCAACCACTACACCTGCTTTAGGACTGTATCTCAGAAAAGTGCCCATGATGGTGGGTTTGATCATTTATTCATGAGCGATTCTCTCGGGCTCTACCTGAAAGAGCGAAGCGCCTCTCAGCAGTCCTTACACACACATCATCACAGCTGACCTTCCTCGTTCTTCCTGTTGACAAAGATAAGAGCAATAGCTTCAGTCCTGTATGGCCTTGGCTTTGAAACACAAAAGCAGCTTGGTGGAAAAGCGAAATAGCGAAGTGGCATCGTTATCATGCGCACTATTCATGCGGTAATGGAATGTTTGAACATGGCGTGACATAGAATATATGCGGTGGGTTAAAGAGGAAGTCTGGAAAGCCACATCTTTTGGAAGTGGTTTAAGTTGTGTCTTTACTCCTGCTGAAAAAATGCCCGGTGTTGTATTTTAAGCTGATTGTTCATCATTTAGTCAGTTGGGTTTGAGGGTTTTTTTTTATAAGTAGGAGGCAGGGGTGGGGGGTCATTGTTTCCAGATTTGAGCCCAACATGAATGATGTCATAAATTGTTACAGACTTCCTTTTTCCTGTGAGGGCTCACCTCCTGGTTCTTTTACTGAAGCCTCGCTGGATTCAAAGAGACAGCTAATGGTTAACCAGTGGTGGCCCCAAAAACATGGCCATAATGATTTCCTTTAAAAAAAACACACACACACAACACAGATGTTATGAGTCTGAATGTGCGTTGATTAAAAAAAGAAAGAAATAAGAAAAGTGGCTCGTTCCTCCTGTTAGGCCTCACCGAATTCCACATGATAATAAGTACAGAAACCATTATAGAAAAGAGGCATGACGAGGGCAGGACAGAAGGACCGATTTAGGAACTGTGTCTAGGGAGGTCCAAAAACAGAATGGTCTCCCAACTTGGTGCTGATGAGAGCGGAGGCCTCGCTAATCCACTGTGGAAATCAAACGGCAGGAAATAGGTGTTACGGAAGGTCGGGCATTCCACGAGGACACGAGCGAGGTCGGAGTGTGTGAGGACGAGCGCTCGGGGATGGGAGGAGGGCGTGTCACGAGGCCGAACGTTTGGCTAGATGGAGAGGGGTACAGCTGTACGCTGTTAGCTCCCTCAAGGGCTCTGACCCTGAGGTCACGAGCCCAGGGGCATTACGGAGAATCCTAGAGAGAGGTGTGGAGGTAGAGAGCCTCATCCCTCTGTCAGCACGTCACTCTGTCAGTCAGGAAGGAAGAAGAGGAGAGAGAGGACGAAGGACAGGAGTGAGACAGAGAGAGAGAGACAGACAGTGTCTCTCTTCCAACTCTCAACACCTTGCTGGAATCTTATCGCCTCTTCGAGCTCGACTGCGGAGGAAATGTACGCTCGATACGGATTTTTGTTTTTCACGACTTAGGGTTTTTAGGGTCAAGTCATGTGGAGTTGGGGATCTTTTGATGTTTTCCATGATGTCTGGATCTAAGATAAATTTCTGACCCACTGCTTGTGTGTGTGTCCATACAGGGCCAAAGACATGAAGAACCGCTTGGCGTTCCTGAGGAGAAGGAATGAATCTCCTGGAAGCACTCCGGCCGGCAAGCTGGACAAAACTATGAAGTCAGTCAAGTATGTGTTACGTGTCCGTGTGTGCATGCTTGTCTGTTGTGTGTGTGTGTGTGTGTGTGTTGACGCATATGGGTGTGCACATGGCCTGATAGAAGAAGTGGTGTGAAGTGGAAAAAAGGAAGTTGTCTATTTGTGTCATCACATTGTCATGCGGTGCGGCTGTCATGTTTAGCGTGTATATCTTTCCATGAACGAATGACCTTATTTGGTCCATGGTAGCGTTTATGCTTGTAGCATTCGTTGTTTCAAAACCAGAAACGACAAATCTTACCATGTGGGTGCCAAAACATTTACTTTGCGCTAATAGACCATAAGGAATTGCTGTTATATCTTGGTTTGGAGCTGCACTGCAGAGAATAAACAGATGAAAAAAAAAATATATATATATATTTAGTGCATACGAACTAACACCCAGCTGGTTGAACATACGCACGGGTGTAATTTCTTTAGCATGACTAACGCCTGCCTAATCGCCCGTGGACGCGGCATACACAATGCCACCCTATCGTGCAGAAAGACCGACTTGCTCCTAAAGTCAATAAGGCAGCAGATGTTGTAGAGCTGTTAATTGTAGTCACATAATGAAACAGAGCTTTGGAAAGTGAGAGGCTGGAGGCGGAGCTATAGTACCGTCCTACTGGCTGGCTCTGGCTCCACCTCTACCCCTCCCTTCTGAGGTTAGTCATAAAGGAAGCTCTCCACCAGAGGCATTCAGAGAGACTTGTATACACAAAAAAAACCACACACACACACACACACCGGGCTGGAGAGGAGCACAGGGCTTCGGATGGGTCACACAATGAGAAACCTGACAGAAATGGGCTTGCTCAAGAACCGTTCTGCTTTCATCTGCAGGCCCACGCCAGAGGAGGCGCTCAAGTGGGGAGAATCCCTCGACAAGCTGCTCGTCCATAAATGTAAGTCAGGATTTATTCTTAAGAAAAAATGTAAAAATACAATAAAATATGTATGGAATTCCGGGCTTGTGTTAAGTTTACGGATCGAGTGCTTTCGTCTGGCCCGGAACCGGGAATGACATGTGTGCAATGAACTCCATATGAATTGAGCCATGCATCAGCAGGGAGGAAATAGCAGCACGGAGGGATTAGTGTGCTCTAGAGGGATTAGTGTGCTTGTTCTATTTATATCTGCTCGCCATAATCCATTATCCGTAATCTATAATCCAGGCTTTGATGTTTTTAATATCATTTGTATTGATGGTTAGGAAAATTGCATGCATGCGTTCAGTATAACCGGGCGAGCATGTCATGTACACGAGACTGACGTGTCTGCAGTGTGCACTCTTTCAACACGTTTCCCTATCGCAAAACATAACAAATAAACAAACAAACAAAAAAAAAAAACCCCAAACATTTCTGCAGCCAGCTTATCTGCAGCGGAAAAGCGGTCTCGGTCAGCGGGGTGGCTCCTCGCTTCCTCGTATTCTTACTGACGGAACTCCTGAGCAAATACCAAAAGCCTGTCAGAGACGTCGACGCAAGCTGCGAGGAAAGGAGTATTTTTGTAATCGGCTTTTCCGGAACGAGAACGCGCAGGGTTAGGGTTTCCGTAGACCGTTATAACGCCATCAAAAAGAAATGCGTCGAAAATGTTCAAAAAAAAAAAAAACAGAAACGAAGATAAATGAATCGTTTCAGCGTTTTAAAATGGCTTTTCGAAATACCGTAGCGGTTCTTCATCCCAATCGCATGCGACAGAAGGGCAAGAGAGGAAGCTGCTAATCCTTATCTCACAGCTGAATGCGGTGTTCCTGTGGTCCTTCCTGTCTACTCATCCAATAACACCCTCGCTCTTTCTCCATCAGATGGGCTGGCGGCGTTCAGAGCGTTCCTGCGCACCGAGTTCAGCGAGGAGAATTTGGAATTCTGGCTGGCGTGCGAGGATTACAAGAAGATCAAATCGCAGTCCAAGATGGCCTCAAAGGCTAAGAAGATCTTCGCCGAGTACATCGCCATTCAGTCTTGTAAAGAGGTAAGGAAGAGCTCTCGAACGAACGCTAAGCATACGTTGAACCGTGTCCGGTCGAAACACGTCGAGATGGTTTTTTTTGACTGGAAACCAATCAGTGTCGAGGCCGTTCGAAAGGTTTCTAAGTAAACACACATGGGCAGTGGAGTGTAAATCCTGCACGTCCCATCCCCCCCTGGTTCTCCTCCAGAAGAGGCATGAGGCAGACGATGAATGAGCGGGTCTGTGTGTATGGTTCCCACATGGAGGCCTGGAGGATGTGAGGTCATCCCTGACTAGTTAATTCACATGTAGCCGTGCTGCACTAAGCCTCTGGTTTTAGCGCATGACTTTGGAGCAAGCGAAAAATAAATAAATAAATAAATAAATAATAAAAATCCAAACGAGACCAGCTATAATTGACATTAAACAGAGAATCCTGACCCGAGTAACTGTACTTCCTCTGTTTTTGCCCTCTCTAGGTGAACCTTGACTCATACACACGAGAGCACACCAAGGAGAACCTCCAGAACGTCACACGTTCCTGTTTCGACCTGGCCCAGCGGCGGATATACGGCCTGATGGAGAAGGACTCGTATCCGCGGTTCCTGCGCTCGGAACTCTACCTGGACTTAGTGAACCAAAAGAAAGCGAGCGCCACGTCTACGGCGTCCTCGTCATAAGAGGAACCGCGGCGCAGAGAGACGCTTGACAAAACAAAAACAACAACAAACAAACAAACAAACAAAAATAATCAAACTAGCATCGTGGACACTTTTGTTCTCATCCGCCATCCTGTCCTACGACGAGGAGAGAAGAACGAGAGGCGACGATCAGGAGGGAGAGACGCCGGAAAGGAAGGAGCGGTCGTCCGAGCCGGACGCTGAGCGAAGAGACACGTGGGAGTGTCTGTAGAACGAGCGACATCATCATTATCTTTTTCATTTATGGTTCGGGAGAGAGTAGGGGACGGAGATCTACTCTTCCACGCGGACACAGTCGGGTACTGTTTTTGTTTGTCGTTTCCGCGCCCTGTGCTCTCGGTACGATGCAGACGCCACTTTTTCCTCGCTCTCATTCTCAAGCCGCCATTGGCCGGATCGATAGAAAGTGCACACGCACAAGTCCTTCCTGTCTTTCCTGACCCTCTGTGGTCATGCACTTGCAACGAGGCATCTCCTTCGGCGTCCCCCCCCCCCAAACAACCCCCGCCGTCCTGAAAGACGTTTTTCGAGGAACGGACCAAAACACGGACTCTCGTGCTTCCTCATGTGGAACGCGACCGCCCATCCGCAGGTCAGCCAAGGTCAAAAGCGTGACAGTGTCTGTAATATTCATTGTAGCTCCATGTGGGGACCGGACGAGAGGATTCTCAGGACTGCACGGCACTCAACTATGAAGCTTTCAGGCTTGTTGGACCTTAATTTCACTTTTTTTTTTTTTTTGTATATATTATTATTTTTTATTAGGTTGAAGCCTGCACTCCGTAGATACTTTTTGTTGTTGTTGTTGTTGTTGATAAGAAAGATAATGCTTTTACCTGTACAGAAAGTAAGTTTGCGTATTTATTTAGATCCTTGCTGGATGTCTCGTTCAGTTCATTGCACTCAGTTAAACAATACAAAAGAAAGCACCCCCCTGCCCCCTCCTTTCCCACCCCATCCCTTTACCCATGATCCTCGACTGGTCCTTATGTACGTGCAATATGTTCTTATTGTTTTTGTCACTCCGCTTATCTTTTGGATAAGTTTCACTTTGACGATGGATTTTTCTTTGTTCAAATTCGACCCCGCTCGAAGACTGAGTCGCAGTTTTCAGAGAGTATTTCGTCGAAATTAAGCGAGTTGTTAACTGTGTACATCCTGGCAGCAGGCAGCCGGGGGTTTATGGGTGTAAATATCATTCGTAAGAAAAGAATAAAACGAAGAAAAAAGATAAAAACACAAGGTCTCGTGGGGGGGAAATCCCACGCGACACCGCTGTATGTATGTATGTAAATACTCAGAGCCTCAAAGCTATAAAATGACGTAACGTTATCAGAAGAAGAAAACAAAACAAAAATCAACAAAGGGGGGGAAAGTCGTTGGGTGAAATCCAGCTTTTCCTTCCTTGGTCATACACTGCTTGTAAGGGGGTTACGAAATGTATTTGATCATTTTCACTGTTTACAATTCAAACGCATCTCCTAAAATAGCAAGCGAAAAAAGAGAATAGAGAGAATACTTTTGGTGTCATTGTAAAAAGAAAAAAAAAAGAGAGAAGAAAAAGAAAAGAGAAGATATAATAAAACAGATGAATGATAAAACTGATACCTGATCTTGTCTTGGTCTCTGATTATTGGTTTATTTTTTTTAATGGACATAACGTGTGCGTGTGTATGTGTGTGTGTGTGTGTGTGTGTGTGTGTGTGTGTGTGTGTGTGTGTTTATTTTTTTTTTTTTTTTTTTTTTTTTTTTTTTTTTTTTTTTTTTTTTTTTTGCCTGCCATTTCTGTCACAGCTCGGGTAAACAGGTACAGCTCAACTCACTCTAAATAGGTGACCTGAAAACCGTCGCACTCTCGGGGGAGAGAGAGAGGGAGGGAGGGGAGAGAGGGAGGGAGGGAGGGGAGAGAGGGAGTTGGGTGGGGGTGGGAGGGAGTAGGAAGTTGGGGAGGGAGAGCGAGAGAGAGAGAGAGAGAGAGAGGGAAAAGGAGAGAGTTGGGAGGGAGGATGGGGAAAGAGAGGGAAGTTTGGAGGGGGAGAGAGATGGGGAAGGGGGGAGAGAGAGGAAAGGAGAGGAGGAAGGGGGGAGAGGGAGATGGGGGAGAAAGAGGAAAAGGAAAAAAGTAAAGAACTGATGGAGTTTGCAACCAGAGGACAAAAAAAATCTGAGAAATGAGAAGAATAAAGTGATGATAGATGAAAGAATTGTAGACAAGGTAGACAAATGAAAAAGAAACTGACAAAGAGAGAAGAATAAAGAAACAAATCGGAGAAATGAGGAGTATAAAGTGATGAGGGAAGGGAAAAAATGGAAAGAAATGGGGAAAAAAAGAGAGAAGATAAACGACAGAAAACGAAAGAAGAGAGACTAAAGAATATACAACAGGAGAGAGGAGAGATGTAAAAGACCAAAAATGACAGAAGAGTGAAGAATGGAAAGGTGGAGGAGTGGAGTGGAGTGGAGTGGAAAGAAAGAGACTAATAAAGAAAAGAAATAGATAAGAGGGGGGACAAAAAATGGAAGGTTAACAAGAAAGATTCGAGGTGGAGGAGTGGAGGACAGGAGAGGAGAGAGAAGAAAAAAGACCAAAGAAAAAGAAAGAGAGGTGAGAGTTAAGGTGAGAGATAAGAGAGAACAAAAACAGAAAAATAAAGAATGTGAGAGTGGAGAAGAGGATGTAAAAGTAAAGAATAATAATAAAGGCGATAGACAACGAAAAGAGAAAGGGATTTAATGAGGGAAAGAATGAATGTAAGAAAGGTGAGAAATAAAGGAAAAAAGACGTGAAAGAGAAAGGGACTAAAAGGTGAGAGAAGAGAGGAAAATAGAAAGGAAAGAGGTGAGTAGGGACGAGAGAAGAGAAGAGAAGAGAAAAACAAAAGGTGAGCGAGGAGAAGAGCAGAAAGGAGAGGCCATTCTAAAAAGGAATGAGAGAAGAGAATAAAAAGAAAGAAAACAAGAAGAGAGATGAGAAATGAAAAGTGAGAGTTAAATCGTTAAAGAGTGAAAGGTAAAGTTTCGGGCTTTTTCTTCACAGCTCCCACAAAGCTTCTCTATCCAGCCGCTGTTGTTCTCTCCCAGAGACAGCTCTCTCATCTTCATGTCGGTTTATCCTTTTGAACAGGAACCGCAGTCTTCCCGGGCAAAGACTGGGGCTCAAACCAAGATCGGACGTTCAGAGCGAATCCTTCTCCAAACGATCGATTTCTAGAAGGCGCACCTGGGCAGCAGGAAACACCCATCAGTCACACGTTCCGATATTTTTTGATCGCTTGAGAAAACAGCAGGAGGGTGGGTTCAAACAGAAGGTGCCATGTTCTGAGTTGTCGAACACGTCTAGATGGAACGATCAGGAAGCGAGAGCTGAAAGGCTGATATTACTGCCGAGGATCAGAATTTTAGTCAGAATTTATACCGTAGAAGTTTTCCGGAGAAAAAGTGTGATTAAAAGACTGTCCACAAATAGCATCAAACCGGTCAGCTTTTTAGAGTTGCTAAGGAACCACAGTTCTCTCACCGTGTGTGTGTGTGTGTGTGTGTGTGTGTGTGTGTGTGTATGTGTTCCGTGCTTTAGTGGATTTGGTCAGGACCAGCGGGTGTTTATTAGATGAGTGCTTCTTTCCTTTCTGCATGGCAACTACACAGTTGGACCTTTCATTTGGAGAAGGTTCAGGTTCGTTCAGCCTTCCCACACACACACACACACACACACACACACACACACACACACACACACACACACACACACACACACACACACACACACTGGCGGGAAGTGCTGAGCAGCAGGTGGTTCTGCCCAGCTTTGCTGAAGCGAGGTGATGACAGCTCTGTTTGGATTTGGCTCAGATTAAAGCTCCTCGGAGGATCTGGCAGGATTCAGCACGACTCAAACACACACACACACACACACACACACACACACACACACACACAGATAACAGCGTGCAGATTGGATTACAATTCAACACCCTGTATGTGTGTGCTTTAGTTCAAACTAATTTGCTGATCATTAATCCACTCCCACTAATTCATGAAATTTACAAAACAGCACGCGTATGAACAAACTCTTCAGCGTAAACATCGTACCCGATGACCGTATATACGGTATGAGTGCTCACCATGCTGCCGTTTCCTCCCTTCGTGCGTTTTTCAGGCCTAATTCTGCGTCCCATTTCTCCTACGGTCCGTCCGAAATATTACCCGGATTACAATTAGCGCGTCTCGAATCGTAGTATATCGAATCGAGTATCCCACATGTACCCGGGTGGTCTGGAATTTACGGTAGATTTTCAAAGCGTAGGATCCGTGGGCGCTTTTTTTCAGCTAACATTACCCAGAACTCCTCGCGCGAAGGCGGCGTCATCCGTATCTTCCGTATTTTCCGAATACCGCGTCTTGAGTATTTAAGCGTAAAAACGTCCACGTTAAGCGCTAACCGAAAGTTGTTTTTTTTTTTTTTTTTTCCCCGTCACGTCAGATTAGCGGTTGGATGTTGTGTAAATGATAAACGGAGTAATGAATGAAGAAACGCTGAAATGTAACGAGGAGTGAGCTTACGGTGATGTGTGCGTAGCTAGGCAACGGCGCGCTCTTCGGCTCCGTGACGTCCCAGTGCTCGCGTACTCTTTTGCTACGCGCTCAAAAGTATGTACTTTTTATGCACAAAAAGTATAGTATAAATAGGGGAATTGGGATGACCGAAATCTCACTAGCCAATGAGAGTAAATCGCTGTTAAGCCCCGCCCACACGAGAGGTTTGCTAGAATGGCAAACGTAGACTTGAAAACTCTGGCAGCGCGTTCGTAAACCGTGATTAGTGAAAAGGAAGCTTAGAAAAAACAATGTACGCTGTTTAGATGAAGACCATGTGACATTTTGGCCTCTGATATTGTCACTGTCATGAGAAATGGTCGGAATTCCTACTCAACCCTGAGCTCAGCAAGTGACGTCAGATCAACATGGCTGCGCACAGCATCAACGAAGTGACTATCCTCTAATGCTCCATTTAAACGACTTATAACGAATATACTTTACAGTTAGCTTGTCGCTAACAAAAGACAAACACGAAGCTGTCCATGTTTGTTTGTTTGTTTTTTTAGACAATTTGTAGCTCGAATACGACACGATTCCAAGTCCAGACGTCCTACTTTTCCGAGTTAAGTCGAACGCGGGATTAGTTCGGACATTCGGACTTTCCGCTTTAATATCGTTAATATTTCAAACGATAAATTTGAGGTTTCGGGTTTTCCCCATCATTATCGAGTATCGCAAATGCTCAAACGCGATCGGATACAGAGTGCAGAAATATATCGCAGTTATCCATCCATCTTCTACTTTAGACACGCCAATCAGCCTACCGTGCATGTCTTTGGACTGGGGGAGGATACCGGAGTACCCGGAGGAAACCCCCGCAGCACGGGGAGAACGTACAAACTCCACACACACACACACACAGGGCCATGGCGGGAATCCACACCTGACCCTGGAGGTGTGAGGCGAACGTGCTAACCCCTATGACAATGTATGCCCTCACAGTTATCCAACTAGAAATAAATCACTTCAGGGAAATGTGGTTATAAGAAAATAATTAACATCAGCCCGGTGTGATGACTCAGAGTTCCTGTTACCGCTGGAAAGTCTGTTACTTTCCAATAACAGCACGTCCTGAAGGGATTTAATTCCTTCTTATACCAGAGCAATGTTTTACTTATTAAAGAGCCACACCTCAGCCTTTTTATCCATTTCGGGAGGAGCTTCCACGGATTTTACGCAGGTTCGGGCCGAGACGTGTCCCGTCACGTCATCGTAAAAAAAAAACAACAACAAAAAAAAACCTCGGAATCCTGTACGGACTGATTTATAGCTACATTTATTGTTGTGGAACCTTCTCGCTTATATTATAGCAGCTATGAACAGGTTTTTTTTTGTTTGTTTTAAAAAATAAATCAGGTTCATGGACGAGCCTGCCGTATAAGTCCCCGCGAACGAGCCGTTACTAGAGAAACGAGAACGTAAAGACGTCGGACGAGTGCGTTAACGTAAAGATTTGCAGAAAGATTTGCTACTGTCAGAAAATAAACCGACACCTTCTGACCAATCAGAATCGAGAATTCCACACGCCGATGAATCGGGACTCAACAGGCGTACACGTGTACGCTGCAGACAGGCCCGAATTTCTGAAACACCGATTTATTTATTTATTTATTTATTTATTTTTCACACCCGAGGTCAGGTTGAAAGTGTACTCAATGAAGGGCTCCGATTAATGTCCCTTAATCAGCCGCTGATTTCGCACCACTTATAATTTCAGACGGGAAATGTTCAGTGCACTTACAAGACGACATGTAAACAACGATAAGTAGCAGGAAATCTCCAGATGTCTGATTAGGGGAGGACCGGAGGTAAGAGGACTCATCTGTGTGGAGGTCAGTCAGGATCGTAGAGCTTTTCCGTTAAGCGTTTTGTTTACAAACGTATACAAATATTGCATATTTATATTTGCATTTTTGTCACAAAAACGGTTACAAACTCCCGACACTGGAGACTCCTTCCGTAAATCTCGTCTTGACCAATCAGAGTCGAGAATTCAGCGGCACGGTGGTATAAATAGCAATTAGCGCTACGAACACTGGGTTGTTAATTTTGTGACCCAAAATCTCCACTGATCTGATCCGAATAACATTCGCTTCGCAGTTCTGCTCATTTCGGAAGATTCGGAAGATCGACTCTACGGATTATTTCCGTATCTACATTATCTCTGCAGCATTCGCTCCTCCGACCTGCACGACATCTCAAACTCTTCGAAACAAACGAAGGTCCTGCCACGTGCGTCTGACGCTGTGGATGTTGTGGACGTTTCAGCCGGGTGTCCTCAAACGCTGCAAAAGCCCGATCTGTCAAAGCACGTCCAGATAAAGCAGCGCTTTGAGTCCAGGGCTTGACGGCTCACTCGTGTTGCGGTGACGGAGTGTTTGGCAGTTGGCAACGGCAGGCACGATCGAGCTGCTATTTCGGGACACTAAGTGCACGTCGAAGGACGGAGATCGAGGTTGTGTATACGCTGGTAATCCGTGATTGCAGCCGAGAAGCGCCGCTCGAGTCGTCCGAGGTGACTTTGACATAAAACGTATCCTGGGGAACTGTTTTAAAACAGCGCATCGATACCACCGACAGATTCGTATTAACCGGTGATTAATCAAACCCAATTGGACGTTTATGTTTGAATATAAACTGAGTGAGGCTAAGTTTCATTTGTATTTTTTGCTGTCTTATCTACAGTCGGGACGTGATGATCAAACGTAAGCAAACATCGGACGAGACCGCTAGCACGACTCGCTAGCAGATCAGGAACGTTTCAGTGTTTGTTTTTTTCTCCTCTTCAGACTCAAAAATTGCGCTTGTGCTACACGTTGAAGCAGTGCTCAGGAATACTCGGACAGTTTTGCAAACGCAGCCACACATTAGCTCATCCCGTTCCCACAATCGGGCTGACGGCCGATCTCGGCCTGTTGTGAAATCCGAAGCCCTCGGTGGGGAGAAATCCAAGCGCTTGTCAGGAATGTTTACACTTGTTTTTCTCCTGAGCAAAGCATTTATAATGCGTCGATACTTGGTGAAGTAAAAGGAAGATCCAGTTCCTATGAAAGCAAGAAGAGAAAATAGCTAACTCCAGAGCTAAAATCGAAAGCGATAAACAGCTAAGCAGCAGCCTTTTTATTTGGACGTTTTAGCGAGGCTCGAGGTCTTTGAGCTGAAGAGGAAATACATGAGGATGGCGAACGATGATGTCACAGACTTTAGATCACAGCGAACATGAACGACATTTTGACAGACATCATGCAGAGCTAAAAACACTGGAAAAGTAGTACCTAAAATAATGGCCGATGCCAATATGGCTGCCGTCGCATCATCCATGTGGATGCTACACACTAGTGGTGGTTGAGGAGACTCCGCCCCCCATATTGATATTCAAACAAATGTCTTTAGAGGTGCTGCAGGGGTTTCCTCCGGGTACTCTGGTTTCCTCCCCCAGTCCAAAGACATGCGTGGTAGGTTGATGGGCGTGTCTAAAGTGTCCGTGGTGTATGAATGGGTGTGTGAGTGTGTATGTGACTGTACCCTGTGATGGACTGGCAGCCTGTCCAGGGTGTACCCCGCCTTGTACCCGATGCTCCCTGGGATAGACTCCAGGTTCCCCGTGACCCTGAATAAGGATAAGCGGTAGAAGATGGCTGGATGGATGGATGTTATTAATGTCCACGGATGCCAGTTAAACACATTTTATGCATTTGCTAATTCGATACTCAACCCTGTTACTTTCAAATGTCAACGAATCCTCGTAACAAAAAAATAACAATAAGATGATTGTTTTTTTTTAATGCTTCGATGCATGTTTTGTTATTTTAACTGTTGAAAAAATTCATAATTATTAAGAGGTAGGGACAGCCGTCGTTGTAATCCTGGAATCTCTCGAAACCAAATCACTTGCATCACTGAAAGAGTCAGAGACTTCCGTTGTCATGAATTATTCAGCCATGTCATGTCACGAAACATGACATGATGACCTGCGTCGTGGGAAGCGCACACCTCTGACGTGTGAACGTGTGTGAGTGGTTGTGTAAGAGGGAGCTCTAACAGGAGACCTCCTTTCCCGAATGAACGCGAACGCGTTTCACTTTCACCGCGTCCGCGAAAACGAACGGTGACACACGTGGAACATTCCCGCCAACACTTAGACCCGTGAGTAAGAACACTGGGCATGTTGTCGATGGGGGAAACAGGAACCATGGCAACCAACTTCATAATAGTTTACAGACTTGTTTTGAAAAGTGCAGCCAGAGACACTGAAGCTGCCAGTGATGGGAGGCCAAAGCGCTCTGACATGCAGCAGGCGCTTCTCTGGCTTTTCACTTAGCCAGTGGAAAAAAAAAAAAAACCCTGCTTGAATGAAGTGACACTAAACCAAAAACTTTTTCCAAGCGCTCTTCAAGATGTTGGCTCGTTTAACATCACAGTTCAGCCATATCATGATGTAATGGTGCACTAGTTGAGGAGAAGGAGCTTTCTAGAACTTGCTCCAAAATGCTTGAGAGATTTTCTGAAGAAATACGAGGAAAAAATGCTTGAGGTTTCTATAAATAAATATCGAGCACCATGGCCAGTAAACAGAAAGGACGCGGATGATGGTTTTAAGCCCAAATCCCATCTATTTATCGATGAACTTTTTTTTTTACAGTTGTAGAAGGTCCATCTCCATGTCACTTTTTCCTAATTTGCATTTGAAGATCGACCTTCACAGGCAGCTAGGAAGACAGAATGATCATTCAATATGATTGATATCATAAATATCATCAGACGAAATGAAATCAGATGCTCAGTAGATTCTCAAACAAATACAAACATTATACAAAGACATAAGGAACATCTAGTAGATGTTAACTACAATTAAGATTACAGTACACATCTTATGCAGTAAAATAAGTCCTCCATGTTACACATATATTTGACCAAACCACTTATATCATGGGAGGTTAGTTAGCAGCAGTTAGTTTTTGTTGTTGTTGCTGTTGTTATCTTCCTCATAAGCATGCATTAAAACCTCTAAATCTGCTTCGCTAAAATATACGGCTTGTTTATTGTCACCCTGGGTTTCCATGGTGACTCCTGAAATCGGTGATCCGTAGACAATGTCTTTATGTACTCGGAGTTACCAATAGGAGTTTGATTGGAGTAACTTCGCTAAGTTAACCTTGCTTTCTGGTATACCCCCTTGGAATACCTCCCTGGGATACCTCCCTGGTATACCCCACTGGGATACCTCCCTGGTATACCCTCTTGTTATACCTCCCCGGTATACCTCACTGGGATACCCCCCCGGAATACCCCACTGGGATGCCCCCCTGGAATACCCCCCTGGGATACCTCCCCGGGATACCCCACTGGGATACCCCACTGGAATACCCCCCGTATACCCTCCTGGGATACCTCCCTGGTATACCCTCTTGGGATACCTCCCTGGTATACCCCACTGCGATACCCCCCTGGGATACCCCCCTGGTATACCCCACTGGGATACCTCCCTGGTATACCCGCCCGGAATACCCCCCTGTATACCCACTGGAATACCCCCCTGGTATACCCCCAGAATGAAAAAACAACAGCAAATTCTAAATGTTTTTGGTCTTCTGATTTGCTGCTGTGTTTTTTGGATTGTTAATGTGTTTTCAAACCAAAAGCCAGCATGAAGTAGAGGACTATTGATTCTTTCACACCTGAAACAAATCTCTAGGTTGATTAGCATTAAAAAAAACTCAATATCTGAATGTTTATGATTGCATTTCCTACTTTTTTTTTTTTATCACCACCCAACTTCCTACCCTTTGTCTGCTCAAAGTGCATATTTTTGGTATTTTTCCAGGAAAAGAAAAGAAGTCCGAACATAACCTGAACGAGTGGCACAAAATCGGAACTGATCATATTCACACGCAGGAGGGAAAAAAAAAAAAAGAGATGAGGAAAACGATCATTGCATCCGAGAGAAGATCAGAACACACTGCAGCTCTTGACTTCGTGCCACTCTGAAGTGTTTCACCACTCCGAGTACCAAAATCCACAAGATGGAGAACTGGGTAACTCGATGCGTTGAGGAAAAATAAACGGACTCAGCCTGGCAACGTCTTACTTTTCAACAAGGGCAAGCTCTTGTCTTGTGTTGTTTAAAGAATAGTCATTGTGGAACCATCGCTCTTTTTCTTTTCCTCTCCCTCTCTGCCTGCTTGCACTTACTCACTCTTTGGCAAGCAAACACACACACACACACACACACACACTGGGCGTAAACATGAGCAAGCCCAGTTTCCACTTGATAAAGCAAAGCTTTGGAGCCCATTGATTAATATACACAGTCCAACTCTCTGAAATCGACTGGCATTCCTTAGAAATGAAACATTTCTTTTCCTTTTTTTTTTTTTTTACCAAAAGTTTTATTTTAAAAGCTCAGAGTCACAGAGGAGAATATATGAGTACTGAGTGCAGAACCAGATCAGACCATACAACACAAAGGACTAGTAAAGAACAATCTTTACTAAAAACAACAACATACTATGCTATAGTTTTACTGTTGTACCATGGTAAGTTAGTATATGGTGTGTGTGTGTGTGTGTGTATATATATATATATAAATTAATTAGAGGCTGATTAGAACCAAAGGTTAAGTAGGTAGGCCTGTACCTGCTCCAACTCCTCCTATAAGCCTACCCCTAACCCCTAACCCACACAATGCTGTATAACACAAAACAACACACTTAATACAATTATCCAACCTGAAACACACTGAGAGGTCTCCACCCCCTGGACTTTTTTCCTGCACTGAAGGGTTAATTGAGTAAGTGTGGCAGAGAGGGCGTGGCCCAGCACTAGATGTGAGTCAGGGGAGGAGTCATGGAGAACAAGCGGGTAACGAATGAGTGTCTACACCTATGAGCAATTAATGCAAACTGCTTATATTTTGTGTTGCAGTGAGGAGAAAGAGAGAGAGAGAGAGAGAGAGAGAGAGAGAGAAATAAATAAAATAAAATAAAATAAAATAAAATAAAATAAAATAAAATAAAATAAAATAAAATAAAATCCTAGATGCTACAAAGGATGCTCTGTTTATGCATTTTAGGTTGACTAAAAGTTTTCAAGCTATTTAAAAAAAAAAAACCCGTAGTGTGAATTTAAATCACATGTAAGCAGTGTTGCGTCTGGGTATGGGATCAGCGTCATCCATGTGATGAAGCAGAAATACTCTCATCACCCTGAGGTTGATTATTTTCCTATGGCAATATGTCCTTAAGTGTTTTATTCCTCTAGTACCACAGCAACTTTTTTTTTTACTCATTAAAAGAACATCTTATATATATATTTATTTATTTATTTATTCACATGTTTGATGCTGTGGTACCTTCTGTGAAATTAGTTCCTTCCATAAACGATAAATAAACATCTCCTCACAGAGAACTCCATCATATCAACTATTACACATGGTTAAAAAAATAAATAAAATTGTCAAGCTTTATTGTTATAGAAAATTCATGAACACATTCTGGCCAATCAAATTGTGGTATAAATACCCGTAAAGCTCCTTACTGCATTATGCATGGCAGGTTAGGATTTCCACAAAAAAATCGGTACACGATGGCGACCATAAGTGAAGGAATGTCTTCCTGGAACGATGGAGGTTGGCTTTGATTCCTCTAGTTCAATGTAGGAATGCAGAAATAATTGACCGTCAAGCTACGTTTGAGCTCGAGGTCAACTTTGTTCTTGAATTCACATTAAAAAAAAAAAAACACTGCTCAGGGTTTGCTAGGTAATTACTTTTCAAACCGGAGATGAATGTGTGCGCTTTATTGCTTTCTAATTGCTTTATGAGGTTAGTCACAGTGCAGTGGGAATACATATAAATAGATGTAACCCAAACCCGATCAGTCATCACCCGGTTTTCATCCAAACCCTTATGAGAAAGGAGCACAACAGGAAGCTTTACACGAGCGTATTCCTCGATACAAATCTACACAGGTAGTGTTTAAGTGTAGACTCATCGTTCTTCAAAGATCATGATAAACACAAGTAGAAATTCCACAGAAGTGCTTCAGGCCAGATAACACCGCTGTACTTCCACAAAGCGATGATGATGATGATGATGATGATGATGATGATAATGATTGAGTGAGTCTAACCAAGCGACCACACCGCTTATGAATGAGAACAAGATCCTTATGGGGGGACTGGGAATAAACACCACGCATCGTGTTTCCTGGATGGCTTTCTCACAGAAACATCACATGAGAGCAAATTCAATTAGAATAAATCTCCGTGTGTGTGTGGAGTTTGCATGTTCTCCCCGTGCTGCGAGGGTTTCCTCCGGGTACTCCGGTTTCCTCCCCCAGTCCAAAGACATGGTAGGCTGATTGGCATGTCCTGTCCATATTGTATTAATGTGTGTGCGGATGTGTGTGTGGTTGCGCCCTGCGATGGATTGGTACCGCGTCCAGAGTGTACTCCGCATTGTGCCCCACGCTCCATGGGATAGGCTCCAGGTTCCTCGCGACCCTGTAGGATAAGCGGTATAAAAAATGGATGGATGGTTATATAAAGATTCAATGTAGAATCATTCTTTAGCTTGTCTTTTTGGGGGAACTCTTAAAGACAGGGTCTAAATCCTACCTCTGAATCTATTTATGGCGCTTAGGGACCAAATGTGCTATTTGTGGATCCTTTCTGAGTGGCTTCTGAGTAGAAACACTTTAAGAAGGTTCCTGAAAAATAAAGGCACATCACAGTATAAGGTTCCTCGGTTTGCTCGTCTGAGACCGTCTGTGTCAAAACAGAAAAGTAACACAGACACAAAAAAGTAACAAAGTAACAAAAAAACAAAAAGTAAACGTCCATGATGTGTTAAGGTATTAGGATTCTAAAATGAAAGTGTTGTTGCTTATCATCTTACATAATTAAGACATTCCAGTAAGATGGAAATGAAATGGTTCTATTGTGCAAAGTGAAAGAATGCAAGAGGAGTGCTATCTATAGCTCTGAAGGACTATTTATGGATCTACTTACACTTCTAAAGAGCTATCAATGAATCTAACGCACACTTTCCATTTCAATTTATGGATATAAACAGCTATTTCTCTCCCAAAAAGCTACTTACAGAGCTATAGTGCTGTTTACAGCTATATTTATATATCTAAACCCTATTTACTGATCTTTTTTTTATGGATTTACAGTCCTATTTCTGGATCTAAAGTATTATTGTACAGATCAAAAGTACTATTTCTGGATCGAAAATGCTATTCAAAGATCATTAGTACTATTTGTGGATCTATTCATGGTTGTAAAGTGCTATTTGCTGATCTGAAGCACTATTAATGGATCTAAAATGCTATTTACAGATCGATTTACAGTTCAAGTGGCTATTTATGGATCTGAGGTGCTATTTTATGGTTCTTAAGCAGTATTTATGGATCTATGGGAAAATTTCTGACTCTAAAGTGCTGTTTACAGAGCTATTTGCGGTTCTAAAGAGCTATTTATGGTTCTAACTATCAATATAAAAAGATCTATATATGGATCTATATACGGTTCCTAAAATCTACTTTATTAACAGATCTAAAGTACTATTAAAATATCTGTAGTGCTATTTCTTTATCTAAAGTGCTTTTATACAGATGTAAACTGCTGTTTCCGGATCTAAAGTCCTATTTACGGATATGTTTACGGTTCTAAAGAACTATTTACGGATCTAAAGTATTTTGAATGGATCTATAGTGATAATTCTTCATCTAACGTGCAGATGTTTACAGATGTAAACTGCCCTATTTGGATCTAAACACTACTTCTGGATCTATTTATGACGATTACGGACCAAAAGTGGGATTTGTGGATCTAAATCACTCTTCCTGATTCTATTTGCAGAGCAAAAGTGCTATTTTATGGTTGTAAAGAGCTATTTGCAGATATATTGGGCTAGTCAAGATCTACAGTATTTAAGGATCTAAAATACTATCACTTGATCTAAAGCACTATTTATAGACCTAGTGAGCTATTTACAGATCTGAATGCTGTTCGCAGTTTGGGTTTTCGAAAGCAGATTTGAGAAGACAGTGTTCTGATTAGTCATCCGTTACATCCTCATGCCACCTCAGAGGTTTGGATCGCCGGCTGATGGAACGAAATGCAACAGCTCACAACTTTATATACGTACTGTCAGAACGTTTCGCTTCTTTGGTGTCCCTTGTTTAGTTTGTATCGATATCGCAAATTGCTCTAAAGTTTAAAATGTTGTAAAGGGTTAACGACGCTCCTGTGATGGAATTCGTTGCGGTTTGAAAACCAAACTAAACTGGTTCTATATGAGTGTCCTATCGTGCGATTTGCAACGTTCCTGACATGCCAGTGTCACTAATCACAGAGTTTTGTGCAGAACATTGACATTCTTTGGCTGGTTCATGTGGCGAAAATGGAAAGAATGTACTTCACAGTTTGACGCTTTCGCTAACATGCTACAAATGAAGATGTGGTAAGGACCGATATAAAAATATAAACAGCACCAACAGACAATTTCCTGATTCATTAAAGGCTTTGTATAGAAATGGTTCAGAAATGGTTCCAAGTAGAAGTATTAGAAAGCAAAACTCTTTAAACCTTCAAAGAACTCTTGAGGAACCAGTTTGTTTTTATCCTGGAGTGCGTAGACATACACATAGAGTTACTTAGTTCTTAAACTTTGTTATTTATTAAAGTAGAACCCTACAACAATGGGCTTCCATTTCACATAGGTTTCTAACCCTAAAGAGTTTTACAGTTGACAAATTATTATTATTTTTTTTAAATATATCCGTACAGCAGTGGGGTTCCTGTTCAAATTTCCAAGCAGAAGGCAAAGAACCTGTCTATCAGTTCTTAAAGTTTTTATGTAGAACCTTACAACAGCTGGTTTCCTTCTTTTTTTTTTTACAAAGCAAAGACAGGGGTCTCAGTGGAGCCATGTTTGCATGTTTCGTCCAGCTAAACTGGAGCAAAAAGTTCTTAACCACCCAAAGAACCCTCGAGGAACTCTTCGAGAGTGCACAGTCATTTACTGAGTTTCCAGATATACTCATAGACACAAAAGTTAAATCTAGAACCCTAAAGAGTTTTCTTAGTTCTTAAGGTTTTTCAACAAGGGGTTCTCTTTTCAGAGACGGTTCCAAGTAGAAGTCAAAGCATCTTAATTATCTAGAGAACTCTTGGGAAGCCCTTAACCCTCTGCATTTCAAAAGCACCTATTTATTTATTTATTTATTTATTTATTTTATAAATAAATAAATAAATTTATGTACCTGAAATTTTCACAGAAATAAGCCCTCGATAGTAGCATTCTTCTGTAAAAATCTTGAGTTTGAGATTCCACTGGTTACAGATAAACAAATAAAATAAATAAATAAAACTTGATGGTTTTGCAATGACAATACATAGAGGTAATTACTCATTATTATTATTATTATTTTTTTTTTATTGGACTACTTTGGATCGATTCACCCTAAAAGGTTGTATGTAAAACCCCACAGTAACCCGGGTCTAAGCGGAACCTTCTTTCTACGTATTGTGCGACTAAGCCGGAGTTAATATTTGCAGGTTACAGTGTTTCTCCGTCACACTAACGTTCAGCTAGCGAGGGTATTGTATGGAACGATATAAAGATGCAAAGAGCACCTGAAACACTACATTCCTAAATGAACTCATTATGCAAATATTAGGAACACATGATGTTCCGTGTGATGTGAGTCAGACGTCACTGAGGCGTTTCTGCCCACGGGCTCAAAATGTCAGAGTGTGATGTCAGCAAGTCATGTGATGTCTTTTTTTTTTCTGTTCCTAAAACTGGACGGTTGGGTTTGTGGTTAATTAAGTCTGTGCTGTTTTTAATCCTGGTCTTGTAGGTCATCACACACACACACACACACACACACACACACACACACACAAGCTATCATTTCATTTCATGTACAAGATTCATTTATTTTCACTTATGATTCTCTACACATGATTCATTTAGTCTCATGAGATTCTTTGCACATGATTCATTTATTTTCAGATGTGACACCTTACATACGATTCATTTACTTTTACATATGATTCTTTACTCATGATTCATTTATTTACACTTGTGATTCTTACACGTTTCATTTATTTTCATGATTTTTTTACACGATTCGTTTATTTTTCCTATGCAATTCTTTACTCATGATTCATTTATTTTTTATGTCTGATTCTTTGCACGATTCATTTATTTTCATATTTGACTCCTTACATACAATTCATTTACTTTTGCACGATTCTTAACTCGATTCATTTATACTCACGTGATTCTTTACTCATGATTCATTTATGCTCACATGTGATTCTTAACTCATGATTCATTTATGCTCACATGTGATTCTTAACTCGTGATTCATTTATGCTCACATGTGATTCTTTACTCAAGATTCATTTATTCTCATATGTGATTCTTACACACGATTCATTTATTCTCATATGTGATTCTTTGCACATGGTTCATTTATTCTCATATGTGATTCACATGGTTCATTAATAAAAAACAAAAAAAAGACTCCTTACATATGATTCATTTATGCTCACATGTGATTCTTAACTCATGATTCATTTATGCTCACATGTGATTCTTAACTCATGATTCATTTATGCTCACATGTGATTCTTTACTCATGATTCATTTATTCTCACATGTGATTCTTTGCACATGGTTCATTTATTCTCACATGTGATTCACATGGTTCATTAATAAAAAACAAAAAAAAGACTCCTTACATATGATTCATTTACTTTCACATGTGATTCCTTACTCCTGACTCACGTGATTCACACGAAAACTTTACACGATTCATTTTTCACCAAGTGTTTTTCACACACGATTCATTTACCCATATGCTTTCGCAGATTACATGTTATTCACATGACATATTTGCCTTCACATATGCAATTTCAAACCTTTTTTCCAACCTATCACTCCCATAATCCCATTGTGAACGGAAGCAGCGTTGCCTTAAAGGTAGGGCGAGTCTATATTTACAGGGCTTTACCTCTTCACACCAATTATGTGTTCAGTTGTGGCTTTGAAAAGGTTAGCAGCGTCTCATGGATTGCTCGCGTTCGTTCCTGACTGCCTTGTCTTGGTGGATGAATCGTGAGTCTATTTTTGGGTCGTGGCGTGTGGATTAAGATGCAGGGTCCTCGTAAAAAAAAAAAAAGAAAAAAAAAAAAGGATTTCAAAAACATGAGCTACGACTTCGATAATAAATGCTGTTGAATCTTGGCCCAAAATACACACTGATCAACAGCAATAACAATCAATCACTGATCAATCCCTGTGTGATTACATCATGAGTCACTTTCCATAAAGAGCCCATCTTTTATTCCTCTCCTGTGTGTATTATTATTATTATTATTATTATTACTTTTCTTCTCTCATGCCCTGAGCGTTCACGTGTACTGTCGTGGAAAGCCACAGCTGTGTCCCTGTTTCACCGTTTTCTCTTTTTGTTCAGTGTCTTTTAGAAATAAAACTTTGAGATGTGGCACCTCTGAGTCAGCCTTAAAGGCTCAGGAACGGTGGCACAAACATTAAGCCTCTTTATGCGCCACAGTGATTCAGAGATGCCTCTCCTATCCGAGCCAGGAGCACGCTTCAGGCACAACCGTCTCCTCACTTCTGTTCAGTAAAGCGTACGTGAAAGATGAGTATACGGCCAAAACCAGTGCTTTTGTTTTTCCCCAGGTGTTTGAACGAATCTTTTAAGTCTTCAACAACAACAAAAACAAACGCTAATTAAAAAATGAAATAAATAAATAAATAATAATCAATCCTGACTACGACGGACAAATATTTCCAAAGCAAGATCACGAGATGCAGTGTGAATGAATATTGAAACCAGGCAATAAATAATACAGACGCGTATTATTACAGATAATTGCTGATGCACAAGAAGAACATCAGCGCAGGTTCTTCATTTCCTACACACTAACCGAAGTGCCGAGAAGAAAATCGCAGCAGGCACAGACAAAAAGCAGAATTTCCCCACAAAATCGAATACTATTATTTAATAATAATCAGCTCCTTCGTTTTTTTTTTTTTTAACCGAACAAAAACACCACAGTCCTGCTGTCACGGTTACGCTGAAATCGATACATGATTATGCCTTTGTCCGAAACGGCGTTCTGTGATAGTACTGTACGTACTGCATTCGATTCAGTACCTACTGCTCGGCCGGTGATACAGTACATACTGATCAGTGTATGTGTGTAGTATGAATACAATCCAGACGTGCTACGGTACGTCCGTCATGTTGGCGTTGTCATGTGACTTCTGACAGCTCTTCCCAACCAGTCCCGTCGCCTTGTGGGATAGTGCGGTATCCATTGGTTCCCTACGATCCACGATTTGCGGAATCGTGCCGGACGCAGTTGATCATCTGGGTATTTCTCACCTACTATTTTATGATTATGAATATGTTGTGAATATGTTATGCTCTCTCGTCCATGTATGTCTTTCTGCCTCGAAATCGGAATTTTTGGTTTAAACGAAAAGGGATATTTTTGGATAAAAGAAAACACTACATTCCAGCATAAGAACCTAATTCCATGTGTGAAACATGGTGGTGGTCGTATCATGGTTTGGACCTGTTTTGCTGCATCTGGTCCAGGCCGACTTGCGGTCATTGATGGAACATTGAATTCTGACGTATACCAGTGACTTCTAAAGGAAAATTCAATTCAGTTTTATTTGTATAGCCCTTTTAACAATGGACATTGTACCAAAGCAGCTTTATACATTGAGCTTTATACATTTTAAATTGATGAATTTGTCCCTAATGAGCACCCAAAGGCGATGGTGATGAGGAAAAACCCCCTGCGATGATCTTGGGAAGAAACCTTGAGAGGAACCAGACTCAGAAGGGAACCCATCGTCATCTGGGTGACACTGGATAGAGCGATTATAAATAAGTCCCTTCTATAAATGTGCTAGTGCTATATGGTCAAATAGTGCAGTTGTGTAATCAGGAATATTCATGACAGTTTTTACATGAAGTCTGTTTTCTCCACTGATGGAGACTTGAGCGCAAAACTATTTGTGGTAATTGTAGTACTTTGGCTATAATAGCAATCATAGCTGAGGCTATCATAGCATAACTGTTCACATGAATTGAGGTCCAAATCCATCGTTATGGTTTTTAAGTAGTACCATCCTGAGCAATCCCAGTGACCTCCACGGTGCACCATGTGGAACCATCCTCAGCAGCAGCATGTATCTTCCAACTGATGAGAACTCCAACCAGAAGCAGGGCATCGGGATGGATCTGGCCATTCCGGAGAGCAGAAGGGTCGCCAGGATCACTGGTGTCTCAGGAGTATCATGTGTAGCTCGACAGTAAGAGAGAGGGAAAACGTCAGGACAACTGTCCATGAACTGAATCTCAAGAAAAAGTGCGACATGCAGGAAGACAATGTTCTTCAGCCCACAAGTTGTTCGACCAAAGAATGGTTACAGAAGAATAACGGCTAGGTCAATATCTGGACCTTAATCCAACAGAAATGTTTGGGAAGCACCTAAAGCAAGCAGTTCATGTGAGGAAACAGAACAACATCCCAGAGTTGAAGCTGTTCTGGACTGAGGAACCGGCTAAAATTACTCCAAGCCGATGTGCAGGACGGATCAACAGTTACCCCAAACTTATAGTTGCAGTTATTCCTGCCCAAGGGGGTCACACCAGATACTGAAAACAAAGGTTCACATACTTTTACCTCTCACAGATATGTAATATTGGATCATTCTCCTCAATAAATAAATGACCAAGCATAATACTTTTTTTTATATCTCATTTGTATAACTAGGTTCTCTATATCTACTTTCAGGACTTGTGTGAAAATGTGATGATGTATTAGGTCATATTTATGCAGATATTGACAATTCTAATGGGTTCACAAACTTGCAAGCACCACTGTATTTGTAATGGATTTATTAGATTGAGTGATGGTGTGTGATGAGGCCCATCAGGTCTGTCTAATATTTAAAGGTATGATTTAAAGGTGGAAAGAGGAGGTGAAAAATAGAGCGATGTTAAACAACGGACTTACAGAAGTTCCGTTTTTCTGTTGAACTCGTATCTGTTATAAAGCACGGCACGTTTCTTAGAAACACATGTGGCCCTTCACCCCCAGCGAGAGACAAACCTCCCTGTAGAAAGAGAAATATTTAGCCACGGAGGTCCAGCGAGATATAAATCTTCAGTCTGTTGTATAAAGTTTATGTTCCTGCACTAAGCGTGTGGTAAGAAATGATGCTTTTGGATGAAAATGTCCACGAGCGTTTCCTCAAAAAAAAAACAACAACAACAAAAAAACGAGCTTACATTTCATTTTGGCTTGCTATGATGACTTTGAAACTCATTTCCTCTGAGAAATCATTTTGCAATAGGATTATAAATACAACATGGCCGAGGTGAGTACACCGCTGATCCGGCAAAGTAAAATGAAAAAAAAGATTGTTCTAAACAAGAAAAGTACTTGTAATTTGAAAAAAGAAGAAGAAGAAGAAGAAGAAGAAGAAGAAGAAGAAGAAGAAAGTACCAAAAGTACCAAAGTGCAATTACATAAGTCTTATTCTCTCTTATCTCCTTTTGCATTGTTCAAGTACTCGTTACAGATTTTAGTGACATTTTTAAACAGTTTTAAAGTTATAGTTGATTGGTGTATGTTGAGAGAAGCAAATAACAGAAATAAATAAATAAATAAATCTTCTATTTTCTGGTGGTTTGGCATTTGCCATGGATCCCCCCCCCCAAAAAAAACCATCTATAAAAAAGACTCGAAATATTTGCTCAACAACCTCAGTGCTAAAATATGGACCTCCAGGAGTTGGATATCTAACAGCTACAAGTTAAAGTGATATTAAAGACGCTTGTTGAAAATGGGACCAGGAAAACGAAACCCAAATCAAACACCATTACAAGTCTGTGAGTTTTTTTATTGATCCTTTGTGAGTTTTTGAATGTCCTGTCGTCACCTTTTAAAAGCTGCCATGTTATATATTGCACTAAGAACGAGTGACTTGTTCTTCTCTGATTGGAAAAGTCAGCAGTAAGACAATTAGGGGGTTGTCTGGGGCTCCATGATGTTTTTATTCAGCACCCTAATATTTCTTTATTGGAAATTTGTGGGGGAGGGGGGGCGGGGGGCTGAATATCTCTCAGTCGAAAGCCGTGATTGATCTAGCATCTGTCGTTGTTTTTTCAGGCCAAGATTTAGAGATGGAGAGCAGTCATTATCTGATCTCCCATGAGTGCAAGTTTTTGGCAGGAGAAAAGCCAAAGCTTCCCTGCAGAGGAAGCGCTGGTGTGAGGGGCGGGGCTACAGGAGGAACGCTTCATGTTTCTGAGTCACGCTGCGTTTAGAGGCGCTTCAGTGTGGGACTGCTGAGTCTTGGGTTGCTCTTGGCGGTGGTATCACTTGTGGCTTGGGGATTTTTGGTTTTGTTTTGTTTTTGTTTTTATAATAAGGTTTGCCAAAAAATGTCAGAAATTTGCAGCACCGTTTTTTTTTTCTTCCCGATTTTATTATGATCTAGAGTGTGTGGGGAGTTTCTTGGACAAAAATAATTATACCACATAGACTATGTATCCATCCATCCACCCATCCATTCATTTTCCATACTACTTATCCTACACAGGGTCATGGGGAAACCTGGAGCCAATCCCAGGCACAGGGTGCCAACCCATTGCAGGGCACAATCACACACTATGGACAATTTGGAAATCAGCCAATCAGCCTACAACGCATGCTTTTGGACTGGGGGAGGAAACTGGAGTACCCAGAGGAAACCACCAAAGCACAGGGAGAACATGCAAACTTCATGGACTTTTTGGGCGCTCCGGGAGAAGCGCCTTTGGGGGGTGGTTCTGTCATATATCAAGGAGGTAACTCTGGACTTCAGTTCCCATCAGCCACTGCACTGTACTACAATATGTCACATGACCACCTGCACCTTAATCATGTTTCTGTTATCAAGCACTCCAATATATAGCCACTGTTTGTACAGCTTCCTTGTCTCATGTAATTTCACGTTTCAAGATTGAAGCCCAGGTACTTCCTAGTGACCTGCTGCTTACGTGGCTCAGCTTGGTACTGCTCCTCCTCTTGTTGTGGCGTGGCATAGTTCTCCATGAACATAGGTGGCAGATCGAAGCCCAGGCACTTCATGGCGGTCTGCTGCTACTGTTGTAGGTCTCACGTAATTGTCTTCCATGCTTTTGTCCACACTTCCATGTTTAGTTTTTGCCACAGTATTTCGCCAAGTTGTATTAATGTATTTGTTCTGTTGTTTGTTCATTTATTAAACTGTTTGAAAATCTGCAATTGCTTCCGCATCAACCTTGAAATGTTACAGTTTCCCTATTACAGCACGTCTTGAAGTGTTTTATTCCAACACTAACATTTTTATTGTACTTTATATCCATGTATAGTTACATTTAATATTGTTGAACGTTCAACAAAACAAATATACACATATATATATATATATATATATATATATATATATATATATATATATATATATATATATGTATGTATACATATATCTACCTCCTTACAGAAAACTTCACCATATCAACGATTCCACTTTCTTAGTCCCCGAGAGTGAGCTGTTACTATAGAAACAACAATGTATTAGAACTAGCGCATTAAAATAAACAACCGAGACAGTTATAATAAAAATACGTTACGAGGCAGGGACTTTAAATAAATTATGACATGACTAACAAGTGCTAAATCACTTGTTTATGCATGTTGAAGTTGCTAGGAAACATCCTTCCCTCCTTTCATCATAGAGCCTCATTGTAATTTCTTTGTTTCTCGCACGGTTAAAACGAATGCGTCCAAACAATGTTATTCGTTTGGATTTAAAGGTCAGCGTTGAAACAATTCTCTCCTTTTCTATAACTGTAACCAGATTAGCGTCGGTTGGTTCCACTCAATCTCTCCGAACTGCCACAAAGCCTCTCCATGAGAAACATGTGTATTTAATCGTGCATAGATTTATCCGCATATCGAGGCGACCTGGATGATAGAGCACTGTTTCTCTGAATGCCCTTCTCCTCGCTCTGCGTTGTGTTTTGCTCATATTTTGTATCCATAGAGACAGCAATGTGCTTGACAGGGATATACAATGTCAGTTCAGTTTAACGTTTTGCCATGACGCCCTCCTCCTCCTCCTCCTCCTCTTGTTCATATCCATAGAACTGGTTTATTTTTGCTGCAGATGTGAGTGAGAGAATTGTGAAAGGAAAGGAGTGGGGAATTTATAGCAAGTTAGGACATGTCCTATATTATGCGCAACCTAGTTTCACTAAGGTGGCACGTAAACACTCGGCTGCGCCTCATTAACACAGGTACTAGTCTGTGATTTCTAGAAACAAAATAAACCTGGGATGTTTTACTAGACTCTTTATTCACGCTGTAATTTACAGTCCAGAATGCATGATGTCATTGACGTGCAAAAACATAACGCATCACAAATGACCATACCTGTGGATGTTGTTTATGTCTCGTTTATGGTTATATTTGGTTTGATGGTTTTACCATACGCTACTGATGACCAGTAATCTTTCTCCAAATAACTGTTTACCTTCTTCACCTTGTTCAAGTCCAAATAAGGGACTGCTTGTTCATTGTTCAGACGTGCCTGTAAAGTATTATTCAAAATAATAAAACAATACAGCGTTCTCACCTTGACAAAAAAAACCCTGTCTTTAAACATTTCTTTAATCTATATACAGTATATATATGTGTGTGTGTGTGTGTGTACACATATACAAGATGGCTGCCACGAGAATCCTGTAGTTGGTTGGAACATCTCTTGTGCACATCCTTAGCAATTTATACGACGTTTCGTCCTGTTGCGAGACCGAAGTAAAAGTGAGAGCGTTTGTCATAGGATGTGAATTAATCGTCGAGGTCAGTGACGCTGCCATTGTTCCTGCTGTCTTAGCAGAGTAAACAATTAAGCAGCAGCATCACCTGTCACCATGGTCACTGCTGACATACAAAATCGGAGAAGTCGTCAAAGAAGTTAACTCCACTGGATGTTTCAGCTCTATCCTGCCCACTAGTGGATATCGATTGTAGTCCTCCAGACGGACATGAGGTTTGCAGGTGACGATGTTTTCTTGGTGGGAGGGGCGCACTCTCTCAGCCCCTGTCCATCACAGAGACACTAGCCAATCGTGAGCAGGTTGGTGAGCAAATTGGGGGAGAGAAATGGGGTGTTTCCGGGGTTAAGTGACATCAAGTTCTCCGACTGCTAGTTCAGGGACAAATGCGAGAAAAGCGAACATTGAGGACGTGCCTCGTTAGCGAAAGAACTGAAGAACATTTAAGTCATGTTGAATTGGAAGTACTTCATTGGCAACATTCCAATGTTGCAACGTTACTAAAAATGCGAAGTATAGCGAGTTTTTTTGGGACGTCCAACTTTAACTGGATTTGATTTGCTGCCTCCGTATGTTCATCGAAGGCAAACAACCTAATGATCATTTTTATTATTAAGATTAACTGATAAATCTTGTCTATGTAGATAGCAAGCTAGGCTAGTTAGTTAGCTGATATTAGCTAGGATTTGTGTGACACTTTTTTCATACGAGCACAAAAAAAAAGAGCTCTGACCAGCATTTTAATGATGTACTGATGTTCAGTGATGAGGCCTGGGGTGCAGTCGACGTTCCAGTTCATCCCAAAGGTGTTCAGTGGGGTTGAAATCAGAGCTCCGTGCAGGTCACTTGAGTTCGTCCTCTCCAACGTTATCGTCAAGCCATGTCTTCATGGAGCTGGCTTTGTGCACAGGGGCATTGTCATGCTGGAACAAGTTTGCGCCTCTTAGTTCCAGTGTAAGGAAATTGTAATGCTACAGCATACAAAGCCATTCTATACAATTATGTACTATCAAGTTTGGAAAAGACTCACATATGGGTATGATGGTCAGGTGTCCATAAACATTTGGCCATATAGTGTATATTTACTAGATCATTTCACCACCCAATTCTGCAAATGCTAATCTTTCTCAAGAGGACCTAAATGCTGTCATTTTCAGAAACAGACCACATTTTAAAATGGTATATAATTTTAAATAATTATGTAATACATTTTCTGCAAAATAGACATTGACAAATTTAGATTTTAGACTTCCAAAACTGTCCATTTTAATATCATGAGCCATTAATAGAGACAGTAAGACCACAGTAGCTCAACAAGTTGGGTTTAACGCCATTAAAAACAACTTTCACGTTATTTTTGCACAAAGCAGACATACTGTACACTTCCATCAAAACTTTACATCATGCATCAAACAAACACACATTTTTTCATGGTTAGAGCAGAATTTCCTGTTGCGTAAACTCAAGATTGGCAGAACCATGCCCAGTGTGTCATGCTGTGGTATCAGGAAATGTCTTGGTGCTTAGTCACCGCTTTATCAATTTGTGTATCTAGCAGCCTCACCTTGATTTCATCAGCAAAGTGCTGAACACAAATATGTAAACTGATACTTTTGATCTATTTGACGTAATGTTATGGGTACAGTCACCACTGCAGACGTGAGAGCGGTAGATTATCAGTTGCACACAAAATCAGTTGATTATGAATTAGGTTTTATTTGGATTTTGGTGTATGCTCGGGTTTGATTAACATTCTGACAGAGGCAACTTAAAAAAATTGAAATCTTTCATTTCATCAATCAAAATTGCCCACAAAACAACCCTAACCCTTAACCATTGTACAGGCCAAATTTTTGTAACGTAAAGTGTTAATTATTTTAACAGGCATGTTAAAAGTTAGATTTTGGTCTTTTTGACACAAACATCTCATTCCAACTGTAGCTTTACCGACACTTGTTTTTCAGATGATGCATTCTGTTGCTCTCACAGTCCAGTCCTGGTTGCCTCTGCAAGGAGGTTTAGACTGGAGATAAGTTTATCCAAAATGACTTTGTCCAAGTTAACAAATAAATGATAGAAATGGTACAAAATAAAATAAAATAAAAGTACATCTACATGCACAAAAATAAGAATATATAATATCCTCTACCAGCTTTTATATTCTCTCTAAGGTAGCCTTTAGAAAATAGTAATTATAATAATTATCGTGGGTGCCAATATATTTGGAATAAGCATTTTCCAAAACCTTGAAAAAAATAAAAATTGTTTAAAAAAAAAAAAAAAAAACTATATGTACGGAAATGGAAATGACTTTTTGGATTTTTATTTGAATATAATCACGGCACTGCTCACGTTATCTTCAAGAATTCTTTCATAAGATGCCGAATTCATAGTTGAATCAATGAACGCAAGTTGTCCAGTCACCGAGACAGTGAAGCAACCCCAAACCATAACATTTCCACCACCGTGCTTCACAGTTGGTATGAGGTGCTTCTCCTGAAACGCTGTCTTTGTTCTGTCTGCTGTTACTCAGTCCAAACCAATCTACCTTCTGAGCACGTTATTCCAAAAGGCCTGGTCTTTGCCTAAATGCTCTTTGGCAAACTGTAGTCTTGCAAAAGCTTTTTCCTGGCACGCCTCACATGCAGGTCAAATTTGTGTCAAATTTCTGTCTGATCCTAGAAGCATGCACTTTGACACTAACAGTTGCAAGGCTTACTTGCAGATCCTGTGATGAAATTCTGGGGTTCTTGGAGACTTCTTTTTGCATCAGACTGCATTAGGTCTGCTCGTGGGCTGAATTTTCTGGGACGGCCAGTCCAGGACAAATTGGCAGCCGTCTGAAATCTGTTCCATTTGTAGATGATTTTCCTCACAGTGGAATGATGTATTTCAAATAATTTGGAGCTCTGTTTAAATCCCTTGCCAGTCTCATAGGCATCCATAACCTTCTTTTCTAAAGGCCTTATAGAACTCTTTAGATCTTGGCATGATGACACCACACACCTCAATAACAAAGGAAGCACCAGACACTAGATATGAGCGGGGTATAAATACGACCGGTTCCACCTGCACTCCCTAAGCACTCTCTAATAACTGGCACCCGTTCTTCAACACCTGATTCTAATTCTATGGATTTAAAGGTGTGATAAATGTACGGGTGTGCTTACTTTTTCCATGTGACTGATCTTTTTTTATGTTCATTTAAATTTGTGGAATGTAATGGGAGCAGTAACTTGATCCTCAAAGCACAGATCTGAAGATTTTAGTGTCCTTGAGCCAAAGAAGCTTGTGGGACTCATTTCTGTCTCACTGCAGCACACTCAGAAATACCTGCCCCACTTTACACACCTTCACACACACACACACACACACACACACTCACACACACTCACACAATTAGGCCTGACTCACTTTGCAAAGCACTGGCTTTGAAAGTTCCATTCTGGGTAAATGCCACCCCTAATAGATGTATGTAGAACATTCCTTGACATGTTTCAAGCTGATTGCATCATCAAAGAAAACATACATATATTCAAGACGCTGCCATTGCTACCCACAATTCCTTGCGCATATATCTCCTTTCAGTTGAATTTCTGCATAAGGTGTTCACATGCAACACATTTCCAATTAAAACAGGCATAATATTCCTGAGGTGGGAATTCGGAATTTGGGGAATCAGAATATCGTCTTAATCTGAATCGAGTGATCTGATTGCAGAGTTTACGTGGCTAAGTGCAAATCAGAATGTTGTCTTAATCTGAATCGGGCGATCTGAGTGCAGCGTTTAAATGACTCAGTGCTAATCAGAATATCGTCGTAATCTGAATCGGGCGATCTGATTTCAGCGTTTACATTACTGAGTACTAATCAGAATATCGTCTTAATCTGAATCGGGCGATCTGATTTCAGCGTTTACATTACTGAGTACTAATCAGAATATCGTCGTAATCTGAATCGGGCGATCTGATTTCAGCGTTTACATTACTGAGTACTAATCAGAATATCGTCTTAATCTGAATCGGGCGATCTGATTTCAGCGTTTACATTACTGAGTACTAATCAGAATATCGTCGTAATCTGAATCGGGCGATCTGATTTCAGCGTTTACATTACTGAGTACTAATCAGAATATCGTCGTAATCTGAATCGGGCGATCTGATTTCAGCGTTTACATTACTGAGTACTAATCAGAATATCGTCTTAATCTGAATCAGGCGATCTCATTTCAGCGTTTACATTACTGAGTACTAATCAGTATATTGTCTTAATCTGAATCAGGCAACCTGAGTGCAGCGTTTACGTGACTAAGTGCTAATCAGAATATCGTCTGAATCTGAATCAGGCGACCTGATTTCAGCGTTTACGTGACTCAGTACTAATCAGAATATTGCCAAATTCCGGACTATTGATGTGTATGTAAACGTAGTCTATGAGGAAGATGACTGATAGAAATGTTTCTCCAGTTGTGCTCATGGGAGCTAATCGAACAGGATGTGACACATCCAGAACCAGAAGAGAAGTCTCTTTATCTTTTTTTCTGTTCTTTTTTTAAAAAAAAAAACATTATTTAAAAACAAAAAACAAACAGACAGCTGCAGCTCTAGACTCGCCGCCGTGTGCGTTTCGCTCCTGGAAGACTTTTATTTGATCCTGTAAGTTCAAAGCAGCCGGGTGAATCACGCCGCAGCTATTAAAGGCAAACAAGCCAGCGATAAAGGAAGTGATAGAGCACAGAGAAGAGAGAAGAGGTAGAGTGTCTACTTGAACACACAGAGAGGGAGAGACAGAGAGACAGAGAGACAGTGAAAGGACACAATGTATGTGAGAGATCATCGAGTTCCTAATGAATAATCTGGTTAAAAGTAACGGATTGGTTAATTACATACGCTAATGTGGATAGCAGAAAGAGTGAACGCTAATATTAGGTTCGAGTTAGCATGAGATTAAGCAGATTTGCCAGCTAACTGGTGTAGGGAATGTTAAGTCTCCGGAACATTTCATCGGAGACTAGAACATTCAGCAACATTTCTGCAACACTTTGGGTTCACCTCACCAAAACTGTGCTTGATTGAGATTCTTTTTTTATTGGGGAATTGATTAAATATTCATTGACTAAAACACACGCATTCACACTTTTACACTGAACAGGAACTAGACTCGGAGAATATGCATTTTGTATAATAAACGGTTATTGTGCAGTATAATAAGTAGTTTATTCCTCTTATACAACAGCAATATGGCAACAATTACAATGTTTTTTTTTTTGTTTTTTTTTACTTATAAAGCTTACTTATGACTTTTTATCCATTTAGAGTTACATTTAATGTTGTGGAACATCCGCGCAACAAGATAGCTATTGCTCTCACTATAAACCGTCGTTTCTTTACCTTTTTTAAAAATTATTATTTATTTAATTAAGACCGGAAAAAAAAAATGTAGCATGGTGTGTTACCGAGAAACCAAAGAAAATATTGGAAATATCCATGACAAAGCTCTGACACTGGAGACTCCTTCCGTAAATGTTAAATAACAACAACAACAACGAAGAAGAATCTCGTTACTGAAAAGGTCACTGTTGCTATAAAAACATTAATATAAACCCGTGATGGTACAGAAGATTCGCCAAGACCAATCAGAATCGAGAATTCAACAGCGGTGTGTTGTAATGGCGAATAATACAGGTCCTGGAATATTCAAATATATTAGTACAACTTCTGATCGTGCTGTGTGCTGTGTGTTCTGGCTTTTTTTTTCGTGAATAAACACAACGCGTGGTGTGATGAGATCATTTAAATGCAGGTCAGTGTGCACTCGTGTGCTTTTTTTAGCAGCCACATGACCTCGTGTTTAAAAACGAGTGTCTCTCAGCATGAAAGGATTCAAGGTCAAGGATCCGCAGCCGTGGCAGGTGTGTGTGTGTGTGTGTGTGTGTGTGTGTGTGGCAGGTTGGGCTTGTGTGGATGAAAGAGGACAATGGAAAAAGTGTAGCTAGTTTGTTTCGAAAGGCAAATGTAGCGTTTGAAACGTTTTGTTAAAACCCTCTGTCATAAGATTGTCGTTACCACGCCGAAAGCGTGTCACGCAGTGAGGTCATGTGCTGTCGACGGTTCATGGGCTTATGTCGGTCATATGACGCAGAGTTTCCCACAAGTGTTACCGACCATAAGGTTTTTTTTTTTTTTTTTTTTTTGCTTTTTTTAACAATCAATTAGCCTTGTTTGGTTTTGTTTTTACTTTTTCTTTTTCTTTTACCAGATTTTGTACTCCATAGTGAATGCTCAGAATTAGCCATCAAACCTTATGAAACTTCCTCCAGAGAAAAATTTAGCTACTGTCTTTTCTTTTCTTCAAACTCTTTAGCTAGTGTTAGGTAACTAGCTGTTTCCTCCTGTTACTCCGGAGATTTATTTCCTGTTAGTTTACTTTGTGCTGGTTTAAACATCTTACTGAAAGATAGAAGAGAATCCATAGCACTTTCGCCTCACACCTCCAGAGTCAGGGGTTCGATTCCCACCGTGACCCTGTGTGTGCGGAGTTTGCATGTTCTCCCAGTGCTGTGGGGGTTTCCTCCGGGTACTCCGGCTTCCTCCCCCAGTCCAAAGACATGCATGGTAGTCTGATTGGCGTGTCTAAATTGTCCGTAGTGTATGAATGGGTGTGTGAGTGTGTATGTGATTGTTCCCTGCGATGGACTGGCACCCTGTCCAGGGTGCACCCCGCCTCGTGCCCCATGCTCCCTGCGATAGGCTCCACGTTCCCCGTGACCCTGATAAGGAGTAAGCGGTAGAAGATGGATGGACGGATGGATCGATAGGTAACTAGCTAGTTCTGACGTTAACTGGCTGCTATCTTTACTTCAGACTCTTCAGTTAGCGTCTATATTTAGCTAATTAGGTAGGGCGATTTGAGCGTTCAGAAGTAGCGCCACGTACAGTATAAAACACCAATCTTTCTTCAGAAAGAAATGTAGCTACCTCCTTTAGCTACTCATTAGGTAGAGTTAGCTAGCTAGCTAGTATTGTTTGGGGCCTCTGAATTAGCACCAAACATTCGTAAACGTCCTCCAGATAGGAAATTGACCTAACCCTTCAGTTAGCTTCTAGAGTTAGCTAAGTAGCTAGGTTGATTTTGGCATTCAGAATTAGAAACATTACTCAAACCTTCAAAGTGTTTCTGTAGAGTTTGCTAACAGGCTAGAATCGTTTGCGGACTCAGAATTTACACCAAATATTCTTACACTTAGCTAGGATTCGGTGGGGATTCAAAATTTTTGTTCCAAACATTATTAAACTTCCTCGCGAGAGAAGTTTAGTTAGAGTTAGCTGAGATTGTTTAGAGATTCAGGAGTAGCACTATCATTGGGTCACAGTGGAGCTCCTTCCAGCTCCAAGTGCACCTGCTACATGCCTGCTAGCATGTTAATAATAAGCGCCGCTTCCCAGATGGCTTTCGTTGGGCCTTGACTCAAGCTGCATTCTTCCTCTTCATTCCTCACATGTCCACGTGTTATCTGTTTCTCAGCAACCGTGTTCAGTTTTTCTCCTCATCCAGTCACAGGCATTTTCTCCCCCTCCTTCGCCGGCTGTAAATTAGCCGAAATATTGCGAATCCTCCAGCAGCTATTCATCACCGGAGTTGAAAGCTAGCAGAGCGGGCTTTATATCAGGCCTTAAACTGGAATGGGATGAAAATAAAGATGTGAAAGTTTTCCAGCCTGCAGTATACATGTCTGTGGTGTTTCTGAGAGATTAGGTTATTTTTAAAGCGGCGCTTCAGAGATCTGACAGTCAGAGCTGTGATAGTGCTCACATCGTCTTATCTCGTGCACACTGTGTGTTCCTCACACTCGCACGCGCTGGTTCAGGATATTGCATCTGTCACAGGAAGGAATGTGGCAGACTTTCATCTAATGTGTTTTTTTATTTTTCTTTAAAGCTGTATGTACAACCTTCTATGGCTTATTTGTTTGTACTTACTTTAAAGCGCATCTATTATGGATTTGAAACGTGCCTAATTTTGTTTG
>CM022775.1:2542965-2557965 GCA_012411365.1 Ameiurus melas | reverse complement strand
GTTGGCTAACTAGCTACAATTATTTAGGGATTACGAATTAGTTCCAAACATTATTAAACTTCCTAAAAATGAGCTAGCTAGATGGGATTGTTTGAGGATTCAGAATTAGCACCAGCCATTTTTGAAGTTCCTTCAGCCAGAGATTTAGCATCGTCAGTTAGCTTCTACGGTTAGCGAACTAGCTTGGACGATTTGGGATTTTGAATTAGCAAAACATCACTGAACTTCCTTCAGAAAGAGATTTTTTTTTTTTTTTTACCTACTGCCTTTTCTTCAAAACTTTCAATTCTCTTCAAAATATTATTAGCTGCAATTAGCAAGCTCATTAATGAATTTGGTTCGTAAACATTAAACGATAAAACTGGTCGAATATACGACATGTTCTTTCATTCATTTTTTTTTTAAACTAATTGCCGTGGTGTTAAGAGGAAAAAAAATGTCTGTTGTTGGTAAACTATTAATTAAAGAGTGACATGTCATACTTTTTGTCCATTTCTTGTTACATTTTGAGTTAGTAGTTGCAGTTACAGTGTTTTATTCCTTACATGCTAGTTATTTCTTACATTATAACAGCAGAAATATGATATAAACAGCTAAAAAGGAGGAAATTGAATCACTTCCTGGAGGTAGAGTCTGATTTTTGGAGCGTACAATAGGTGTGTGTGTGTGTGTGTGTGTGTGAAGTGAGCACTTGTTTGTTTCCTGATGATGAATGCTGTCTGGAATAACGCTCACAGATCATTAGAGCTTACTAATACTGTTTAACAATATCTGTTATTACTGCAGGGTGATTATGCTGAGTGAGAAGCCCACACGTTTCCCTCAGCGCCTCCACAGCCAGGCGAGACAGGAACCAAACCGCTGTGGCTTTGTGGTCAGCTCACGTCAAACGTCTGCCAGTGTGGAATTCACCAGCTATATCTTTTTGGTTTTCATGTGGGCTCAAAAAAATGTAAAAAAAAAAAATCCTGCTGCGTACAAGTGGGAGAGGAAAAGAGCTTCATGTTTAACATGTGCTGCGACGTGTTTAATAAGAAACCCACATCTGCTGCGAGAGGTTCAATAAGGATGAAGTGAAAATCTGATGTTTGATGAAATTTAAAAAAGGCTTCGGACTGGGGGAGGAAACCGGAGTACCTGGAAGAAACCCCCAGAGCACAGGGAGAGCATGCAAACTCACACACACACTGGGCGGATGTGGGATTCAAACCCCTGACCCCTATTCAGCCCCTCTTCAGTCTATCCTGTACATCTGTAGGATCTAATCTAAAGAGCACGAAGTCCATTTTAATGCTAGTTGAACCTTATTTTATAATAGAAATATATGTTTTTAATTTTTAATTATACATTATTACTATTATTATTATTATTATTATTATTATTATTCTTATTAATAGTTTTATTGTAGTAGTAGTGGCATTTTTATTATATTTTATATTATATATATATATGCTAATTCTATAAATTATTAATTTATTTGATAAAAATAAGAATAATGCTAATAATAAAGTTAATTAACCAATATGAATCAAGTAAAAATCATAAATTTGCATTAAATTAGTTTAAAGGATTTTAAAAATATTAAATAATAGATAATAGGGTAATAAGCAAGATCATGATGATGATAATAATAATAATAATCATCATCATCATCATCATCATCATCATAATAATAAGAGGAAGAAGAAGAAGAAGAAGAAGAAGAAGAAGAAGAAGAAGAAGAAGAAGAATGTGGTAGAGTGTTTAAAATAAATAAAATAAAAAGGTAAGCAAATCAACACTGAATTTTGTTGTAGAATTTTGAAGGGTATTTTTGTTGCTGTTTTATGAGCTTAGAGATCATTCTTCTTCGCAAGTACGAGGTATAACAAGAAATACGAAATGGTTCCTCTGGTTATCAGAGAACTATAAGGACGCTAAGTTCTATGACAGACAGAACTTTCTGGAGGGTTCCTCTCAAGAGTGAGAGCGGGAGTCAAGGAGAAGGCAGAGAGGAGGCAAAATCTCACAGGTAGAGATTATATATATATATATAAAAGCGTGGTCTTTAGTCCAGTTATTACATTGTGACTAATTTTAACTGTGTGTATGGATTAAATTTAGCTTACTGACTTCACGAATTCCACACTTATTCCAACACCAAAAATATCATCTGAAAGCACTGATGTCACCCAGACTGACCTCAGCGAAGTGAGGAATATTTCCCTCGGCTCAGCTTGGACTTAGCACTCTGGACTCCACACTTTCCAGATGAGCAGTGGAACATGAACCTCTGTGAATCTGTAACGCGCTACAATTGGGTTTTTCGTCTTTGTTTATTACTCACAGGAGGGAAGCCACCGCTCCACACTTCACCCAGAGCTCCTCGGGGTGACACTCACGGCTATTTTCAGGCCTCCAGCTGTCGTGAGTCACTTTTGTGTCTGATTCTTTGTGGGAGGTTTTGTCATGTCTGCTTCAAGAATGTTAATTACTGACTATTAAGCGTGAAATGTTTACTGGACGGTTAAAGGAATTACACGAGGAGTGAAAGGAGAACCACGTCACGTCACATGACAGGTGGAAAAAGTGTATTAATGGGTCACTGTGTCTTTATCCCCCTGGATAAACTCTTCAAAGTACTACATAGAACCCTAGAACAAACCATTCAATTTATGCATTTGGAAAGCTAAAATCCCTTGAGGAACCCGTGTTTCTAAGACAGTAGTGAATAAACTTAACTCCAGTGCTGCAAGTCTTTCATATGAACAAATGCAATCTAGAACCCTAAAGCGTCTTACCTTAGCTATGTGCTTTAGAGTGGGGTCCGAGCAGAACCTATTTAGGAAGCTACAAACCCTTAACCGTCTAAAGGACTCTTTAAGAACCCATGATTGCAATCCCAGAATGATTTTTTTTGGTCTATTCGGCTTCCCTTTATGTTGTTTGTGAGCTTGGTGCTCGTTGAAGTTGTATGATTTCGTTTCGTATGTATCGGTTGGATTTGATGTTTGAAACGTAAAAATAGTTGACAGAAAAGATTCGAACGCGTGCCAATGTGCTGAAACAGTCTGGAAAATATGGTTCGGATTTTAAACCATTCCTGGTCTTCATCCCTGGTTGTCGTGCCTATTTTCATCACTCTGTTATTTTTAGCTGAACCTCTGAACATCATGCAATTCAATCTGCTATTTTTCTTTTTCATTATAATTTTTCTTCATTGTCTAATGTAATATATGTTCTGGGATAATAATATACACGGGGGGCATTCAACAAGCTTCAGGTGTTTGGCAATAATATTTCGCTTTGGATTTTGGCCAACACCCCCCCCCCAACCTCCCCCCCCCATTATTTCCTGGCTCAGAGTCTGCTTTTGGAAGATAAGACTTAAACTGACATCTCAGTTCATATCCAGGTAAAGGGAGGGGGGCAAAGAAACCCAACAAATCATAGTGAGGATAATCACATCTGGCACCATGTAACCCAAGACCCACACATACAGTATTTTTGTTATTGTTGTTGTTGTTGTTGTTGTTGTTGGTGTGCGTCTACCCTGTATTCCTTTAGTACCAAGTCGAGGAAGTTAAATATAGAACATCACACAGCAGGTCAACGAGTACTACGGTTGATTTGAAACAGCTGGAATTTTATCAGCTTTGTGCCTCTTGACTTGAATCTTTACGTGGAGCTCGTAAAATATAGCGTCTGCTCACTGCTTGAGTGGAAACAGCACCAAAATGGCTGCCGTCATTCTCTGGGCTTTCATGCTTATTTAGGAAAAAACTGTGGGGAAAAAATTAATTATATATATATATATATATATATATATATATATATATATATATATATATATATATATGTTAAAAAGTTGCATTTTTTATTTGATCTCATATGATCTACATTGCGATATGTTTTTTTTGCTTCTGTATTACTGCAAGTCTGTGAAGTAGAGAGTTCAAAGCCGAGGCATTCGATTATTTATTTTATTTTTCCCTTAATCTCTGCACCCCCTGGAGAGAAGTCGGCCATGTTTTAAAGGAGAAAAACGAAGTTGAGACGAGCTAAAATATCCACTCAGACATAACTCGATTCAGGTCAACATCCATGGCACCTCCATCAAGGTCTTGTTTTTGTCGCAGCCAGGCACGAGGTATCATGCCTATCCAATCTGAGACACAAAAGCACGATATTTTATCAGGGGAAAGCATGTTTATTTTAGGATGATGGAGAACAAGTCTGCAGTGGGTGTAAGTTTGAGGTCAGCGTGGTTATTAGGTCATCCCGTTGTGCCGCTAAACTCACCATCTGGGGTTTTTTCCTCCCTTTAAATAGGCCGCTAGTGCAAGTGTGTGGATCTTTTTTTATTTACATTGTTTTATTTCCCTCCAACTTCTTCACAGATGATGTCACTCCCGGTCCATACGATACTGGCCTGAGATCGTTTTATATGTCCGAAGAGGCAGAAACCACACCTCCCACATCAGGAAACCATTCCGACAAACTTCCTTTTCAGCTTCCACGATACATTCTTCTGGACGTGACTGAGGCCGAGACTGGATTTTTGCATTGAGAAAACTTCATGGTCATTTCTCTGGCCTGAGTTACATCTTCTCTAACAGCCAGTGTGTTGGTTTTGGTTCTGGTTCTGATTCTGGTCGAAAATAGAAACAGAAAATAAACGATAGTCTTAGCTTTAAAAAGAGAGTGTTGCTACATATGTAGATATTCTTAATTACTTTTCTTTGGTCCTTCATGCAACACTGAGACAACTAACACAGGAAATACGTTTCTCTTAATCACTTCTGGCTGTTTCGGCTTACTTCCTGTAGCATTCGTTCTCTCTGTACCACTGCCAGAACACATACTCATTATTCTAAACTCTTGCTCAATACTCCACATTGATTCAATTCATATACATCGCATGCCAATGAAGTTTCTCACTGACTACAAAATGTTCCCAATGATGTATAAAAGCTCTACATGGTTTAGCTCTGGTGTATCTTCCCGAACTTCGGCAACAGTATAACCCATCTCCAGCACTTTTTTTTCTTTCTTTTTTATCTACCAAGCTCAGCCAGTAAATATTTTTCCTTAAATCAGCGGTAAACTTTGGAACAGAGTTCCAGAGGATGGTGGAAATTCCAGTTCTATTAATGTTTTTAAATCCAGATGAAAACCCTTCCTGTTCAACCTGGCTTACTCATAGTTCCTGTGATTATAAATACCATGTGTGACTGTTGTAATTAGTTAATAGCTGTACATTGTTTTAACTGTAGATTTATGGTGTTGTTAATGTTAATCTTTAACTGGCGAGTGCTTTCGTCGTCAGATCCTTATATAAGCTTTCATTTAGGAAGAGGAGTGCGCCGTGTGTAAATACAGTGATTACTCATAATCGAATACGAAACGACATTTAATTGAATTTAATTTTCATACACATTAATATTATTTGCAGCTGTCCTTCTTTTTTTTATTCATTTTTTTTAGACTTTCTAACTCATGCCACGGTAATACAGAAATTCTTCCACTGCAGCTCCAATTAGGCTTATTTCACAAAAAATAATCAAATAAAATGAGATGAAATATCTCAAATAAAGATTAAAAAAAAGATTACATTAAAATTAAGATTAGATATAAAACAGAACCAAAAGATAGCAGTCTGAAACAGATTAATATATAAAGATTAGTAGAGATTACTATTAGCTCCATAAGAGATTAGCAAAAGCGGCTAGTTTGGAAGTGGTACAATTAATTATATTGTATATAATTTAAAATTATATAAATTTTTGTATAAGTTATGCTTATGGAAGATTGTAACCGTGTTGCATTATGGGATACTTTGTACGCCACAAACTTCATCCACACGCTTAACGTACAACCTGAATGATATGTAATCCGCGAATCTGGAAATAATGACACTGTTTACTTTCTGTGTATTCAATAATTGGTTTGAGCAGAGTTGATTATTATTATAATGCACACTACAATTACGAACAAAGCACAAAACAGACAAAAAAAAAGAGAAATGGGAGAGACTCGAGGCTCGGCGAGGCGTTATGCGTTATTTATAATCGGACAGCCTTTCATCTGTTAAGCATGTGCTAACGCGTTTGAGCCAGATGCTAAACCGGATGTGAATCTGAGCCTCTAAACAGTGTGACTCTGTGTTGTGTAACATCGATCCCATCTGCAGCAAACACAAGAAGAACAAGCGCATCTGATGCCCAGCTCGTGTCCAATCTCCAAACAGATGCCTCAGAAAGAACATTTCATTTTCCTCGCTTTGTCGCGTCTTTGTCGCTTTTATGGATTTGTCGCTTGATAGATTTGACCTACAATTTTAGCTGTAGCTGTTTCCCATCTTCTAAAATGCCCACTTACCGCGGGAAATATGCTAGGAAGTCATATAGCATTGTCACACACTTCCATCAGGGTACGGTATACATGTATATGGGCTTCTGGAGCTCCATTGGAAAGGTTAAATTTAGGGTATAATATATTGCATGGAAAATGTGACCATATATATATATATATATATATATATATATATATATATATATATATATATATATATATATATATATATTTAATTTAATTTAATTAAAAACAAAACTGACCTGCAAGACCTAGATGAGCTAAAATATCGCACTGCTTCAAGTGAACATTCGAAGTGGTGATTTGTACTGATATTTATATTCGTTGTAATGTCTGACTCTCGTATAATTATGTCTGGCTCGGTGCATTCCGAGACAAAATAATATGCATCTGCGTGAATAAGACATAACATAGCTGATAGCAGAGTGTGTTACTCAGAGGATCATCAGACATCAGAGGTCACGGCTATTCCTGATCAAAATGTTCATGCTGAGGTTGAAAAATGAAACGTTTATAAATGATCACAACTAAACGCCACATCCTAGACAAGTTCTTGTGAAATAATACAGCTGTAAGGCGAGAAATTTGAAATTCTAGTCGTAGGAAATGAGGACGTTGGAAAAGATTTCAGCACGGAGTACGTGTTGGGAGATGGGAACTGACCAAACTTGTCAACGGTATTTAGAGGAACTGCTGCTGTTAAATTGTTAAAGACAGAAACACATCCTTCCCCTCCCCCTCCTCCGCCGCCCCTCCATCGTGTACACCCTTATCTAGTTCTGTAGCACATTCTCTAAGAGCTACAGTACAGGCTTGGAGCGATTCCCTCAAGACATTAAGCACCGAAGTTGTGGAATGAACTTCCCCTGAAGTATTGGCTTCTTCAAACGGAGCCTGTAGACCCACCTCTTCACTGAGCACTTATGTAAGAACTAAGCCTTCTCTGGAGGGAAGAAAGAAGAGAAGAAGCACTTGATGTAACGGTACCAACTCCCACACTAACACTTCTCCAACAAGTTATTCTTTGAATCAATAATAATTGATACGTGGGTAATCTGTTGTATTTTGTCAGGTGTTGAGGAAACTTTACAAATATTAATCCTATATTTTAAGGAATAAATAAGAAGTAATTATGGTCTTGTTCTTTCTTGGGCAAGGTCCAGTTTAGAACCATTTTATACCTGGCATATTCACTGTGCTTTTATAATCTGCATAATACAAAATGACATCATTGTAGATATCCATCCATCCATCCATCCATCCATTCATCCATCTTCTACCGCTTACTCCGTTTCAGGGTCACGTGGAACCTGGAGCCTATCCCAGGGAGCATCGGGCACAAGGCAGGGTACACCCTGGACAGGGTTCGTTGTAGATATGTTATCCGAAAAAAAAAAAAAAAAAAAGGCTGATAATTCTATTACTGGTTGCGGTAATGAACAAGATGCACGTCAAAAGTCAACAATAGACGTTGATCTTCTAGCTAGCTGGAGAGAAGATGCAAACGGTCATCATACACAGTGTTGGACAGATGTGTGACCGTTTATATTAGCCGTTCATCAAATGTTAATCTTTATAAAGTCCTCATTGACAACTCTAAATATCTTACATTCCATTGAAATTGTAATTACCTCGTTTGAGAGAACGTTACTTTTCTCGCCCTTTCAGTGTTTTCAGTTATCGCCCCTAGTGGTCAAAAATGGTAATTGAAACAAGCACTAAGGAGATCACTGATCACAGATCACTTTAATAAGAAACACATGACATAAATAATAATAAGAAGAGGAAGAAGAAGAAGAAGAAGAAGAAGAAGAAGAAGAAGAAGAAGAAAAGCAGCTGTATACGGCTGTAATTGTGCAACAGTGCATTTTCCGTTATTGTGTTAATTGAACTTAAATTAATTTGGACTCTACTGAACAAAGAACAATAAAGCTTTAATGAATACCTCGTGTCTTTTTTTTTTAAGTTCTCATGATCTCCTTTCAGAAATCTGACAGTCAAACAACGCATCTACTGGAAGAACGTCATCAGCAATTATGCTCATCTGTAAAACCCACCATGCTTGGAGAAAAGCCAAGCAAGTCTGAAATCTGAGTCTTGTGATTAGTAAGTCCCAACGCATCGCTGGCTGCAAATATAGTCGTTGCATGAGTATAAAAATAGTGCAAGCCTGATTGAAGAGATCTTCTTGTTCCCATTCAGAAGGACACCCAAAGGCTTCTCTTGAGCACCGAGAGGGTTTTGTTATTAGCCTTCCTCTTCTGCATTCGAATGAGGACTAAAAGCAGGGATTGGATGAATGCCTGATCACGTTATATATTTAAGATCAAGGAGTCACAGGGTTCTTCTTCAGTGCGATTGTACACGCCATTCATGTACCATTGCTTGTCACTCTGTGGTACGTCTTTTGTACCTTTCTCATGTATTTCATCTTTAAATCAAATTCATACTAACATTATTATTATTATTATTATTATTATTATTATTATTAGGCCTACATGATGGGAAATCCTCGAAAACTCATAATACAATGGCAATTTCATGAACGAGAGTTAAAAACTCCTCAAAGTGACTGAGAAAATCTGGTTGCTAAAACATTGCTGATGGACCTACTAGATATAAACCCACTTCAGTGGTACAGGAAGTAAAACATGAGAAAATTAGCACGCAGGCAGTTAGCTAGCCAGTGATGATCGTAGTGCAAATGTAAGATTTCTTTGTAATGAAGTGTCTACATACTGTAGCGGGGATCAGCCCAGGGGGGGAGGCGAAGTAGCACAAACACACGGGAGGCAGGTTGTAGTGCGAGAAGTGAGGGAAACCCAGGATTTATTTGTCCTTAAATCCGTAGTGGTGAGTGTGTGTGTGTTTGCGTGTTGCGTGTGGGGTGGAATGAGGGAACCGGGGCGGGGCGGGCTGGCGAAGCGGCGTCCCGGGCGTGTCGGAATTCCCGGAAGAGCTGGGAAGAGCGGTTTCCCTGTGCCGGTTTCTCGCGCCTCACCACTGTCCTCGTCTGTCGTCGCCGTCCTCGTCCGGGCGGAGCCCTGTGAGCGGAGAGAAGGAGAGAGAGAGCGAGAGAGAGAGAGAGAGCGAACGGTTAGGTAAGCCCGTGTTTGCGGGGATTCAGTGGCAATTACCTCGGACATTAGCTGCCTACATAGCCGAGTTTGATCCTCTGCGTGGGCGGAAGGGTGTCCTTTTATCCCTCCTTCTGGAGCTGGATTGGTGAACCTCCTGCCCCGGTTCCGCCAATCCGCCCCGGCGTGGCGGGGGTTGGCTCCACCCTGCAGTGACGGCCCTTCCGGTTGGCGTTGGGGACCGGGCGCGAGGCTGCCCGCCTCGTGCGGGCGGTAGTCGGGGGAAGGAGCGAACCTTCTAGTTTGCGCGGCGGGTGTTGGTCCGCGACAGTACCCCTCAGCTCCGAGCCTACTGCCGCTGGGAGGTGGGCCCAGAGCGTGTCTCGTCGTGAGAGCCCATCTGCATTCCATGCAGGGCCCCCGCCCGGTGCTGGACCTGGAAGGAGAAATCCTGCAGGGCGAGAAAACCACCGCGTGACCCGGGCTTCGTGTCCTTGGCCTTGGCCATCCATTGCAGGGGCGCTGCGTGGTCTGTGACCAGGACAAAGTGTCGGCCTGCCAGGTAATACCTCAACTCTTCAATGGCCCACTTGATCGGCCAAGGCTCCCGCTCTACCGCTGTGTACCTCTTTTCCGCGGGGCCAGTTTCCGCGATGTAGAGGACCGGGTGCTCTTCTCCGTCGAAGGTTTGGGAGAGGACCGCACCCAACCCTGTTTCAGATGCGTCGGTGTGTACCGTGAAGGGGAGCGAAAAATCGGGTTCCGCAACACCGGGCACTGGTGAGGGCCCGTTTCAGGGGCTCGGAGGCGCCCTCGCCTCGGTTGACCACTTCACCCGGTCCGGCGCGCCTTTTTGGTGAGATCTGAAAGAGGGGCAGCTATCGCCGAGAAGTTAGGCACGAATCTCCGATAGTACCCCGCCAACCCCAAGAAGGCACGTACCTGTTTCTTCGATGAGGGGCGAGGGTAGTCCCACGGGCTCGATCTTCCTCGCTGCGGCTTCAGCAACCCCCGCCCAATGCGGTACCCCAGGTACTGTGCCTCGGTTAATCCCAGGTGGCATTTCTTGGGGTTGGCTGTCAGTCCAGCTTTCCGGAGCCCCTCAGGACCTCCCCCAGATGGAACAGGTGGTCCGACCAGGGGTGGAGGTGGACGACGACATCGTCCAAGTAGGCGGCGCGGTTGGCGGTGTGGTCGTAGGACGTGTCCATCAGCCGTTGGAAGGTGGCTGGTGCCCGTGTAGGCCAAAGGGGAGGACCGGTACTGCCAGTGGCCGTGGAGGTACTAAAGGCCGTCTTGGGCCTAGCCGGGCGCTAGGGGCAACTTGCCACACCCTTTGGTGAGGTCCAGGGTGGATATTAGCGGGCCCTCCCCAGTCGCTCCACCAGGTCGTCCACTCGGGGGAGGGGGTAGCTATCGGGTCCGATACCTGGTTCAGTCTCCGGAAGTCGTTACACAGGCGCATGCTTCCGTCGGGTTTCGTACAACGACGATGGGACTGGACCAGGGGCTGGATGACTCCTCCGATCCCATCCCTTAGCATTCGCTCCACCTCCTCCTCGATGGCCTTCCGCCGGGCCTCAGGGACCCGGTAGGGTCTCTGTCTAACTACCACGCGGGGGGTGTCTTGATCGTGTGTGAACCACCTGGGTCATCCCGGGGGAGGAGGGAGAACACGTCTGTGAATTGGTCCACCAACTTCGTTGAGTTCCTGTCTCTGCGCGGGGTGAGGTCTTCCCCAAAGCGTCCACGGCAACGCTTGTCAGGATCTGTGTCCCGCCCGCGTGCACGAAACCCTCGGGGACTGGTTCCACCCATCTCTTCAGCAGGTTGATGTGGTATAACTTCCCGTCCGCACGCTACCGGGTTGTTGCAGGCGGTAGTTGACGGCTCCCCGCGCTCAAGGACCAGAGCACGGGCCTTCGCCACCGGGCCAGGAACTTGCAGGCGCTACTAGGCACTAGAAGCAGGACCTGATCGCCTGGATGGAACTCGCGAGCTGTGCCGGGCGGTTATACACCGCTGCTGTTCTTCCTGCGGGCGCATATGTTCCTGCACTATTGGTGCCACGCGGTCAATTCTATCTTGCATCTCCTGCACGTACTCAATGATCGAGCGGTACGGGGACGGCGTTCCTCCCAGGCTTCGCCGACGCTCCAGCAGTCCTCTTGGCCGCCGCCCAAACAGGAGCTCAAACGGGGTGAAGCCTGTGGACGCCTGGGGGCACTCCCACGGGCGAAGAGTACATAGGGGAGGAGGAGGTCCCAGTTCCCTCCCCGCGGTCTACCACCCGGCGTAGCATCCGTTTGAGCGTCTGATTGAAGCGCTCCACGAGTCCGTCGGTTCGGGGGTGGTAGACAGACGTCTTCAGATGTTTCACCTGCAACAACCGACACAGATCCGTCATTAATTTTGACACGAAGGGCGCACCTTTGGTCGGTCAGGATGTCCTTGGGAATGCCCACCCGGCTGAAAAGGAGCATTAGCTCCCTGGCGGATGTTGGGGAAGTGGCCTTGCGGTAGGGGACCGCCTCCGGTACCGGGTGGCATAGTCCACAACAACGAGGATGTACTGCGTGGCCCCGCTGACTTGGGAAGGGGGCCTACCAGGTCCATACCAATCCGCTCGAATGGGACGCCTATGATGGGTAGCGGAATGAGGGGCGCTGGCGGGGCTTCCTGGGCGCGGTGCGCCTGGCACTGAGGGCATTGCTGGCAGAACCCCGGACCTCGGCATCCATCCCGGGCCATACGAACCGGCTCTTAGTTTCTCCAGCGTGTTGCGTGCCCCTAGGTGACCCCCGAGGGGGTGGGCATGGGCCAGATGCATTACCAGGTTAGTCCTCGTCCGTGGTTACCACCAGGAGGTCCGTCGGTTCCTCTCGCGACAGACTCGTTAGAGAAGGCCCCTTTCACGAGGAAGTACGGGGTGGGGGCCTCAGGTCGGGGTTCTGGGGACCCCCTCTTATCACGCGCGTGCGCCAACAGTGTTTCAGGCGGTCGTCCTCCTTGCTCCCCGGCCGAACTTCCCTTCCGGTTCACCTGTTGGAACACAGAGGACACTGGATTAGTCAATCGGGGGAGGACTCACCTTCGTTCTGGGCGCGCTCCGCGTCGTGGGCGAGGCAGACTGCCCGGCGTGGTCCTCTGGGTCCGTCGCGACGGCGTCTTCGCCTGCGGCCCGCGGGGGAAACGCCGCCCGGCCAGTCTCTCCCAGGAGCAGTGGCACCGGAAGAGTGGGGATCACGCCCACATGGAGGGGCCAGGTCCCGGCTGTACTCGGATCCGCACCTCGGCTGCCGGGATTCCCGGGTCTCCCCATGGATGCAGGTAACGGCGAGGACTCCCTCCGGTTGTAGTGCCTTTGGGGAGGACTGTCGGTCGGGCGCGTGCACTGTGCTCCCGGTGTCCAGTAGGGCGGTGACGGGTCTTCCTTCTACCCACACCCTCTGGGTGGGGCCCTCGGGAGGCTGTTGAGGAGGTGGAGCGCGCACCCAGCTAGCCATGGTTTCTGGATCGGCCGACGGGCCTCTATCTCCGGGTTTCGTGGGCATGGGCTCGCTGGGCGGGGTCATCCGGCTTGGTGACCTCCGGCGGGTCCTCCATGGTCCGAGGGGGCCGTTGACGGTCAGGCGGGGCCGCCCTGAGGTCCCGAGGGTTGGGCAGAGGGCTGATGGTCCCCTGGCTAAACCCGGGGGGTCGCATAGCACGCTCCAGTGCCGACAGCGCCTGGGGTGATTCTGGCGCCTGTGCCCCTATGGCCTGTCGTTTCTGGGCGGGGTAGCGCCCTCAGGAACCGGTCCATCGCCACCTTCTCTACCACCTCCGTGGCTGTATACTGGTCCGGTCGGAGCCACCGCTTAGTGAGTCGGATCAGAGCTCTTAGTTGCCCACGGGGTGGGCCCGGCTGGTAGACCCAGTTGTGGAACTCTACTGCCGCCTGGCCCGTGGTGCGGCCACACCACGCCAGGACCCCCTCTTTCATCGTTTGGTAATTGGCGCGTCTTCTGGTTCGGGAGGCTGTAATAGGCGGTGCGTGCCTCCCCGTGAGTAACCCGCCAATGGCCCTGGGCCAGTCCCGATCCCACCCCTCTCGACGGGCAATATTTTCGAAGGTTTCAAATAAGCTACGAGGTCCTCGTCGGGGGAGAGGGGTGGTAATAGGTGGCGGAGCTCGCATCTGGGGTCCGGGAGGGGTGTGGCAGCGGGGGTCAGGGTCTTAAGGTCCACCAGCGTTTGGGTGGCCACCTGGAGGCTTTCGGGAGTTGTTGCTGTAACGGTCTGTTGCTGGATGCTGGCCTCCAGCAGGTGTTTTAACGTTTGCTCCATGAGTTGTGTGTGGGTTTTTTTTTTTTTTTTTTTTTTTTTTTTTTTAGGTGGGCCTGTGCTACGCCCGTATCCTCCACCAGTGTAGCGGGATCAGCCCAGGGGGGGCGTGGCGTAGCACAAACACACGGGAGGCAGGTTGTAGCGAGAAGTGAGGGAAAACCCAGGATTTATTTGTCCTTAAATCCGTAGTGGTGAGTGTGTGTGTGTGTGTTTGGGTGCGTCGTGTGCGGGGTGGAATGAGGGAAACCCGGCGGGGGCGGGGCTGGCGTAGCGGTCCTCCGGGGCGTGTCGGAATTCCCGGAAGAGCTGGGAAGGAGCGGTTTCCCTGTGCGGTTTTTCGGCCCCACCACTGTCCTTGCCTGTCGTCGCCGCCCCGTCCGGGCGGAGCCCTCTGTGAGCGGAGAGAGGGAGAGAGAGAGCGAGAGAGAGAGAGAGAGCGGAACGGTTAGGTAAGCCCGTGTTTGCGCGATTCAGTGGCAATTACCTCGGACATTAGCTGCCTACATAGCCGAGTTGATCCTCCTCGTTCGTGGGCGGAAGGGTGTCCTTTTATCCCCTCCTTCTGGAGCTGGATTGGTGAACCTCCTGCTCCCGGTTCGCAATCACGCCGGGCGTGGCGGGGGTTGGCTCCACCCTGCAGTGACGGCCCTTCCGGTTTGCGCGTCGCGGCGAGGCGGCGCCGCCGCCGCGTCGGGCGGCAGTCGGGGAAGGAGCGAACCTCTTAGTTTGCGCGGCGGCGGTGTTGGTCCCGCCCGACAAAACACGCAATTCAAAAACATTTTCTTGATGACTGTGGCTTCCTCGAAACCGATTCCAGCTGTGCATGTTTCGCTAGAATTTACGACACACTAAATTTACGCATTTGATGTGCTGGAAGTCTCTGCACTGTCTAGACACTGCATTGAGGACGACGAGTCTTTATGAAGTTGATGCGTGTGCCAACGGTCAGAAGGGATTCAACCAAATAGCTGATTTCCAGGTTATTTCCGAAGTAATTATATCATTTGCTGAGCAGTTGGGATTGTTCTAGAAGTGCAGTCCCAGTGCTCCTCGGGGTTCGGAGACCGAACGACTAAATTAAGGGTCATCTGGATGTCACTTTTGCATAAGAGTAAACGTTTGCATAATCAGTAAGTGGGTTAGCTATGGAAAAAAATAACCCAGGAGACAAGCTTTCATTAACCAAAAAAGAAAAAAAAAGAAGAGAAGTGGTGGAAGAGACAGGATATATTAGGCAGCA
>CM022775.1:2360465-2537965 GCA_012411365.1 Ameiurus melas | reverse complement strand
TATATTTTTATCTGATGTGGAAGTCAATTACTCATACTCCTTATTTAGCACTTCGTGTATGAGTCGGTGATGATTTATTTATTCCTTTATCTCACTCCCTCATGGTGATTTGGTGCTGATTTTCCACAAAGTTTTGAACTTCGCTTGCCGCATGAATAAACCTTGAGCAACGTTCACTGAGAGAAAAAAACCCCCAAAAACTGTGATGGAAAAACAAACTGTTTCTGGGAAATTTCACCCACATTGACACGGTCGTGTGATTTTCTTTATACAGAACGTGTAAATGTAGGTATTTCGTGCAAATCTTTGATTTCCAAAGACGTGTCCTTATCTGGAATAGCCTGGTGTTAACGTCTGAGTTATTCTTCGTGTTCTCGTTAATGACCTTCTGATCATTATCCCAGAGCCTTTACCCACCGACAAGACGCGCTGTCGGATGTCACCATCAGATTCCTCATCCGACTGACAGGGTCAGGAGCAGCTTTAATTAGTCGAGCATTTCCAGGGATTATTAGACAAATGTCCTTTCGGAAACACGAGCGAAAGAAGTCCGTCCTCATTCTGTGACCTTGTAAAACATAGTAAGCATGAATGCATGAAAAAAAAAAAAGAATAATAATAAGCAGACCATGCTAATTAAATTCCATTAAGCTCCAATTTCCCCCCAACCCCCTGTATTTTTCTCTTCTTTATTTATTGAATTTTTGCTCCTTGAATGCCAGGCTGCAGAAGATCACAAGACCTTGGTGTTATTTATGAGCTCACTAATTACATTAATTCTGCTTTACTATGAAGGATATAATAGTCCAGGCCAGATGATAGTTACGATTTATTTATACGCATGATTCATGCGCGGTGTGAGGGATTTGTGAGGGATTTGGTTTCATGCCATTCAGGCACAAAACGAATGTTGGGACATTACCTTTAATGATCGTAATTTATCTTTCCAATGTGCTCATGATATGTAATATTTTATCGTGATCTTATATTATCGTATTATATTGATATTCTTATATTATATCATATAGCGTGATATCGATTCTTCGATTGCATTTTATAATACTTTTTTACACTACTTATGTTTGTATTGTTCGTCAAATATCCCGTCATGTTTTTCAGTCTCACCAGCAAAGCTGAGTCTGCATTGTTTCTCGGGTTCGTATCTTATCCCGGCTCGGCTCAGACCCTCGTTTTTTAAATCCGTTGCATTTTCCCAGCCACTGTGCGGATTAGCTGCGGCTACGTAGGCACATTTTTGCAGATTAGAGCTTTTCTTCCCCAGAGACCACATCACGGAGGCCAAATATTTTACACACACCCCTGCTTCAACCTTGTAAATCACACCAAGTCATGATCTAACCAACCTTCCTGTATGTCAGTACCTGTGATAGACACACTCAGGCTTGGATTTGACATTGTCACGTCGTTTTTCTTCTTCTCCCAGCATTCATAGTGGCGCCCCCCCAGGATGCGGCTGATTGATAGTCAGGATCGGCATGCTGCAGCTGGATGAGTCATCCCGGCCTCTCTGTATTCCTCATATGTGACAGAGTAGAGATAGAGAGAGGCAAACTGAGAGAGAGAGAGAGAGACTGCATACTGCAGAAACCAGGCATGTAAAAGCATCTACGCTGCTAAGAATAGCCCTCCAGGATTGAGAAATGGTTTGACATCCTGCTCTAGTTGATAGCAACGTAGAATAAAAGTGGTCTGAGAGAAACGATCTATTCATAAGCTTTCTCCTGAGGTGCAATGCACAATTCTTGATTCCCATTAGTTAATTAGTTAGAAGGTGTTGGTTCATTTTCTACAGGAGCATCTCTGACAGATTTATACGAATACCTTTGTTCGAATACGTTAACGTTTCCATGGGAACGATGGCACTTTAAACGGATTAGAACGACGTATAATCGCTGAGCTGGCGAAATTTACTCTAAGGAGATATTCACGAGTAAGGACATAAGGAAGGAGTCTCCAGTATCAGGGCTTTGTTATTTTGCTAAGCTGCGCGTTTTCCACCTCTGGAAAGTCTTCAGGACAGTTCGCGCTCGGTGGTTTCGCTCTAACATGACGATGCAAGGTTACGAGGCTACGATGCAAGGACCCGACGTTAAACGTAACTAGAAATGGATCCATTTGGTAAATTGCTGCCGTGTAAATTGGATGAAAGACATCGTGATGTGTTGTTATGCAAAACTAATGGTGTGGTAGAACTTGCTCGATCTCTGTACGTGGACTCTTGCACCAACAATAGCAGAACTGGACATTTTGCATGTAAAAGCGAACCCTATCCTAAATTACACAAGTATCCACGTTTCAAACCCACGTCTAAAGTGACCTTCAACTGTCACAACACGGCAGCTGTTTCCTCTTAAGCAGATTATGATAACAATCTCGGTTTCCACGCATTTATGCATCAGAATCACTAAATATTATGGTCGATAAGTCAGCTAGCGCATCAGCAACTTGGCACATAATCCCCTCTACAGCCTTATCTCACCTTGGTTTAGATTATCTTGATAGCTTTTTAATCCACGGAGCAATAAGGAAGGCATTTATAATTCCTCGTTTTTTTTTTTTTTATATCCATGCCTTAGTACCGAGGGATTCGTTCCGTTTTTGCTGTTACTGAGGCTCTATATATAGACAAAAAGGAACGAGGAGTGCACTGTGCCACATCGTTTAAAGTGACCGCGAAGCCGAGGTAGAAGAATCATGCCTCGTAGCTATACCCACGTATATTATAAAAGCGAGTAATTTTAATCTCTTCGATGATACTTGCTCCACAGCGAGACCTCGGAGACACTTTACGATTTATTCTCGCATGTAAAACGTGACGAATTTCCGTCTTGAGAACACGAGAGTGCACGATTGAACTCGAAATCGAATGACTTTTCCAACACATAGTGGTATGTGTTTAATGCTTCAAATATTCCATATTTAAAGCAAGAGTGGGCGTGGACTTCCGAAATGGGAAGTAGGTAATGAATTCATTGGTTAAACCACTAAATTAAACCACCACGACCCTGACCAGGCAGGTACTAAGGGTGGATGAATGAATAAATGTAAATTATTAATGAACTTCTTTGTTGAAGTCTTTGTTTATCCCAGAAGCTTCATATCTGATCTGACCGCACGACAGAAAGAGAAAAAAACCTCTTTCTCATGTTGCTCTTCCCCCTGAGGACATTATATGTTCGTTCAGTTTCATCCCTAATACATTTACACTCTTCCAATATCACGCTGGTTTTTTCTTTTCTTTTTATGTGTGTCATGTACCCGGCAAATAACAACCTCTTAAACCTCACCTCACTGGGGTCTATTGTTGTGTCCTGGTGTGTTAAAGGCCCGAAACCTATTTCACGCCTCAGTGTGATTCACCTTGTTTGTCCTTTCTAATTGACGAAATAGATGCATCACATGGCCATTCACCTGCCCGAATGAAAACCGCTGTGGAAACTCAGCGCCGTCTTTGTCTGCGGCCTTGATCTTTTTTTTTTTTTTTACCCCAACTTGTCCTCTAATCCTCTGCGAAGAGTGGCCCACCAGAGGTGCCTAAAAATATCTGCTCTGGCCTGTATTCTGATGGAAGTAGGACAGCTTGAGATCTTCGAAAGGTGCCGCAGCAGATGTGCCAGACCGGTTGCGATGTGGAAAGAGGCTGTCGTTGAAGGCTCGAAGTTAGAAGCGAGAAGATGTTTTTCCAAACTGCATTTGGAATCAGAGACTTATGAAATCCGAGCTAAAAACATCGAGTCGAAGTCCTTGCACGCAGAGAAAGTGGTGCTCTTAAAGGTTCAATGTAGAAAAGTGTCCTTCAAATGAACAATCATATGTAGAAACAACCTACAAGCACATTTCTTTTCACTAGCAGAAGTTTGTTGAGGTTCTAAACTGTAGTTTAGTGACGTTTTCTACTTAGACTGTAATTAGTCTGATTAGGACCCATTGGCCGGGGTATGCAGTATATATCACTAACCCATACCCCTAACCTTCTGCTTGCCTTGATTGTTGTGAAATCATACCACGCTGCTACTGCAATGCTAATCCAGTGTTCCTACTTAGACTCCAGGGTTCCTGGGTTCCACCATTCTGGGTTGAACCTGGCATACTGTTTGTTCAGATCCCAGTGATGGACTACTGTGAGGAATCCATTCATCCATCCATCCATCCATCCATCCATCCATCCATCTTCTACCACTTACTCCTTCTTCAGGGTCGCGGGGGAACCGGGAGCCTATCCCAGGGAGCATGGGGCACAAGACGGGGTACACCCTGGACAGGGTGCCAGTCCATCTCAGGGCAGTGAAGAATCTTTTGGAAGAATCTAAACAAAGTAAGTTGTAAGCAAGCAAGTAAAAAGCTTGTATTTTTTTGCAGGTCAAACCCTTCACCTAAAGAAATTTTAGAAATAAAGAAGTTTTCAGAATGCTGCATCTGTTCACCACCGAGAAAGCCCTTGAAGAACTTTGTTTTTCACCCACGCAGTATGTGCAGGTAAAAATCTCGTACACTGTACCCTGTAGCAGCAAGGTTTTCTGGTTGTCTCCCACATACCTGTAAGTAACAGCTGTTGGCGACTAGATGTGGACGTGTCCAGCGATGCAACAAAGTTTCAGTTTATGCAAATTTCGAGCAACTTGGTGCAACGTCTACCAATGGGAACGAAGACGTGATCCACCATGCTGCCCGTGAGTCCGAATTGCTTCGTTGACCCAGACAGAGTGGTGCTTGAGCTTTCACCACCCAGATATATAGCTGCAATGGCAAAGAGCACACACGGCTTCTCCTTTATCTAGTAGGATATGATGCATGTATACACTGGTGAATTTGATATACAAACACTTTCCCTCCAGAATGTTTCATTTTAGCAGCAAGTTTTTTTTGGTCAAAACTGGAATACTAGTTGCGCCACTCTCTGATAATTGTTACTATGGCAACCAGTAGTAGGAACGCCCACTGGCGACTTGCAGTGATAAAATCGCTGTAGGTGTGAATGTATCTCGAATGGTGTCCTTCAGTGGACTGTTGTTTCACCCAGTGTGTGTTTCCCCCTGAAGATCTCAGGATACACTCTCAAAACTATTCACCGCCACACTGAATGCTAACGGCAGATGAACGAAGGAATGTTTTTTCCGAATAAACGATACAACGAAGGTACTTTGATTCCCACTCAACATTCCTAGAAATATTTGTCCAAGATGGGCTCCAATGGTTCTTCAGTGGTCAATGGTCCTCTAGCCCTAACTTTCAGATAACCTCTCTGGGATTGATCACAGGAACAAACCTAAGAACGCTAATGGAAAATACATGCAAGTACCTTTTTTTTTCTAGGAGCATAAAATTATAGAAATGACCGAAACACTTATACAAGTTATTTTTTTGGTGAATTGACATCTCTTAACATTGTTCTAGTATGACACTGAAATAACAACGAACACGACTAGTATAATGCACTCTGGTTCCGCGAACAAGACCGGGCAAGTTGACGAGATTTACCAGACAGGGTTTGGTTAAAAGACAGGTCCAACCAGCACCAGCAACGATGAGAAATTATGAGAAATTAACCCCTGAGGTTGATATTGTCACATGAATATCATGTGAATTTGTACCAATTTGAAATTAAATGACTTGCCATGAGACGATCTTTGGATGAAGCTAAAAGCCTAAGTGCTGTTAACGCAGGATTGAAAAATCAACTCTGCCCTAAAATTACCCTCATATTCTGTACTTTATTGACACTTTTATGGAGCACGTGCCACATTGCCTGAGCTCGTTTATGACCAGAAGTTGACGTACAAGTCTATTCTATTCACCAGACTTACAAAAAATGATCCATGCGATCATTGTGATCATCCTGTGTGTATGATGAGACCCTGTGCTATATGGTTCAACCATAATGCTTTCATAATATTTCCTCATTTTGTATCATGACCAACCATTATCAAAAATGACAATTTATTTACGTCTTATGTACAAAAGAGTACCAACAGGCTGGAGGGGGGAGGGGAAGTGGGGGAGACAACGACAAAAACTGACCACCTCGAGCACAAATATGTGATCCCGTGGTGAAATATTTTGCACGAAAGCTGGAAAAAAAAATGGCGTGGTGTGAAAGCCAAGCATTCAGGGTCAGAAAAAGAGCAAGGCTGGTCTTCATGACTGTCATACCAGTCTAGTCTGGGTTCCCATTGAAGGCACACTCTACCATCAAATAATCTGGCCATATGAATAATGTTTCCATGAAACATTGTTATAACAGTTACACTGAAGATAAGCTGCTAGTAAAAGCAGGACGTTTTACAGATCTGCTAATATGCTGTATTGGCGTTGTTTAAACCATCCACAAATGAAGTCTTTGCAAAAATGGAAACTATTTCAAAGCACAAATCCCCCATGATATGATGGCATGATGACATGACTAGGATGTCAAATGTTGATAAAAAAAAAAAACCAACAATACGGTCCAAGAGTCTCGAGCAGATCATCTCTGCGGTCAGAACGATGCCCGGGGTAACGTTTTCCCACCTAATCCTTTTAAAATGGAGTCAAAACAAAAAGCTTTCTGGGAATAAATGGATTGTCTCGGTCTTCGCCTCGTCTCTTTTCCCCCTCCTACCCCGTGCTTCTATTTTGGGCTTGTGGTGTGAAAGCAGCTAGCCACATCAGAGAGAATGGAGAGGGGAAAAGTACTGGAGCGAATAGCTGACGCTGAACAACGTCAGAAAGGAGCTCTTATTATTTTTGCTGCTGCAGAAGAAAAGAGGGGCAGCTACGGGCAAGGGAGTCTCGGATAAGCTCGTTTGTGCTTAGGATTTGGTATTAAATGTCATAATCAGATCTCGGAGATGGGTTTCACATGATGTTCTATTTCCAGCGACTGATTTTCAGAGCGAATGCCATCTTTGTTTAGGAGTCATGCAGTAATGGAAGGAGTGATCTGCAGTGGAAAATCCAGCACAGGTCACTTTCAGGGAATAAACAACTTGGCCTACATAAGACGGAACCGAATGATGAAACCCGGTCTTCCCGGTCTTCCCGGCTCAACGAACAGATTAATTAGTGACTCTGTAATCATTAGAGTTCCTTGGTGGCCTCTCATTACCCTTTCATTACCCAGATGGAGATACTCTTTTGCCCAGATGGAGAACTCAGAGAGATTCAACCTCAGTATCTCGCTAGTAGCAATGGGCTAGTAGGGATAATGGGCTGGCAGGAATAGTGGGCTAGCATGGATAATGGGCTAGCAGGGATGATACTGCGTCTCACTGAAGCTGACCAAAGCAAGAGAAACCAAAGAAAAAAACCATCTCGACCTCTTGGAAAGTCGTAAAGGCGTCCTCAACCCCTAGCATATGACGTCCAATCAACATGGCTGCTCACACTGTGAAATAAAACATCACGCCTCTACCTTGAAGGAGTTTATACTGTAGTAGTGTTTACTTTAGATCAATCAACACAGACACATTCATTGCTTCAATCTATTTATGAAGCTTGAACATACAGTTTGCCATTTTTGGCAAGTTCCCAGACTTTGGCAGACTTCCCTCTTCCCAGCAAAGAATGGTATGAAAAAAGAAAGGTTGGAGTTGATTTTTTCCTAGTCCAGGGATTTTCTTTTTTTTATCTCTGGGACACTGGAACTATTACATTGTATTTTAGCTTCTATTAAATAACCAAGAGAATATCCAGTCCAAATGAACATGTCATTAAAGTTAAATTGCTGTTCAATTCTGTTGAAAAATATTTCAGTTTTACACGCCGGATAAAGTTATATCACAGATAATCGCACAGATTTCTGTCATAATATGTCAAGCATGATTATAGGCAGGATAGTGGATAAAAAAAACAAAAAATAAAAGTCTTTCTACTCGAGCAAACGGGAACATAACGAGTATTGATGCTCCCAGGGTATTGTGATGCATTCTTAAAATGGCCGACTACTGAGCTAGGTAGCTGGTTGAGACACACCCTATACCGCCATGGCAAGAAAATGTCACAGTGTAATGAGCATGGATAAACCGTGAAGACACGCCCAATTTCTGTGATTTTTCGACAGTGCGAATCCATCATAATCATTACAGACCTTCTCCAGCAGCATGACCTTACAGAGTTAGCGTTTCACAGGAAATGATAGCAGCTTCTCCACTTACTCTGGCGTATTTCAGACCTGAAAATGTCTTTCAGTTTTAAAAGTTCTGTGTTGCCGAATCCTGACCTTCATTGATTGGCTGGTTAGTAAATGCCTCTGAGATTCTCTTTGCCTTATCTTAGTTTCCCTTAGTTACTTCATCTCGATTTCAAACACAACCACCCTTCTGGACGAGATACATTGTCTTTTTTTTTTTTTTTTTTTAAAACAACAACCACGGTACATCACTCATCGGTTGCCTTTCCGCTGGAATGCCTACAAAGGTTTTTCTCATTCATCTTTCAGAACACAGGGAGTCGTCTTTAAATTCGGTTACAGGATTCTTAAAGAGGCAAATATTTCATCATGTTTTTTTTTATCATGACTCACATTTATTGCTCAATCTGTGGAAAGTAGGTCAAAGATAATGCTTAAGCAGCTAGCTGGAGTCCGTTTGACAAAGTGTGGTACATTGCGCAATTGTTTTGAACCTGAATCTCGGTCGTAGGACACATTTCTGTAGTGCGGAAAGTTATATCTAGAACCTAAAAATGGGTTCTAACCTCCTCCTAACCCCAAGGGAACTTGTTGTACAACCGTACCCTGGAGAGATTTGTTACGATGTATAAAATAACTAACCTTGAAATCATGTTATGGCTCAAGGGGTTGCACAGTGGCTTAGTGGTTAGCACGTTCGACTCACACCTCCAGGGTCCGGGGTTTGATGCCCACGGTGGCATGTTCTCCCCGTGCTGCGGGGGTTTCCTCCGGGTACTCCGCTTTCCTCCCCAAGTCCAAAGACATGCATGGTAGTCTGATTGGCGTGTCTAAAGTGTCCGTAGTGTATGAATGGGTGTGTGAGTGTGTATGTGAGTGTGCCCTGCGATGGACTGGCACCCTGTCCAGGGTGTACCCCGCCTTGTCCCCCATGCTCCCTGGGATAGGCTCCAGGTTCCCCGCGACCCTGAAAAGTATAAGTGGTATAGAAGATGGATGGATGGCTGGTTATGGAACAAATTTACAGTCTACGTACATTAGACATTTGCTGGCAAATGGGAGTGCAAAAGTTTACACACGCTCAAGTCGAAATAAAGTAGGCAAAGAAACGTACAAATGGAACATTCGGTGTGTTTGGTTTGACGGAAATGGTCTTCTAAATACATTAATAGTGTGAATAAATCGATCAAAGAATGCTTTACCTCGGACTGTTACAAAGCCCTGACACTGGAGACTCCTTCCATATCGACTTATCCTTTGAAGTACACCCGGCACTGCTGTTACAGAAAGTTAATCAGGACCTTCTGACCAATCAGTTTTGAGTCAATATGATATTCTTGTATGTGATGTATGTAATAGTTATAAATCATTCACCAGTAACCGGTAACTGACGATCATTTATAAGCGTACAGTAAACAATACGATCGTGCGTGTTCAGGCTCCACATCTCTTAACAAGCAAATAAATAAATACAAATGCAACCTCATTGTTTTCCTCCCGCATGAGACTACAACATCACACAGCTGAATAAATATTACACAGGGTTTATCTGTACATCTTCTTTTAAAGGCATTATTAATCATTTCAGTGGTGTTGTGTTTGTAGCTGCTGTAATGATGGGGGAGGGGGAGGGGGGAGGGGTGCTGCTTTTGGCATCTGATGACCCGTGACCATTAAAACCAATACAGACTGATGCAGGATAATTACAGAAGTGGAGAACTGGTGTTTTTCCCTTAATGACGTTCTCTCCGGGAGCTAAAAGCCGCTCCGCTTTGCTTTAAACCAACAGTGATGTAACATGGTTACCTTTCGGGTCGTCGGCCACGCGGTTTAAGAGCTGGCTGGTTTTTTTTTTTTCCCCAGGAGACAAAGATTAACTCTGCAAGACGCTTCAGTAAGCACTCGTGCACTTAATTCGAACCCAAGGCCCGCTTTTTAAAAAAAAAAAAGAAAGAAAAGAAAAAAAAAGAAAAGAAAAAAAAGTTTCGGTCTGATTTCGATGTCCTGTCATGTCATGTTAGTTTCGATGACATGTCCTGTCATGTTTGTTAGGAGTATCTACATACTCCTGTTCTGTTTTTCTTTTTTTGTTTTTTTGGGCAATATTTAAACATGAGTATTGTACGATAAATCAAAAGTTTGACCCCCCGTGGTCCTTTAATGCACTTAAGAAAAAGCCATTAAGGGTGGGAGGAGGAGGAGGAGGAGGAGGAGAAAGAACAAATGAAAAAAATCGAAATAAAAATTAAGCAATTGTTCTAAACATCGTGTCTTCTATAATATTGGAGATCATTCTAAAGGCAAACAGTACACTCAGGATAGGTTTGAGGACGGGTTTCCTTTTGAGTCTGGTTCCTCTCAAAGGTTCTTCGTCTTTATGTCATCTCAGGGAGGTTTATTTCCTTTTCCTTGCCACCATCGCCTCTGGTTTGCTCACAAAAAAAAAAAAAAACAACCCAAAAAGTTTTCCAGTTAGGACTATTTGTTCATAATAATATTATTACTGTTCTCGGTGGTACGTTTTAGATTTATGAGCTGTGTAAATGTTTCTATTGGAACATTTGTACCTTCTGTACTCTCTCTCTCTCTCTCTCTCTGCATTTTAAACAGAATGTGAGTACACTCTGAAATCCAATTAGATCTGTCAGTTTGATCCATAATAAATAGATAATAATACAAAACATTTTATCCAGATGGCCAACTCGGGGAGCAAGGGATTGTGGGAAAAAAACAAAAAAAAAAACCCATTTCTATTGTGTTGTCTCCCAGTCGATTTACTAAAGATAGCTCCATGCCTCAAACGTCTCCACTCTGCCCGTGTTTCTGTTCTGACAGGAACACCGTGTTTCCGAAAGCGAGCGCTTATTAAAGACGCTTCAAACCGGCGTCCGTTGTCAGAACAGTGCCTGGGTTTCGGCAGCTTCTTTAGAAGAACAGGGGCATGTTAATGTAACGCTGTGAAAACGCTACGAAACATTGAATCAGTTCACGTCATACATGGTCTCCATTCTGCGGGAGTTATTATAATGCTTGTCTTTTTGGGGTGAGAGCTCTTCATTTGCAGGGTCATATCAACCAAAGGAATGTTCTACGCCCATACATGCAGTTAGGAGAGGAATTTGTCATTGGTTCTTTGGGCACGAATATAAGAATTCCTTGAAGCTGCACAGCTGTGGAATTTTATACTCGACCTCAAAAGAAGGCCACTGAACATCTGCGACTTATTTCTCTAACTGACCTAGATAAAAAATAAATAAATAAATAAATAAATAAATAAATAAAAATAACAAATCAGGTTAGCAGAACATTTTTTGGAATATTACACTGTGACACTAGAAAGGTTCCTCAGCATTACCGGCGACACATGTTTGTTTTTGGGTTTTTTTTCCCTATAATGTACCATACATCATCCTACAAGGATATTTACACCTTTAAAAAAACATGTTTATTTTAAAAGGTTGCTTTGCACACTGTTACATTTTACTGCGAAGAAACAAAAAAAAAAACAGTATTTACGTCTATATTCCGCATTTTCTATTCTATTCTAAGTGTGTTCAAAGGCGGCGGTCTGTATAGACGCTGTCGAAAACCCCTGATCGATCGCTTCTACTCAGAGACGACCTCTGAACGACCTTATTCATCTGAATCGGGCGCCTTGAAAGTTGATGTAAATTGACTCTGAACACTTTCCCTGCGTAAATATCGACTTTTAAGCCGCTGACTCCGAAGCAAGACGCTGTATTTACGTTTTTGGTTACGTTTAGGACACTAACAATAAGGTTTTCCAGATGCACATGTTTGTCTAATTGGAAATATTATAACCGTTCCTAGAACCAGCTGAATGCTTCGTGGACATTCCAATAGCATTCGCTAACGATATCAAAGTCCTTCAGGTAAAGTCTGCTCGGCGGCCATCTTGGAGAAACTTGCACGCAGCCAGATATATCAGCTGTAAACAATCATTCCTTCACCACCCTTTGCTTTTATTCTTTCTTTCTTGAAGAAAAAATAAATAATTAACATGCCTTATGATGTTACCAAAACGTGTGAACTCTTCAGTCCTGATAATGTTCCACACTGGAGACTCCTTCCATGGAAAACTTCACCATATCAATGATTACGCACGTCTTTAATCCGTTTATTCGGAGAATCCGTCATGTCAATGAGATCTTACTATAGAAATGATGACGTATTAAAATGAGTGCATCAATATAAACCTCCAGACCTGTCAGAATCAAGGTTTCAACAGTAGTATAAATAGTAATTAGGGACCGAATTCAGACACAGCCCAGGAACGGCGTCCTGATAAAAACCCCGATCGTGTTTTTACACACTAAATGCTCGAAGAACTAACCCATGGTTGTTGTATAACTTTGTGAGTTGTTCATGTTCTCGCGTGCTTCTTCCATCGTTCCTCAGAGGGTCTTAAATGTTTTATTGAAATCTTTTCATTTCACGACTGCGTCAGTAGCGGCTCTGGGATGAAGGGAAAGTCAGAAGAGGCTGTGAGAACGTATTTTCCATTACACCTTTTTCCAATCTGGTGGCTCCAATGTTTCTCTCTTCCATTTAAATTCTCGCTCGTACGCTCGTATTGACTCGGCTTTGATGACCATTCAGCCGATCTCTGGCTCATTTATTTCATAATAAGTCACATTTGGCATTATGTACCAACAAAAAACCTCCCCGGTTCATTGCAGCGCATTCTGTCTTTGCACATTTTATTGAGTGGCAAACGAACTTGCTGTTTATTTGAAGCGAAAATCGGTTTGACCTTGGTCTTTCAGTGAAAAATGAAAGTGCTTCACGGTGTAATTTTATCCCGTTAATGCAATGTAAGGCTCAGAGGTCAGACAGGATGATTGACCTTGCATGGTGAGAGACTGCGACCACTGCTGTCCTCATCTAAAGCACACAGGATATGACCCATCCATTGTCCAGGGTTAGAGTTAACCCTTAACCTCCGTTTAGAGTCCCATTCTAGAGCCATCTTAATATTTCAATGACCTAGGAGCAATGTTAGCATGTTTATTTAACAAGCCAAATGAAAGATTCGATATGAAACACAGTATATTTGTAGAAATGTATGATGACGTGGCTATTGCGCAATGATTTCATGTTCTATTGTGTTCTAGCGCATCCTCCAGAATATTATATTAACTCATTAATGTTCACTAGGCATCTCCTTACAGAAGACTACACTGTATTAAGCATTTTTTCAAATTCAATTCAGTTTTATTCATGTAGCGCTTTTGAAAAATGGACGTTGTCTCAGAGCAGCGTTACAGGAATATATAAACACAAGATAGAGATTTTGAGTGTGTGAATTTATCCCTATTGAGCGAGACTGCGGAGACGGTGGTGAGGGAAAAACTCCCTGAGATGATACGAGGAAGAAACCTTGAGAGGAACCGGACTCAGAAGGGAACCCGTCATCATCTGGGGTAACGACGGATCGTGTGAAAGTAAAAGAAAGTTCATGATGGTGTTTATATGAAGTCTGTTTGTTGAACTAGTCCACCGTTCACTAAAGGAGACCCGAGGGTAAAACTGAATGTGGTAACTGCAGTCTTAACGCCATCGCAGCATCCGTAGTCCCAGAAACCACAAACGTCCATGAGGTCCAAAACCATTTCCATGGTTCTTCAAGTAGTACCACTCTCAGCAATCTCCACGCTGAACCGCTTGGAATCATCCGTCCCGTTGAATTCGTTGTTGTTATAGAAAGGATAACGAATCGGAATGAGCGCATTAACGAGTGCGTGAACCTGTGATTTGCGCCTGCTATTGGAACAATAATCACCACTTTCTGACCAATCGGAATCGAGCACTCAACAGTACTGTGGTGTAATGAAATTTAACATAGTCCTGATATGTTGATGAACAACTTGTAGTTAATCTACATACTGTATGGGTCAGGTCCGAATACATTCCAGCTGTTTAAAAACCCAGAGTCCATGCCGAAGTAAGTGAACCGTCTCTGCATGAGACGAACAATGTGCTGTCAATGTATGTGTGTGTGTGTGTGTGTGTGACATAGAATCTTTTTTTGGAACCCCACTGAGCATGTAAATCAACAACGCAGTCACTTTGCACAGTCAAGCTATTTTAAGGTTTAATTTCCTTACACTGCCATTTTCCCCCTTCTGAAACCCAGTGCACTCGGTGGCCCTTGTGACTCACGCACAAGAAATAGGTTAAATTTTAGCTTAGCATACAAGAGACCGCTCACACGTGAGTGTGTGTCATCACAGATGGAATAGTAGAATAGGATATCTTCATTGTCGTTGTACGAGTGTACGTGGACGTAGGAAGTGTAACAGTACAATTAATAAGCAGTTATAAGAGTACACTATAAGAGTTAGGGTCCAATCTGAAGCTTTCGGATCAGAAATAAACCGTCGGGCCTTATTTATCAAACTGGATGCCAATTCGTAAATCATTCCCAAGAGCGTTTTTTATTTAGTAGAAATGCGGGTTTCAGGAGAGTATAGTCAGTTCAGATAAACCTTTGTTTCCGCCATTTTGTGTGTACTTATAAACCAATCAGTTTCAGGTCATATACTTATCCACGAGTTACTGCGACTTTATTCAATTCAATTCAATTCAATTTTATTTGTATAGCGCTTTTTACAATAGTCATTGTCTCAAAGCAGCTTTACAGAAATAAAAAACAGGTATGAACAGTCAGAAACATCTAAAGAGAGACAAACAGGAACAGATAAACAGAGACAAACAGGTAGAAAACAAATGGAATTTATCCCAACTGAGCAAGCCACTGAGTGGCGACGGTGGCGAGGAAAAACTCCCTAAGATGTTTTTTGAGGAAGAAACCTTGAGAGGAACCCGACTCAGAAGGGAAACCCATCCTCATCTGGGTAACACAGATTGTGAATGTAACACAGATAATGTGAAAATGAGAAGTAAGTATGGCCTTAGGAGCAGCCGTAGTCCCAGCAGAAGATTTGGGCTCATCCAGAGGCAGAAGGGATCTGGATCTCCAATATCTCCATAAATTCGTATGGGGCTCGGCAAAAGAGAGAGAGAGGAGAAAAACGATTAGGATTGTGAGGTAGTGCGATATAATCTAGTCAGGGTAAGCTTGAGTAAACAAATATGTTTTAAGCCTAGACTTAAACACTGAGACTGTGTCTGAGTCCCAACACTAATAGGAAGATTGTTCCATAACTGTGGGGCTCTAAAACGAAGGCTCTTCCCCTGCAGTAGACTTCACTATTCTAGGTAATATCAAATAGCCTGCATCTTTTGATCTGAGTAGGCGTGGCGGATCATATAAAACCAGAAGGTCGCTTAGATATTGTGGTGCGAGACCGTGTAGTGCTTTATAGGTTAATAAAAGTATTTTAAACTTAATGCGAAATTTTACCGGAGCCAATGCAGTGTGGAGGTTAAGATCGGGGTTGGTTTTTTTTTTTTTTTTTTTTTAATAATAGTATTATTTATATATGGTTTTTTTTTTTTATTATAAAAAAAAAAAAAAAAAAAATAATATAAAAAAAAAAAAAAAAAAAAGGAAAAATTTTTTTTTTTTTTTTTTTTTATATAAAAAATTTTTAAAAATAAAAAAAAAAGGGTTTACTCTGTGGTCTTTAACTGCTGTACATGATGAAACAGAAAGACCATCCAGAGTTACTGTGTAGTCAGGAAGATTACTTCTAGCTACACGTGGTCCAAATAAAAGTATTTCTGTTTTATCAGAATTAAGTAAAAGGAAGTTAGTTAACATCCAACATCTAATGTCATTTACACAGTCCTCCACTTTACTAAGCTTCTGTCTGTCCTCTGGCTTCGCTGAAACATACAGCTGTGTATCATCAGCATAACAGTGGAAGCTAATTCCATGTTTACGAATAATTTGTCCTAGGGGTAACATATATAAGGTAAAAAGCAGTGGGCCTAAAACAAAACCCTGTGGAACTCCAAAAGTAGCCTCAGTACGCATGGAGAAATCACCATTTATATCTACGAATTGATAACGATCGGTCAGATAAGACCTGAGCCAGGAGAGAACTGGTCCCTTAATACCAACAACATTTTCTAATCTATCAAGGAGAATAGTGTGATCTATGGTATCGAAAGCTGCACTAAGGTCTAGTAACACAAGCAGCGAGACACAACCCTGATCAGAGGTCAGAAGAAGGTCATTTACTACTTTAACTAGCGCTGTCTCTGTGCTGTGATGAGGTCTAAATCCTGACTGATATATTTCATGAATGTTGTTCCTTTCTAAGTATGAGCACAACTGTTTTGCTACTACCTTTTCTAGAATCTTTGAGATGAAGGGGAGATTCGATATTGGTCCTTTACACACGGGGTGCACGGACAAGTTTGAGTCACGGATTTATTGCAGCCATTCGGATGAAAGTAATGGCACCCTAGAGCGGGAGGACGCGTTAATAATCGACTCAAAGATTTCTCGGTGAGCTTTGAACTTTACGGACTACATTCGAATCACGTGGTGATCTATGCGTGATGGTGTAAATGGCCTATGAAAAATCCGTTCATACGATTTTGTATATACAGTATCCGTGTCACCGATTTCGTTACTGGTGCCGATTTATTATACTGAATTCGATGCTGAAAAGCGAACTGGCTCCATGGATATTTTGTGCCGTTTTGTTTCACAACCACAGCTTTATATGCATGTTTGGGCAGTAGAGCGCTCAAGGGCAAAGCACTGACGAGACAATCAAGAAAATTTAGGACAGCGTGTGCTGTTCCTCTTGATATGTGAGTCATTGACAACAGTAATATAATTACAGTGCACATGCAAACCGTGTCTTTTTTTTTTAATTTATTTATTTCTTTGATTACCAGACACTTTCATATCCTGGTATTGAAACTAGAACAGCTGGGAACACTTTCCTCAAAAACGCAAAATGAAAACGATGCCATGCTAGCTCAGTATCATGCGGGTCACTAATGGTTAGCGCTTTTAGCACCGTGCTTTAGCTTTAACACGTTACGCAGCGGACAGGTCACGCAAGCTGAGGCTGTAAAAGCAGACTGTATATCGTATGTTAGAAAGAGTTGATTGTTGTACTCTCGTATTTTGCTTAGAAATGTCTGAAATGCTTCCGTTATCGGGCTGAAGACAATCAGATTTCTTTTTAGCAACTTTGTCTATTATGCTTTTTAAAAAATCTATTTATTTATCTCGTTATTATTATGTCATTATTAATACCTCGCTGTTATCTCGTTATTCCGCCATGCTATCTCATGATCTCAAGATATGATGACTTCACGTCAGCTTGACATATCGTTACTTTGCCTTAATTCCTTAAACTTTTCGTTTTACATCATAATATGTTTGTTTTCTGTTCCACTATGGTCAAGATTTTGACTCCCAACATTTAAATTGACAGAATTATGTAACGTTCATACCGACTCTAGGCATCTTTAGAAAGGAAGTGGTTAATAAACGTGGTTAATTAGCTGCTAACGGAGCTGCCACCGTCCACCTTTGCTGCAATTTGGAGGACGCTGCTGCTCGTCTAATTGGCAGTTCAAGAGATCATTTCTGTTCTGGAGAATTGGTATTATGGGTGCAATTCAGATTGGTCGGAGTTTGCAGAATGAATCTTACTAAAGTTCTTCCCACTGAACGACACAAAGGATATGCACATGACTTATCTCCGAGCAGACTATTGATTTCCACAGTCAGCGAGCGCTTCATTGGTTTTTAGAGAGGTCAGGATTATTTTTAGCTCGTTTCCATTACCTAGTGAAGGAATACACAGTGCAGATGAATATTCATGAACCGCCACCATTAGTGGGTGGATCTTAGAGGAGGAGTGGTTACGTATATGTAAATATTTATTCTGGCTATAGAAAGAAAAACCTGTGATGAAACAGCATTATGAAAGGAAGGAAGTCACGCAGTGTTTGTAGAGTACACACGAGGGGTTATGAGCTGACAGTAGAACACCATTCGTGTACCATTGCGGCTGTGGCGCAGGTGGTAGAGCGGGTTGTCCACTAATCGTAGGGTTGGTGGTTTGATTCCCGGCCTGGGTGACTCCACATGCTGAAGTGTCCTTGGGCAAGACACTGAACCCCAAGTTGCTCCCGATGGCAAGCTAGCACCTTGCATGGCAGCTCTGCTACCATTGGTGTGTGTGTGAATGGGTGAATCAGACACAGTGTAAAGCGCTTTGGATAAAAGCACTATATAAGTTACCATTACTTTTATGTCGCATTAAGTAATATCTCCACCAGGTCAATTCTGATTGGCTTGGAGGTCTTTCAGTATTCAAACTAGTGATGTATAACTTATGACTGAAGGTCTAGTTGGCTTTACTCATGACAGAAGATGAAATTCTATTTCAAATGAAATGAACTTTCCAGAACAATGCAATTAACCCTGAAAGTGTCTTCTTATGCAGTAAGTATTCCGTAAGTATTCAACCCCCATTGAACTTTTCCGCATTTTCTACTGTCGTGTTACAACCTGGAACTGAAATTGACCTAATTGGTATTATATGTCATGAATCTACACAAAAATGGGACAAAGTATCCAGACAAGTATGGCCTAGACACTCCACAAAGCTGGGTTTTATAGAAGAGAGATGAAAATAGAAAAAAAAAAAAAAAGCTCTATGAGTTTGCCAAAAAGCATACTGGAGACTTAGCAAACATGCAGAATAGGGTTCTTTGATCTGATAGGCCCAAAATTTAGCTTTTTTGTCTTTGGCATAAAGTGCTATATTGGGTAGAAAAACAACACTGAGAACATTTTCTATGTGCTAAAGCATGGTGGTGGTTTTGAGACACTTTTCACCAGTAAGAACTGGGGAACTGGTAATAGTTAAGGTCCGTAGCATAGGATGGAGCCAAATAAAGAGCAATGCTAGAAGAAAACAGTCTGCAAGAAACTTGAGACTGGGGCAGAGCTTCAACTTCCAGCAGAAAAATAACTCTAAACATCCTCCAAAATCTACACTGGAGTGGAACAAATCCAAGAATCTGAATGCATTCGAATGGCCCAGCCAAAGCCCAGACCTTAATCTGATTAAGAGTCTGTGGCAAGACTTGGTCAATGGTCACTAAAAGAGTGTGAGCAGTTTTGCCAAGAAAAATGTGCAAAAATACCAAGATCCAAAATGGGTAAGGCTGATAGAGAAATCTCCCAGAATTCTTGCAGCTGTAATTTTAGTCTACAGGAGGTGCTTTTTGTTTGATTATATTTGATTAGATTCGCACCATCAAATGTTAGTCTTATTGTGGAAATCACACTGTAAAAAGTCCATTCCAATTCCAGGTTGTAATACAAAACATGAACAAGTTTATGTGGGGGTGATTTAATCAAACACCTTCTGACCAATCAGAATCCAGAATTCAATAGAACTGAGGTAAAACGGCACCTTCTCAATTTCTGAGGAAACACATGGAGATTTCGGGCACACGGTGGCTTCGTGGTTAGCACATTCGCCTCACACCTCCAGGTTCGAGTCCCACCGTGGTCCTGTGTGTGCGGAGTTTGCATGTTCTCCCCGTGCTGCGGGGGTTTCCTCCGGGTACTCCGGTTTCCTCCCCCAGTCCAAAGACATGCATGGTAGGCTGATTGGTGTGTCTAAAGTGTCCGTAGTGTATGAATGGGTGTGTGAGTGTGTATGTGATTGTGCCCATCGATGGATTGGCACCCCGTCCAGGGTGTACCTGCCTTGTGCCCGATGCTCCCTGGGATAGGCTCCAGGTTCCCCTGACCCTGAAAAGGATAAGTGGTATAGAAGATGGATGGATGGGTGGATGGAGATGGAGATTTCAGCAAGGCCTAACCAAAAGGACTACATCATGGACTGGGAATAATTGATAGAATAAAGATGATGCATGTGATGAATTCTTCACTCTCGCTCAGTAACAGAGAAAACAACACTTGAGGGATTGTATGTCAGTATAATGAGCTTTTTTTGAGAGGTGTTATTTTCAGGACCGTGAGAAGAAGGTATGTGGAAACTGGATGAAATATTACAAACATGGCCTACTTTTCACTGTTGGCTTTGGCGAGCATTTTCCTCCCCCACCAGCCCTTTTCATGCCCTTGCACATTTGTATCCTCATAGTAGGTAACTGATCTTTGAGGTAAATTTTTGAGGCTAAAATGAACCGGCGGTGCTTTCATTTGTTCTCAGATGGACTATCAGAACCCCCCTGTGGAGATTTCCAGTCTCACTATGCACCATTTGCATTGCGATCTGTCATGCAGCGTGTGGCCCAGTGGGGTTTCTCCTGGAAGTTGCCGTATTTGGAATAAAGGCACAATGCCACAGATTTCATAAGTGAGCTCAAAAGAGTAGGGAGGGCCTGGCAGGAAATATATGTGACATTTGCTCTTAAACTGGAAAGGAATGTTTGGTTGATTTTACAGAAGAAAGACCTGTTGGCAGGTCCAGCTGTACATTCCTCACTCCCATAAGTACATGCTTTTCCTGGCTAGTTATTTATTTGTGTAAATGGAATAATTCCTAGTAGTTACTGAATAACAACCTGGGATTTTCAGGACTGTTAAGCCATACATACTTATTTCTCTTCTTTCTAAATTTCTCCAAATGTTTTCATTGAAGTTCTTCTTTTTTAAATGTATAAACATTGACATTTATTTATTAGTTAGATTTGATAAATTTTTGTTTATACGTTTTCCATTACTGAATACTTCATATACGTAATTCTTGAACAATAAGCTAGAAGTTTATGGATTTGGCCGTCTGTCTGTCTGTCTGTCTGTCTGTCTGTCTGTCTGCCAACTGTCTGTCTGTCTGTTTACTTACACTACAGTTACTGCATAATTCATTGTGTTCAGTGAACACTAAACTAGGAGGTTAAGGATTAACTACTTATTTATTTTTGTTTGTTTGTTTGTTTGTTTATTTTCAACTTATGGTAGTTAGTGTATAATAATCTACACTGTAAAACCAGATAAGTTCATTAAACGAATTACCTCAAAAAGTTGATAAATCAATTTCTTTAAGCCAAATACACTTAAATATAACACGTTTGAGTAAATTCTTTGCAATATTTAAGTGTATTTGGCTTAGAGAAATGTAAAACTTTGAGGTAATCCACCCTGTGTGTGCGGAATGTTCTCCCCATGCTTTGCGGCTTTCCTCAGGGTACTCCGGTTTCCTCCTCCAGTCCAAAGCCATGTGTTATAGGCTGATTTGCATTTCCAAATTCTCTGGAGTGTATGAATACGTGTGCGATTGTGCCCTGCAATGGGTTGGCACCCCATCTAGGAGGTCCACTACCTAGTTTCTTGGAATAGGCTTCAGGGTCCCCCTACGGGCCTGTGTAGGAGAAGCGGTACATAAAATGGATGGATGGATGGAGTAATAAGAAGTGTTTAAAAGAAGGTTCGTTTTGGAAGTCCTGTTGAAGCCTTCACGTACAGTAGACTGATACCAACTCTGAAATCTGTTGAACACGTGTGTGGCGTGTAATGAAAACCGTCATGCTTTTTTTTTTATGTGGGTTCTGTGGGCTGCCACGCTTGTGAGTAGCATTACGTGTGCGAGCGTTACATCACAGCCACACTTCCTCTCAAGTAAACCACAGTGCCGGGCTCTTCAGGGAAGAGAATCTTTGAACGCTCGGCTAATAAGATTCCAATTATAGGCACATCATTTGGAAAATGTCACCGCTCAGGTTCCATTTCCTGGCCAGGCCTCGAAGGAACGAATTCCTGATGGATGGCTTTAATTTCGTCGTACCTTACCTCCTTTCAATCAGCCGAGCGATTGAGCTTTTCTGTCACAGCGTTCCTTTTGACCTAGAAACTGAACGCAAGAGCAGAAGAAAAAAAATACCCGAAATGTTGCATACTGTAAGTTTCAGGAAATTAATAATACGGGTTCGAAATTAGCCTGTTCTTAAAAACTATTTGGAAGAGGTTGATTAAAATGTGATGTCATCAGTGTGAGAAATGGGTCAACTGCAACCCCTTGGATGGACTGTAAATATAACTGAATGCAATCATTTTGCTGGAACTCTTTTTGGTGTTTAATATCCAAGCGCGCTGAAAACAGGTTATTAGAACGGGTAGTACGCATTCGGCAGGTTATTAGGAGGTTACGTTGGATAAATAACGTTCCTGCAATGTTCTGATGCTTGTTACTTTAACTGAAGCTCTGCATGATTTTGACCTGTATCTGCCACTTGATTGGGTGATTGCATGAACGTACAAAACAAAAAGCACTTCAATCAGGCTAATTTGTTGTGGGTTTTTTCCCCCAGCCGTCCTCATCATGTCCCATTCATCCTTCACCTCCTGACCTAAAGATTTCAAAAAAAGAGCTTCACTTTGTCCAAATCCAAATCTATCCCTGCACTACACCATCTCCGGTGTGTATCGATGGCCCGTAGGAATCAACCCGTATAATATAAGCGTCTTGTTTGAATTAAGTTTTTGGATCTCACTTCCCTCAGTTTGCCTACATTTCAGTTCCCATTTGATTCAGTTTAGTTGGATTACACAGTCCATGATTGTTGTGGTTTGGTGCCGTCCCAGTCCTCCCCTCCGAAAAAAAAAAACCTTGGCTGACCCTCCGGCGCTGGAAATATCTCGCAACGACGTACTCTGTGTGTGCAGCAAACACCATCTGCAGCTTTGGGAATGCGGCCGTCTCGGGGGAGTGTGTGCTCACCCACTGGGAGATTTATGCGATGCATCAGGAGCTTGAGCAGCTCTACTGACTCCGACATGACTGAGTGTTCTCTTCGGAGAGTGCCACGGTTCACTTTAACAGCAAACACGTCAGATACGATCTCAGACACGGTCGCCTGTGATGTGAGTCGGTGAAGGATGGAAAAAAACTATCCGGTTTTAGCGTGATATCGTTCCACCTTGGGATCAAATCCGAGTACCGCATGGTGCTGGGACCGTTAAACCGTTAGATCAGGCGTGTCAGACTCATCTAAGGTAACTTTCCACATTGCACTTGCACAGAAAATTTTTTTATAGAGATAAACCAGACATTAACCAGTCCCGTTAAATGTGTTCATTTATCACCATTTATCCGAAAGGTACATCAGTATATTTGATACAAAACAAATGATCAGACTGCAAACCATTAGCAAAAATCCTCAAATTTTCCAAACTGTGGTTTTACTTTACAGTGCTTTGCATAAGTAGCCCAGCCCCGCCCTTCCCTGACCCACTGAACTGTTCCATAATTGTGTTAAAACCTCGAATTGAAATGGATCTAATTGGGATTATATGTCAAAGTGTTGGCTTGCTAATAAAGAATTACATCATTAGCACATTTTGTGAGGTTAGCTGAGTTTACAGCCCTGAGTTTATCGCTCTATTTTGCCCCCAAGTGGAGAAAGAGACACCCCCCCCACCCCCACCTCCCCCACCCTGATTACAGTCCACGAGACCATTCATTTGGTGGGCTGGATTAGAACCTTTTATCGGAGGGTTCTATGACTCACGCGCTATATCTTATTTGATCAGTCTGAATGAATGACAGAACGTATAGCATATGCTAATCGTATGAGTCATGGGTGTGGATTAGCATTCCCTTTAGCGCTCTTTATGGACTGTCTCTCCCTGCAAATACAGAGAAGCTGAAATCGGACCCGTTATTCAACGTCCATCTGTCCTCGGAGGCTCAGCGTGCCAGTCCTGCCCACGCTGAGAGCTGCTGACTAGCCATGCCAGCTAACTGACTGCCAGACTGAGAGACGCTTTTCTCTTTCACCGCCTCTTTCACGTGTAAATGTCAAAGGACACAGCGAAGTACCACGCCAGAAGGTCCATTCATGAAAAGAACGATTCACCTGCTGTTGAACGAGTCGAGCGACGATAGTCCGTTCTGTCCGAGTTCTGATATCGATCCGATACTGAGATCTTTATGGTAACCGCGGTAACGGAGTCATCTCGCTGCTAAACGTCTGCCACTGGGTTATTCTTTGAAGGATAACGGTCATCCTGGAGCACGTGAAATATGTTCATGTGAAGTGTTTAGTGTTCCTGGTGGTTGGTCAGTGATGTATTTTCATTCTTCCTGTAAGAAGTTAGCGGGTCTTGCTTGCGCAGTTACAATAAGAGAAAACGTTTCAACAAACTCAAACATTAGTGATAGTCGTCAAGTTTCCATCTTAGCTCCGCACAACAAAAGCTTAATTTCTGATCATTTTCCAGTGACGTTTTGCGTCGTATGAATAAGAACTGCAGTATAGAAGCAGTCGAGACGTTAGTCTGACTCAAAGTCCCAGAATGCCATGCAGCTATATGCTCCGCTAGGTTAGTCAGTGACCTACGAGATGACGATGGCCTTGACAATGGTATTTATGTGAAAGTTGAAGCATTGGAATCTAAACTGTTTGAGCAGGGTGTACAGATGAGACGAAGGGTATATTTCACAGGCACTACTTTCAGCACGGCATTGTGGGTAATGCATAGGAACGCTTCACCCAAACCAAACTGACCAAAGAAAGAAGTTTAGACTAAAAACTCCTCGGACATAAATATACATTGGTCATCGTTGTTTGTCATAAAGATTGATATGCACTGTACGTCGATCAGGGTGGCATTTTCCCCCCCTTTACGTCAAGCGGTGTACAATGTTTTAAGCGGTAGTGGTGTACGATGTGTCACACAGGTCCACGTCATAAAATAAATCCGATTGTAAAATCCAATCCCATACCGATCTAGAGTATTGACCTGATCTGTAAATCCGTCATACGGATTGTAGCTTAATCTTGTTTAACAATCCTGCTTGGGCCATGTTTGTAATCACAGGGTCAAACTGTTTTGACCTTTGACCCTTCCGCGGTCCCTAAAGCTTCCATGCAAAGCAACGTTGGCACGGAAGCCGTCCATGAGCCAACGGCCTCTTCACATCCCCTTGTGAGGGAAGTAGCAGCGGTGTAAGACATCTCCTCCCACTCCGTCTGAGTGTGCACAGTGTGGACACCAGCTCTGGTAGAATATGAGGCCTTGTCTCTGCAACACACACACAAACCATGTATTATAGTGTGTATACACACACACACACACACACACACACACACACCAGGTGGCCAGGTTTAGCAAGAGGATGCTAAATTTGCTGGTTGCCAGATTACAAATCCAAAAACCCCCAATTTTTCTCCATTTATTTATGCCAACAAGGTATCATCTAATTAAACAGGTATACATTTGCATACTCGATAAAACAAACAAACAAACAAAAATAATCTTCTGAGAAGTTTGTTGGAATGTCACTTATTCAATGTTTCATCAATAAAATACTCTGTATTGTTCGATTTATATCTTGTTAATATTGTTGTTGTTTTTTTTTATGCCATTTTCATTATAAAGTCTAACATAAAGCAAGATTTTGAGAAATTTCTCTGTAATAATCTTCTAAAGAGGGATAGGAAAGAATAGATATTTTATGAATGCACGTCATCGAGGAACAGATTTTTCTTTCCGAACAAAGAAAAGGTGAAGTTTGTTTAAAAATACGCACGTTTTCATGTATGTCCATTCTAATGAATGTTGTTTCTAAGGTTTATAAAGGAAATGGAATTTTTTTTCCAAGTTACTGTTGGATCAACTGTCTCTTCGTTCCAGCATGGATATTTGTTGCTAGCCACCTTCCATTTTGTTTCCTGTAGAACCTGCAAATTATAGGTTGTAAGCCGTGGTCAGTAGTCGCCACAACCCCGTGTCTTATAATGGACCGGCTATAAAAAGCAAGCCACTAGCAAGCTCACGCTACGACCTAAATCCACCCAGACTTTGCTTAGCTTCAACCGCCATTCATCTCACCCCATCTCTCCATAACCCACACCGCAAATGAGCCCAATCTGTCTTTACTGCCTTCTCTGAGACATGCACTGTAGGCGATCTATTTTTGGCGTCGCGCTGAGACAAAAAAAAACTAAGGTGAACGCGAATGTGTCCTGCTCCCGGGGCCACGGGGTTCAGCTGACTCGCATGTGATTGCACCAGATTGCGCTGACATTTTGTGATAATAGCCTCATCTGCCTTCCTGGTCGCCAAATTCAGACCATGCCAAGCTCCTGTTTAGCTGACCTGACATTTAGTTATTCACTAACACATAGACTAGTCGTATCTAGGATACTTCTAGTGATTTCATGTGCCGGTTACGAGATCTATAAATACCGGTTGCTCTTTTCACGGATACGCTTGCTTTTTTCGACTCCTGAAAGCGCTTCTCTTCCTCTCCGAATTCGTTCCAGACTTTTTTTTTTTTTTGGCAATTTTGAAGCAGCCAGAGGTCTTTCATTAGCCTGTTTCCATACCAGCTGTGTCAGTTTCAACTGTTCGGGATTTTAAGTGAAGACATCGCTAAGCTAGTTTCCAAATTAAGCTCGGTAACAACGTCCAATTCCATGAGTCAATTCGGTAATTCGATTTATTTATTTATTATTTTTTTTTTTTAGTACTTTGTTTAAGTGAATCAAAATTTGTGTGTTTAGAACCTCATCGTTTAATCTTGCACTTATACCAGGGACATTTCTAGCGATACGCGATATAAACAGCCGCTTAGGGCATTAAAAATATCAATTGAGTTTCAATTGTTAAAAAGGATAAACCGACGTCCGATCTTCATCGACGATGGAGCTCACGAATTCGGAAGTCTACAGGAACGTTTTGTGTTGCCATTTTTACCGAGAAATGCATCCGAATGAATCGAGAGGAACTTTATCATGACCCAAAACACACTGCCAACACAATAAAGGACTTCATATGGGGGGTGGGGTAGTAGAAGGTTTTAATATATATATATATATATATATATATTTTACGTTTTTTTTGAAGTGCAGTTTATTTGTTTCTTTCGGTGCTTGCTAATTAATCGAGCAGGAAAAAAGTTAATTGAAGCCCCACAGCGTCGTTTTCAGCCTCTGTTTCCAAAAACCTAATCAAATTAACGATGGAGTTAAGCGTTTAATGACGCAACACATGCAGGATATGAGTGGACGGGCACGTCATGACTGACAATGATCAGGATCAGAAGTAACTAAGCAGAGGAAGAGCATGTATCAGCTTTACAGTAATGAGTGTGTGTGTGTGTGTGTGTGTGTGTGTGTGACGGTCATAAACCCCAGACTGTGTGTATTGTCTGTGTATCGTCCGGTTTCTTATAATCCCCATGTCTCAAGAGTAATGATCTTGACTATAGCCGAATCCGTCTCATGTAATATACTGGATATTGGAGTTAAATAGAGATTTACTATCAAAAGCCAGCTAAAGTAAAGTAAAGTTCAGGATTATATTGCTTGGATTTAAATTGTGTACGTGTGTGTGTGTGTGTGTGTGAGAGAGAGAGAGAGATCCTGACCTGTGAAAACCTGCTCTCAGACTCAGCGAAAGTTTAAAGCGGATTTAACTCTCTGGCAAGCGAAGGTGTTGACTAGCTGCTGTTTCTGTAAAAACGGATGGCGGCTGATTTTATTTTATTTATTTATTTATTTATTTATTTATTTATTTTCCCCCTCGTCAGCTGTGAAAAAGTGTCCGAAATGTGAACGAGAAGGATAAGCCTGGAATGGAATAAGTTTCATGCCAGTGTCAATGCTAGCGCTGTTGAGTTTGGAAGCGCCACACTCGCTAGTTAATGGGTCGTGTTGATTAGGGCATTAGGGATGTCTGTGATGAAAAGAGATAAATGATCTGTAAAGAAATTCCGCATTAGGGCGTTCTGCACGTCTGGTCGAGTTTCCATTTTTGCCTTTTGTTTGTTGGTGCCAGGTGTCAAAGAGGTTTTAAGAAAAAATAGAAATGGGAAACTAGCCTCAGGCATACGTTGAGAATCAAATATTGATCCGGGGAATGGAAGGACCAAACAGGAAATGTTTTTCCAGGTAGAAAACCTCTCCGAGGCCCGAGCTGAGTGTTTGAGGAGCTCTGTGTGTGATGTGAAGAGTTATAATTGTTTTTTGTTGTTTTTTTTTACCGAGGACTTTTACTTTTCTTCAGTTGAACTCAGCTGATTACACACCAGAGCGCAGTCATCTGTCGTCTCTCTGCACAGAGAGAAAGCGCTTTCGAGAGAACAGAAACTGAAAATCGTGGATCGGATGAATGATACGAAACGTCCTTCTGAAACTGGAAGCTGAAGTGTGATTCACAAGGACGCATTTCCTGTACTGACAAATAGGTTTTTGCTTTTTAATATTACTTTTCAACGAATGCACACTAACATGCAGGCAGAAATGCTTTGCAATTGAATATACCTAGACGCAAAGGCCACACCCCCTTCATTGGAACTATAGGAAAGGAGGCCACTCTCAATTAAATAGCACAGACATGTACAGAGGCCACACCTCCTTCACTGGGACTGACATGTACCTAAGCCTCCACTAGAAATGACATTTGCTTAGGCCACGCCTCCTTCACTGGAACTGCAGTCACAGAGGACACACCTCCTTCACTGGAACTGACATGTACATAGGCCACACCTCCTTCACTGGGACTGACATGTACCTAGGCCTCCACTGGAAACGACATTTGCTTAGGCCACGCCTCCTTCACTGGAACTGCCGTCACAGAGGACACACCTCCTTCACTGGAACTGACATGTACATAGGCCACACCTCCTTCACTGGGACTGACATGTACCTAGGCCTCCACTGGAAATGACATTTGCTTAGGCCACGCCTCCTTCACTGGAACTGCAGTCACAGAGGACACACCTCCTTCACTGGAACTGACATGTAGATAGGCCACACCTCCTTCACTGGAACTGCTCGCATCGAGGACACACCTGTTTCACTGGGACTGACATGTACATAGGCCATGCCTCCTTCACTGGGACCGAGATGTACATAGGCCATGAATCCTTCACTGGGACTGACATGTACATAGGCCACGCCTCCTTCACTGGAACTTCAGGCACCGAGGACACACCTCCTTCACTACAACTGATGTATAAAGAGGCCACACCTCCCTCAGTAGGACTGATGTATATAGAGGCCACACCTTCTTTACTGGAACTGCAGGTGCAGATGCGTGCATTGAGATGGACACGTAGAGATGCCACACTTCCTTCACTGGTACTGATGTGCACAAAGGCCACACCTCCTTCACAGGGACTAGGACAGTTGGCAAAGAGGCCACACTTCCTACATTGGGACTAGCCATGGAGGCTGTATTGTAAATATTGACCCAAGAGTCAAGTCTGTGATACAAATAGGACACTGAGCGTTAAGGGCCCTTGCTGAAGGGTGCAAAAATGGCTCTTTGTTATTTGCATTTGAAATGAAACCTGACTGGTCGTTCCCACAGAAGTCTAACCACTGAGATACTTGCAGAACTTCAGCATGGTGTCACGTTTAGTCCAGTTTAAATTTTTGCCTTGTTGGTGGAAGGTGTAAAGGAGGAGAAGTTCAGAATGGAAATGAGCAGTGGGCATGGAGGGAGAAGCAAATATTGACCCTGCGAATGTAGGGCTGGAACAAGGAAAGCCTTTTGACTGTACAAACCTTCTCCAAGAATCGAGCCGCATGTGTTTTTCAGAGGAATAGAGAGACAGGGTGTACATACGGCAGGGCTGTTTTCGTCTCACATTTGCAGTTAATACTCAGCATCCATTCATCAGTCTCGTAATTATGTTATGACATCCATTCGATGTTCGGTTTCGAAAATAAATCCAATTATCGAGCGATTATTGCAGTCTGATGATCCCTTGCGAGGGATTATAATTCTTGACCAATAGCCATTTGACTGTTGTGCTAACCGCTAAACCTCCGTACCCCCCTACCTCACAGTCATAATATAACATTAGTAACGTTTGTCTTATCGACTCGTTCAGAAAACCTTCGCGGCATCAGCATCACTTCCTGCTTTTCAACCGAAAAGCTAGGGTTGAGCCGTGATGACATCACTTCTCCGCACAGCGGGAGTTTAAAGTAAGTTCACAAGTGACAAGGCACTGCTTAATCATACACGGAGGGTCTTAACTCCCTTGCTGCGGTCAATATTCCTAAGCCTCACACACACACACACACACACACACACACACACACACACACACACTCCCTTTCTGGAAAGCCTTTTCTCATTATTACAAACATCTGGGGGATGCTAGAAGTTACTCCTCTCCTAGATGTCTTCCAGTATCTTCTGGGAAGATGTGCGAAAAAGAAACTGAAATGAAGTCCACAAACGCAGTCATCATGAACTGTACGTCTACATGGCTAACACAATGTAACAATTTTATTAAACATCTTTAAACCATGGCACTCTTGCGTTCTCAAATCTGATTGGTCAGAAGGTGTTGGATCGTTTTTTATAACAGAAACATTATTGTTGGTACAGTAAGACAACTCATTCACAGGGACTTGTACGGCAGCCGTGGCATTTCACACCACAAATCTAAGACTAATAATAATAATAATAATAATAATAATAATAATAATAATAATAATAATAATAATAATAATAATAAAATGCATGTTCTTATTTAGCAAAGAAAACATAAGAGTCTCCAGTTTCAGCACTCTTCACATTTCAAAGGTAAAGCTGTAACTTTTTGTCCATGGAAGACTTTTGTTTTGTGCAGCATTTTTATTTATTTATTTATTTATTTATTTATTTATTTTTAGTCGTATACACTTCAAAAGAGAAAAAAAAGAGAGGCTGGTACGTTAAGGGAATGACTGTTTCATACCTGCTATAATGTACATGGTAACAGGAACGAAATTATCTTGCTAATGTTCTATGATATTAAATGTAACAATAAATGGATAAAAAGTGCAATGTGTTGATTGTCAACTTAAAGAAAGAAATGCAATCACTGCCAAATTGCTGAGGTATGAGAGGAATTAAACACTTTGGGAATTATCGCGATTGTTGGACAATAATAAAGTTCAGACTAGTGACAGTGACTCTCCGATTCATCACATCATCACACCCGCCGTTGATTATTTTCTGTCGGGGAAATACCGGACAGAAGAGGACCGGAGACTACATTTCCCATCCTACACTGCGGCCTACAAACATGGCCGCCATGGGCCGCAATTCCCAGAACACTCTCAACTTCATTCTAATCAGGTACACCTGTATCCAATCTACAGCACAATCACAGCCACAGTATTTAAGGATTTTCCATTTACTCACTCACAATGGTGTAGTTTCATGAGTGTGGTGGCATGGCCAATGATTGGTTGGTTGGCTGACTCGCTGGTTGGCTGGTTGGTTGGTTGGTTGGTTGGTTGGCGGGTTGGTGGGTTGGTTGGTTGGTTGGTTGGTGAGTTGGTGGTTGGGTGGGTGGGTTGGTTGGCTGGTGAGTTGGTTGGCTAGTTAGTGGGTTGGTTGGTGGGTTGGTTGGTTGGTGAGTTGCTGGGTTGATTGGTTGGTTGGTTGGTGAGTTGGTGGGTTGGTTGGTTGGTTGGTGAGTTGCTGGGTGGGTTGGTTGGTTGGTTGGTTGGTTGGTTGGTTGGTTGGGTGTGTTTTGGTTGGTTGGTGGGTTATTGTGTTCTGGTTCTCCTTTGATATACTGTTCGCTGATCACCTGACACTTTTATCTGCTGTGACTTTGCACTTGCATTACGGTTTGGATTTGTTTACTGGACTTCATTAATTATGTTGTAATCACTAGTTGCTATACAGATGTGAACAGTTTATAATATAGACATGAACCAGACAGGACTAGTTTCCAAATATTTCTACAGATTTGACTTTATCATTTTAACCACTACATATTTAATCCTAATCTAAGGCTAATAATAAGAGGAAAATAATCAACAGTGTAACGGATGGAGTTAATGCATCTCAACAACAGCATTTCAACAGCTGCACGGTCCTCTAGGTTCAGGATCAGACCCTATCTCAACGAACAGGCTGCACAGCTACTCGTCCAGGCTGTGGTCATCTCAAAACTGGACTACTACAACGCATGCACTACTCTCGGACCTCGCAGCAGCTCCATGTAACCCCGTCAGTTGATTCAGAATGCAGCAGCACGCCTCGTTTTCAACCAGCCCAAAATAACCCGTGTCACACCTCTCTTCATCTCCCTCCTCTGGCTTCCTGTAGCTGCCCACATCAAATTCAAGGCCTTGATGCTCACAGACAAGACCTTGTCTGGATCAGCGGCCTCCTACCGCAACTCTCTCCTGAAGGCTTACGTTCCCTCACGCAATCTGCAATCGGTTAATGACAAAAGGTCCCTTTCCAGAACCTTCACACTAACCGTCCCTCAGTGGTGGAATGAACTTCCAATCTCAATCCGGACCGCAGAATCTCTCACCATCTTCAAAAAGCAGCTAAAGACCCACCTCTTCCCCGAACACCTAACCAACCCCTAAAACTCTACTCTGTGCACTTTGCTTTATTCATTATTTAGTCATTACTGATAAATGACTTTTTATTTCCTTCGCTTACTGTTTTGTAGATGCACGCAACGCTGTCACTCATGCAGTGTAAATAAATAAATAAATGCTTCCATGGAAAACAGCTTTTCAACATCGGAGCTGTTTGTTGATGTGAATAGTGAGCCGTTTCTCAGTCGACTCTGCAGTGCTGCTTCTGAAAGAGGTACTGAATATAAACAAGTGTATTAACAGAAACAATCAGTTATCTATCGATCTATCTATCTATCTATCTATCTATCGATCTATCTATCTATCTATCTATCTATCTATCTATCTATCTATCTATCTATCTATCTATCTATCTATCTATCTATCTATCTATCTATCTATCTATCTATCTATCTATCTATCTATCTATCTATCTATCTATCTATCTGTCTCTGTCTGTCTGTCTGTCTCTCTGTCTGTCTGTCTGTATTGCTCCTCCCTCTCTCTCTAAATATGACTATATAGAGATATATACATTTTTTTGTATCCAAACACCATGGGGGGCACTAACTTCTGCCCTCGTGTGTGTACAGCAACTCGTGTGTGTGTGTGTGGTGCAGTAGTGAACTCTGCTGGCAGCGATGGTCAGAGCAGTCTGGTTCCGATTACACGCCGTGTTACACCGAGTCTCATTCCTCTGCAGCATGTTTTTATTAACCGATAAATAAGTATGTGGATAATGTGAATAAAAGTGGAATATTTTCCCATAACCGCATGACCCGAAGTGTTTTAATCCTCCCACACCTCATCGATTAAAGGATGTTAAAGAATGACAGCATACGTTATTTATTTATTTATTTATTTAACCTTTTATAGTTATCCATTTACTGTCATAGAATGTTGGTGAAAGCAGATTGTTCTTGTAATGTCACGTTCCAGCCGTTCCCTCACCCGCCTCTCTTTTCTCTCTCTGTCCAGAACTCAATCATATAAACACAACCCTGACACTGGAGACTCCTTCCCTAAATGGTTATGTGCAATACAAGCCCCTGTGTAAGTTGTTACTATAGAAACCGTATCTTCACAGAACATGCGCACTAATGGAAACCTTTAGACCAATCGGATTGGAGAATTCAGCCTCACAGTGGTCTTAGTACTAGAATCGAATCACTAAACTGTGATAGAAGTGTAATATTTATGACGTGAAGGTTATATCAGGACGACAGTTCAGCCGCGGAACACCATTATACATGTTACTAAAACCTCGCTGGTGCTCAAAATCAGTTCCCAAGTCAGAAATATATACGGTGTTTACATGAATCGTTAAAAACAAAAACGATATCTCCTCATTCGGTCCTCGGAAGATTTGCGCTGTGCCTAAAGTGAATATTTACTGTTGTATTGCTTAGATCTAAATGTCTCTAAAGCTACAGTGGAACAAAAACCAACAAACCTGATGTCTTGAGTCTCATTTCAATGGAAAAGGCTCATTGGATGCTGTACTGTATTCCTGGCTAATGGAAATACTGCCACCTAGTGGTGATTTCGAAGTTTTTTTTTTCTCTACTTAAACCAAAATGATTTGTTTGTGTTTTTAGAGAATATGACATATACATAATACGCAACAACGTTGCTGATTTATTGACTCTGATTGGTCAGAAGATGTTAAGAGGCGTTAATAATGAGTCTTTATTGGCCACATATACACAGTAGAGCACAGTGAAATCTGTTTCTTTGCATACCGAAGCCTGGGTAAGCCATGATACAGCGCCCCCTGGAGCAGAAAGGGTTGAGGGCCCTGCTCAAGGGCCCAACAGTGGCAGCGCTGAGGCTTGAACCCCCGACCTTCTGATCAGTAACCCAGAGCCTTAACCTCTAAAGCCAGCACTTCCCTGTTTGATGAAACATTAATAGAAGGAGTCTCCGGTGTCAGCGCTGTGCTTTGTAAACTTTCCCAGCGCAGGAAAGTGTTCAAGACACAGGAGTTTAACTGTAACTGGTCTCGTTAAATTCAACAAGGGGGGGGGGGGGTGGGGGAAGAAATGCTAGTGAGGGAAAGACTGTTTATAGCTGCTATAACGTAAGCAGTAACAGGAAACTGTTCAAAGGCTTGACGTGTCATTAATTAATCAATTTCAAAATACTCCGTCTGTCCAGTCGCTGTGTTCGGAGACAGTGCTGTTGTAGGAAAACTTCCGCATCACACTGTTCTGGATGATTTTCGGGTAACAGCACAAGCCCGTTGTGTGTTCGTCTTTACTTAATCAGCGGATATTGCAGTGTGTGTGTGTGTGTGTGTGTGTGTGTGTGTGTATATATATATAAAACTAATATTCATAATTACAGGCTCACTGCAACTGGACAGACTGGAGAAAAAAAAGACCAGGTGATGTTGTTATATATACATATATAAACAGATCAAATTCTTTAAAAGTGTCTTTTTCCACAAATACGCATTTGTGTGTGTGTGTGTGTGTTGTGTGTGTGTGTGTGTGTGTGTGTGCGTGTGTGTGTGTTTCATTTCACAAATTTGAATTCATATATATATATATATATATATATATATACAACAGAAATAAACATTAATACTTTTGCATTATACAAACAAAACAAATGAAACGTATCAAAATATATGAAATTCTATATTTTCATTTTGAAAAATAGAGATAAGATATACATATATATATATAAACACTATATACACACGTTACATTATATATATATAATACCTAAGTATAAATTTTTTATTTCTGTTATTTTTATAATATAAAATACTATTGTACATTTTTATTTATTTATTTATTTATTTGTTTGTTTGTTTTTTTACACAAAATATCTTTCATGAAAAAACCAGTACAAGACCCCTAGATCAAATTCATTAAAAGTGTCTTTTTCCGCAAATATGCACTGTGTGTGTGTGTGTGTGTGTGTGTGTGTGTGTGTGTGTGTGTGTGTGTGGTGTGTGTGTGTGTGTGTGTGTGTGTGTGTGTGTGTGTGTGTTTAATTTCACAAATTTGAATTTTGCAAATGCACCTCTAGGGTGAGCCAGAGCACTGTCCAATCCTTCCATGAAACACACACACAGACACACACACACCACACACACACACACACACACACACACAAACCAAAACAAACAGAAAAAAAAGAAAAAGAAAAAAGCACATTATGATGAAAAGTCAGTCAGTGACCCGAGAGAGGATCTGCTGCACCGCGCATGCGCGGTTTCTGTTTCTTCATTATAAATAAGAAATAATTGTGCATCAGTGTCTGAAAAGCTCCGGTGGTTATATATATTTAAATCCATGACCCATGCAGGGAACAGTTCTTTTTTAGTTATTACTGCACGCGGGTGTGTACGCGTGTCTGCGCGCGCGCGCGCGTTTCTCATCCCCTGCTTATTCTTCTGCGCCACATTTAAATCGCGCTTGCAATTACAAACGTATGATTTGCATTCGCAGATTTTTTTTTCTTTCTTTGCTCTTTTTGCCCCCCCGGCGCATGATGGCGGACGAGTAAAAGCGCGTGCACGCGCCTCCTTCGCCTCCTCCTCCTCTCAGAAGCGACCATGGCGCCCGGTTGGTTTTTGTTTGCGCATGCGCATTCCGGTGAAAGAAAGCCAGAAAGCGCAAAAAGGAGGGAGGAGGAGGGAGGAGGGAGGAGGAGGAGAAAACGGTCGATTCATTTCGAAAAATTTCTCGCATTGGAAAAAAAAAAAAAAAAAAAAAGAGATTGCGCTTCCGTCATACAGGGAGGGAGGAGGAGGAGGATCGTTCCGCTCCGCACTGCCCTGGAAAGGGGGGAGAAAATATTCTGTTTGACCCGCATCGGTTTTTTGGGAGGAAACGAAGGCGGTGTGTGCCGCTGTGCTCTTTTTTTTCGTCTTCTTCTTCTCCTTCTCTCCCCTCCTTTTCCAAATTAGAAATCGTTTTAGAATTTCTTCTCCCCTGCGCAGGCCGTGCGCGCGCGCTGTTCTGTTCTCCTCTAATGTGCGCATCTGGATTTGGGGGAAACTGATGCGTTCCTGGGTAAGCTCAACTTCTCTTCTCAGTCCACACCTCGGTGTGTCCAGATCTCGGTGTGCTGCTGTATTGTGGCAAAAAAAAAAAAAAAAAAAAAAAAGAGATTTTTTTTTTTTGGAACCGAGCAAGGAAGCGGTTCTTCTGTTTTTGTTTGTTTTTTTTTTTCCCCCCAAAATGAACTTTCTTAGGAATTCTCTCTTGATACATTGTAACGATTTAAAAAAAAAAATTTGAACCTCACGCCTATAATCGACGATTATAAGTTGGAGGAATTTATTTTTAGGGAATGCAAAAAAAAAAGGGAAGGGGAGAAAGAAAGAAAAAAAAAAAGCGCGTCGCTGGTCGGAGTTGCGAAAACCCCTGAAGAGCTGCAGCGGCCATATTTGGCGAATTTTCTTTTCCCAGTGAATTGTGCGTTTTATTCGACGATTCCACGAGCGCGCGCCGCTGTCGGATCAGTCATCGATCAAGTTGATTACCTGCACGCGCGTCCGCTCGAACGCGTGCCGGGTGTCTCGCGCGGTGAAACGCAGGGAGGGTTTTTTTTTTTTTTTAAATAATTATTTGCGGATTCTTCTTGGGCTTTTTTTTTTTTTTTTAAACAGTCTTGAATGTCGTTTTCGTTGTGAAATATTAGCGCCCCCTGTGGTCAAATTCTTGAGAAATTAAAGAAATTACGATTCATTCTGATTGCATTTCGCATCGAGGTTTATTTATTTATTATTGCGCTCGCGCTGTTTATTATTATTATTATTATTTATCTTTTGAAGCGACACTGTTTAAATCCTAGTGTTTAATTTGTAGCCTGAGGGAAAGAGCAGTGCATGGCTCCAGCGTCCTTTTTTTTTTTCCCCCTGATTTATTATGCATTTCCTCCTGCTCAGTCCTCATTTCATGCACTTCTTTAAAAAAAAATTAAACAGCATTTTATATCATTTCGTCTCCTCGTAGAAACTGAAGCGCTGCTCGTGCTGCGCTGTTTCAGCTTCTTCTTCTCTTTCTGTGCAGGATTGTATTGATTTATTACCCCCCCCCCCCATGCAAATATTCTAAAAATCAATCAGACTTGTCGGCGTGTTGCAAATGAACGTCTTGCACGTGCGTGCGTGCATGCATGCGAGTGTGTGGTGTGTGTTTCTTGTGACTTTTCTCTTATTTATTTATTTATTTTATTTTAGTTTTAATCCTGCACGTACGAAACGCATGCACTTTCCGTAAGAATGAAAATAATCACGACGAGCCGTGCAGCGTTTCGCAAGTTTACAGGTTAAATCGGGGGAGGGGCGGGGAAATAAAATAATCATCATCCCGAAGGACCAAATCGGATTATTCGATTCTACTGGTTTCTCACGCAGTGGCACGGCTGTGCTGGATCGACGGAGATTTTTCACCGTTCTAAATAATCCCCGAGTGTGTGAAGTCGATGAGCTTTTAACGTCACGCTGCATCGTGCGTGCCCATGCAGATATCTGGTATCGAAGAGATTTCCTTAAAACTTGCACCGTCTCTCCGCTCTGGATCGTTTTTACGGCCGCTGAAGGCTATAATTCACCCCGTTGGACGGTTCGCTTTTTTTTTTGACACAACTTCAGAGATGCAGGGTTGAAAACATGAAGCTTGGTTGTTGAGAGATGGAAGCCATTTTACTCTTAATTTATTCATAATTTTTATGTTTCGGACCGTGATTGCCGAGTCGTGCTCGGAATGCTAATAGTAATGTTGGATTAGAGAAATCTTCAAAGGGTGGAAAAATAAATCGAGGGGGAATCAAAGTGGGGGGCAAATGATGGTTCAAGTGAGTGGCTAGATGTCTTCTGTTTTGACCAACTCATTTTTTCCCCCTTCTTCTTCTTCTTCCTCGTGCCATGATGCTGGTTTCTATCCCAAAATTGAAATTTTTACCGGACACGCACACAACCGTGCACGGTACAATGTGCAGTGAAGTGATTTACTTTTTTCCCCATCTGTCCGTGACATAGAAAATCGGCCTACGATCATGTCATTGGAACCCGCACAGAAGCACAGGGAGAACATACAAGCCCCATGCACACGGAGCAGGGCGGAGCCGGGATTCGAACCCCCAGCCCTGAGGGTGCGACGCAAACATACTAACCACAAACCCACCCCCCCGCCAAGGAAAAATCTAAAAAATATGCTCCAAGTAATATCTTTGCAAAACACTAGGTTTGCGCCGTTTGAAATGCTTGATGCTGTAGGCAGTTAAAACCGCGTTCTCATACTGTACAGCGCTTTACGTCCGCCCCTCCCCCACACTTCATTTATCGTCACGTGTTAATTTATCACACGTTCTCCGCATGAGGCTTACTCGACTTCACATCGGGTTCATTTCCGAGTGTAACATGTTGGAATGTATCTACACGTGCTTCTCACATGTGAAACGTATGGGTATGGGATCTTTCCCTAAGGATTTATTTTTGGTCACATGAGCGAGGACGTTTTGCACACGTCCGTTTGTCTTTGTTTAATTCTAGAAAACGACGTGACCTTTATTTAGTAGGAAATCCCAGCACGTTATGTTAAAACTGCAGGTTTTGTAAAAATTTCTTTATTTATTTATTTTTTAAAACTCGATTTTGCGATCAGTCACCTTCGTCTCGAGGACGTTTTTTTTTTTTCTTTTTTCGCCATGGATATTCGCTGAGATGTAAAGCAGATCCCGTCTGTAGATGGTGTCCGTTCTGTTTTGCTCACCCGCATTAGCTGGTTAGGAAAGAAGAGAAGGTCAGGAAGTTTGCGAAATGTATGGCGGTCGCGATGGAAACGAAATACAGAGAGTATGCGACATCGGGCTGCTGAAGGAAGTTGTGTTAGTACGGCGTTTTTTAGGCACGGGACGTCTCTTTGACGCGAACGTTAACGTTCTCGTTGCACGTTTTCGGTTTATTGCTTGCGCATAAAGTCTGGAAAACTTTGGCAGTGTGGACATTTTTTTGCTGTGTTCAGATTTGACCTTTACGTTTACACTTCCCCTTCTGCCTTTGTTTCCGGAATTCAGTCTGAACTGAAACTGGAGCTGTACACGAACACGTGTACAGCTCGTTAGGGAATCCGGTGGAAACTGCTACGGTGGATACGTACCGATCTTGATTCAATTCGATTTTCTTTCCAAATATGTTAATAGTTCGCAATGTTCATGCGATCACTGGATCTTGAGCTGTTCACGATTATAATACTGTGAGCATACATTTGGAAACCGTGAGTCTGGACAGGATTAGGACGTGTCTTGGACCAAGTCTGTGGAAAATCTGTGGTCATTTTGAACCGTTGCCAGCCTCTTCGAATATCGCCGAGTTTGCATGATTTTTGGCGTTAATTCCTGCGATCGCGAAATCCTGGAGGTACTGACTGTTACGATGTCCGAAATCCCAACGTTCCAGCTTCATCTCCGTCTGTTCCGAAGCACTGACACTGGAGACTCCTTAAATAAATGTTCAATTAACATCCCCGTACAGAAAACGTCACCATACCGGTCGGTGATCGTTTTAAATCCGAATGAGCGCATTAATAAAACCAAAGTGGTTATAGGAAATGCATCGACATCTTCTGACCAATCAGAATCGAGCATTCGATAGCGCTGTGGTACAACATGAGATATTTTGTACCCGATGTTTGTTCGTGAACATACACTACGATGTGACTCGTAGCCGTTTGTTTTGCTTCGCTGACCTCCAGTCACGACCCTGCAGGCGATTCCAAATTGTTGATACAACTTTGTGCTCATCTGTTGCCTTTTTGTTGTCCTTTTTATGTCGCCCTTATGCTCCTACAGCTGCAGGATAAATACCATCGACCCTTTGACTTTCAACCTCGAAGAAAGGCGTTGAAAAGAATTTTTATCGTTACTGTATGTGTAAGGCGAACACGAACGTACGAATCCGTGGCAAATGAATGAAGTTTTGAGAGTAAAAACAATAGTGAGATCGGGCTTAGCAGTGTTACCTGAGGGATTTCTTATATTCCCACAACGAGTTTAATGAAAGTTTATCGTGTAACCCTATATTGGACGAAAAAGCAATGAAACTCTTTTGTAAAAATGATGTACAATAGCATCTGAGTAACTAGTAGTGAAGTAACGCATGGTACCGTAGACACGTACAGTAACATTCCATAAAAATCGATTGTAATTACAGTGCAGATATAAAGCCGAGCTCCAGTTTAATGACCGTTCAAAGGTCGAGGAAATTATAGAACAGTACACATTTATTACCTGTGTGTGGAAACCGGATTTGAAGTCAAACAATTGTGTAAAAAAACAAACAAAAAAAAACCTGTTTAGCTACGCTATAGGTACAGCGATGAGACTCTTTAACCTATATCTCATGCGTCTTTTTGACTATAAACAATTAATAACTTTTTCTTCAGCTCTTTTATGAAAAACCATTCGAGAGTGACCGAATGAAAGAAGATGTATGTATCCTAATTGAAAATAATCAGTTAATGTTACTCCAGAGTGCATTATTTTCCAACAACCGCACGTCCCCAAGTGTTTTATTCCTCCTGTACCTCAGCAATTTGCCAACGATTACTTAAAAATATATATGTATATTAATAATAATTTTGTACTTGCAGAAAGAACGACATCATACTATTTATTTATCCATTTATCATAACATTTAATGTTGTGGAACGCCCACGGAGGACGTTGGTACCTCTTCTCACTTATGATCTAGAAGCTACAGACAGATGTTCTATCATGCCATATTTTGTCCTAGAGAAATATTGATCAAAACCTTATGCACTTTACCTACGCTGTTTAAGATTCAAGCCCAAAATGGTCATCTGACATTCCATGAATTAATTAACGTATTTATTTGTTTTGAACTTGTAGCTGTATCTCTGATGGAAACTGTCGAGTCAGCTCATCCGAGCTTGCTTTTCCGAGAGCGACGCTACGCGTTCGTACGTCTGTGTCGGATAAAATCAGACCCGCATGATCATACATCGTTGTGGTGAACTCTTCTGCTTCAGCGCTTTCATGACACCAGAACCCGTATTTAAAGTTATTTTTAAATACCAAGGACGTTTTAGGAAAAGGACGACGTTTATTCCGTGTCGAGCTGAAATCCTAAACCTGATACGTGACCGAGTTTAAAAGCCTAAAATATCAATAAATAATTTTTTCTGCTTCGCTGTACGAGGTTATCGTTCAAGGCTCGGTCTAACGATAGAGTTCGCGTCATTGCGATTCCTATTACAGGGTTGCCACGGTGACACGGCAGCTCAGGAGTATTGTTTTTTTAAAGTATTTTAATTTTTTTTGTCCGTGCGTCTTTTTAATTCATTCATTCATTCATGAAAACATTTTTTGGAAAACATTTTGAACGACCGGTCTCGCAGGGTATCGTTTTCTCAGTCAGTGTTACTTCAATAACTTTTTCCTTTTCAGTCGGTTTTACAAAAACTTTACCGCAGTGAAATGCGAAAACACTGCCAAAAAAAAAAAAAAAAAAAGAAAGAAAGAAGGAAGGCATGCTGGGAATGTGCACCTGGTGCCTAACTCATGATATTTATGTTTAATCTGTCACTGTCTTTTGATAACCAGAACATAACAGGAGCACACGGTCTTGCGACACTATACTACAAAGCAGTCCAGTCTTCCGCCATCTTGGAATTGTTGCGATTGAATGACAATCATGCATATTTATTAAATTTTTTTTTTTTTTTTTTTACACAAAATACATATATAAAGCGCATTATCCGTTATCCGCACTACAACATGACCTGTTTTGTGTCCGATTTGGAAAGTAGATTCGAAAAAAACGCACTTTAGTGTGGATGGAAAGGCAAAAAGAATTAGAAAAGATTCATTTTTAATGAAACGTAGCCGTGTTTGTGTGGACGAGGCTTTTAATTGGTTAAGACTGGTCACTGTGAATAATCAGACGTTTACTTCACAATTGACGTTTTCAAAACGATGCATTCTTGTCAATTCCCGTCGATCTGTTATTTTTTTTTGCTTTTACCCAGTCAGAATTCCTTACCCCAGTGGTGCTCATAGCTTTTGTGTCTGGCTGTGGCTCTATAAAAATTTCACAACCCCCTCCTTGCCCTAAATCGCACTACAGCAATGGGTGCAGGGTGTGACTGGACTGAAAACCCTTTGTTTAATCCGTTACTGTTGTAAACACACGTCACGTTGCTACCTCAGCTGCTGCTTCTACTTCACGTCCATAACGTCATCATATACGCCGGTCATCCAGCACGCGTAATGTTATGCGCGCTGATCAGAACTCGTTTTTTGGCCTAAGAGCTAGTTAGATTTTGGGTTCCGTGCTGTTTTCAGTCCGTTTGAATCGCACCCTGATGCGATGCGCCTGTGGAGGTGAGAACGCAGCGTTCGCGCTCGGGTGCGAGACCGTCTCGGTCTGCAACTGAACTGGAGTGCGGCTCGATTGCTGTGAGAAAGCGGTTCGATCCTGAATCGGCTCAAATACGCGACGTGAACGTGTGTTTTTGGTTTATGGGTGACGTTTTTCTGTAGCTAAAATGAACTGAAAGGATGGCCTGAAAGTGCTGTGGGCATGTGACGTGTTCTGGAGATTTGGACTGAGCAACAAATACACGCTAATCATGAATGTGACGTGCAAAATGTTGTAATCTAGACATTTCTGTAATTATCTAGTAACATATTGAACGTAGCTCTGTGTTCTCTGTGCTCCGGGTGACTGATTTCTATACGCGCGTAGTAAAAGTTTGTTTACACACAACGCGGGTAATTAGATATAGAGTTAGAATTAGATAGCGAATATAGTTAGAGTCTTTGTTCATGCCATGTGTCTTAGTTCTTGTTCATGTCTGAGTTCATGTCAAGGCTAGTTAGCTTATAGCATAGCTTATAGCTTAGCCTAGTAGCTTATAGCTTAGCCTGTAGCCTAGTAGCTTACAGCTTAGCCTGTAGCCTAGTAGCTTATAGCTTAGCCTGTAGCCTAGTAGCTTATAGCACAGCTTATAGCCTAGTAGCTTGTAGCATAGCTTATAGCCTAGTAGCGGATAGTATAGCTTAGAGTTGTATAGACTTGGTTTAGAATATAGATGTAGAAGTGGTTTATAGAGTATAGATATAGAGTCTTTGTTTCATGTCCTAGTTAATGTTTAGGTTAGTTGGTTTAGTTAGCTTAGTTCATTGAGTTGGTCGTGGTTCTTGTTTCTCTCGAGTCTGCTCTCCTCTGTTTCAATAAAAGCTCTCGTCCTAACTGCACTTGCATCCGTCCTGCTTCGTTTACGTCACGAATCGTGACAGTTACAACGTGGAAACCTGCGGCTTATAGACAAGTGCAGCCTATATATGTACAAAATTGTTTTTCTTTTTAAAATTAGCGGGTGCGGCTTATATTGAGGTGCGCTCGATAGTCCGAGAATTACGGCACTTTTTTCCGTTGTTGCCATTCTGAAGAATAAATAAAGGAATTTTCTATTATTATTATTATTTCTAAGGTCTATTATTTATGTGCAGTGCGAAAACAAACCAAAGAAAATAGCAAATTTCGCTCAGATCCAGACTCGACAACTAGACTAAACATGCAAATGTACTTTACTTTCACCACACGTACATGCATGCATGTAACTGCTATGAGAGCGGCATTGTCCATATACCTGTTTGGATATCTTGTGTACATCTAGAGGTTTAAAAGCGATGTCCTGTAGAGTTCTGAGTGGAACTGTAATGTGCAGCGATGTTAAACCGACTTTTGCTTTAAAACTCTCCGCTGTCGTTGTGATTGTTGTCATGATCTGTGTCTCAAATCAAAAACTCTACATTCGAAAATATTTGACTAACTTAGAACTTCCAGAAGGTTCGGTTAAAGACGGCTTGAAAAGTCAAACGCTAACTGTAACAGGAAAACCGTTTATTTAGTAATCGACTAGAATGGTAGGTAAGTATGCGATTAGAGACCGAATGTTAGTTTGTTTATTCAGGTGTGCACGCAGTGTCAAATGGCGCTATACTGACCCGGCGATTACTTTCCGATGCCATGCCAAACGACGACGAGAACGCTCACGGCGGCCATCTTGTTTCCGCATAGTTAACAGCAGGCATCAGTCAGCACCCTAAGATTAGAGCAATTAATGATCTCTGCTTTTACTATTTACAGGTATGTGTTTAGGTAAAAGGAACACTTTTGTTTTATTCTGTACGTTACTGACAACATTTCCCCCAAATTCCAAATAAAGATCTTGTCATTTAGAACATTTGTAGTAATAATTAGAATGTACGAAAGGATGGAAGCCACCCTAAGCTCACTGTATCCCTCTGCCAGTAAAGCCAGAATTTAACAATTCTTTTCCTCAATCAAAAACGTTTTCCTTTTCATCTCTTTTGGTACGGTCAATAGTTATTATTATTATTTAAAAAATAAAAATTATTACGATTATTTTTGAGGTACTACCAGCACTGTCTTTGCCATCCAGCTGGTCCTGTTGCAAGAGGATAGTGATGACCAGAGCAGTGGTTTTGATCATTTTTCTTCGTTAAATAAGATTTGGTTGAGGTGATCACTTCAGTACCCAGTTCAGTAGAATGAGGCGGGCCTGTTTTGGAATACAGCAGACACTGGAATGGAATGGAAATACCGATTTAAGAAAGATACGCAGTGGGCTCTTAATTTTATCCAGAACTGTATATTGTTATTGAAGAAGGATCGTAATCTCAACATTTCCAAGATAGCTCAACTTATGTAAAATATTGTTTAACTATATCCCTTTTTTATTGTTTAACCTTTTGCTCTTTTGCTAAAAATAAATAAATCACAAAAATACTCTGCTCTCAAGGATATCAAACAACTGATGTATGATTGTGGTGTATATTTTGGATCATTGTCCTGCTGGAAGATCCAACCACAGCCCATTTGAAGATTTCTGGCAGAAGCAGTCAGGTTTTCATTTAATATCTGTTGATATTTGATAGAGTCCATGATGCCACGTATCCTAAGAAAATGTCCAGGTCCTCTGGTAGAAAAACAGCTACATAACATTAAAGATCTACCACCATATTTAACCGTGGACATGAGGTACTTTTCCATATGGCTACCTCTCTGTGTGGGCCAAACCCACCTCTGGTTTTTATTAGCAAAAAGGTTTCATCTGACCATAGATCCCGATCCCATTTGAAGTTCCAGTCGTGTCTGGCACACTGAAGACGCTCGAGTTTGTTTTTGGATGAGAGAAGAGGCTTTTTTCTTCAAACCCTTCCAAACATCTTGTGTTGATGTAGGTGACTTTGGGTTGTAGTTTTGGAGACGTTCTGACCCCAAGACACAACTAACTTCTGCAGTTCTCCAGCTGTGATCCCTGGAGATTTTTTGTCTACTCGAACCGTCCTCTTCACAGTGCGTTGAGACGATATAGACACGCGTCCAATTCCAGGTCGATTCATATCATTTCCAGTTGACTGGAACTTCTTAATGATTGCCCCGATGGTGGAAATGGGCGTTTTCAATCCTTGTGCTATTTTCTTATAGACACGCCCCATTTTGTGAAGCTCAACAACCTGTTGCCGCACCTCGCAGCTATATTCCTCGCTCTTACCCATTGGCCTATGTATTATCTCATATTTATACCCCTGTGAACCACAGAAGGAAGTCATGGTTGAACAATTTCCTGTTCCTAGTCACCCAGGTGCACTAAAAATGTAGAATATCAATGGGAATATACGTCAAATATATTTTTCTCATATGAATTCATAGCGCTGCCAGTAATTGTTACACACCTATATTAACAAACACGCATACAAATTGATACCTTAAACGAGGTTGAACTTTTTGGGTTAAATAAGTTCAGCTATCTTGGAACTGTTGAGATTACAGCAATCCTACTTTAACAATAATGCAGAAACTTCCTGATTTATTCCGTTTATACTTCCAGCTTGGAGAGCGGATTTGAAAGCGTGCTTTCAGTGGGTGAAAACATTGCTTTAGTGTAACTGTAAAGGCAAAGTGGATAAGAGGATTATTTTAGTTTAATTTACCCATGTTAGTGTGGAAGTGCTGTAACTGAAATTATGAGCGCATTCTTTACACCATTACAGCACAACCTTATTAAACCACATCATTATTTCATTCTTCAGAAATTCACCAGTTTGCTGTCTACTTATAGCAGCTAATAACCGAATACAACACGACTGTATGGTTTATTTATTTTTTCTCTGTCTCTCTCTCTCTCTCTCTCTCTCTCTCTCTGTCTCTCTCTCTCTGCACTTCCCTTTTTTCCGTTTTGAATTTCTGTGCTGTTTTCCTGCCTGCTGTTGCTGACCTAAGAATAGAATTTTTCAAAGAAATATTCAAAACATTTCCTCCCCCAACACCCAACACCCCCCCCCCCCTAATAATCTGGCTCCACAACGCCGTTATGTTTTTCGAAAATAAATTCCGTAATTTTCCGTGTGAAGTTTCGCGAGCTGGCCTGTAATTTTCCGCTCCGTCCGAATATCGGGAGTGGAAAAAAAACGCGCGGCTAATTTTTAACCTCTTTTGTTTTCAGGTCTCGTGCTTATCCCGAGCGAACAGGGGAAACGGAGAGAGGAAGCGGGAGGGGGCGGAAAAGGGGACGAGTGTGAAGCGAGTTCAAAGCTCTGGACTACACGAGGTATACATACGTACACACACACACACACACACACACACACACTCTCACTCACTCTGCTTATGAATGTTCATGCGTTATTATGCGTTCTGAGCTATTCAAAGCCCGTCTTTATGAATTGCTTTTAGCAGACCTTTCTGGTAGTTTTGGGTGTGTGGGTGCAGGAGTATTGTACTGATGATAAATGTTCCCGTCACGTGACTGACCCTTTGTGCTGAAAAAATAAGCGACAAGAAGCGAATGCCGATCGTCAAAACACAAACACGGGCTTTAGTTCGAACTGAACAGTTTTTCTTTTATTCTTTTAATACTATTCCATGCACGGATCATCTGAAGCAGGTCAAAAGACAGTTCTAAACATTTTTACATCTTTAAAGAGAGTGCTTTTGGGTCCAGACTCCTGGAAGAAAAACTAGGTTCGCCACTCGTCTCCATCTCTTCCGTTTTTTTCTTCAACTACTTTGAGAATCAACGGCCCTGGATCACTGTTGCCACCTTGTGTAACAACTAAATAGTGCAAAAGAATTAAATGTGCATGTGCGACCTGCTTGTAAAAAGTACGTGCGGTTAGAAAAATCTGCCAGCACGTGTGTACTCTGCTAATGAGGAAATGTGTGCCACGTGTGTACTGTATGCTGTTCCTAGCATACGTGTAAAAAGTGAAGTATACTTTGGGCTTTAGTGTTCTCGTTAGTGTTTAAACATGCTATTTAATACGTAGCTTTGAGACCCTGATGTAAAAGATATCTTGTATCGGATGAAACCACACCAGCTCATTATTTATTAAGGGGAATCATATTGTAGAAAGATTAGATATGTTCACGCCCCCCAAGCACATGTGTAGAAGATGCAAATGATGTTGTAGATTCTTAGCTTATGAAACGAAACCAAAAAACCCTGAAAATTTTGACCGCTTCCTTGTAATTTACAGCTCACTTGTTTTAACTTGCACCCTGTAATTCCCTGAGAAACGGACGGATCTGTTTGTGTTGAGTTCATGGTTTGCTGAAATTAAACAGAGGTGTAGAAGCAGGAAGAAATTTTGTGGTTGTGGGGGAAGTACCATGAGGTTATGGATATTTGACTAGGGAATTTTATTTATTTATTTTTTTTGGGAATATTTTTGTGTCCAGAGCGGAGGAGAGATGATGTCAGAGACCTGACATGACAAGCTGTTATTGACTTGGAAAAAGCAGTTCAACATTTTAGCACTAAATCTTGATCATGTGGCATTAGAATTACGATATCTCTTAATATTTATTTGATAAAGGTATCTTCAGGATGCAGAATTGTTCCTAATGGTTCAAGAGGAACCATTAAAGCTGCAGCAGCGATGAACGTTCCCTCGCACCCTGGTGCACGTTGGAGTTGCTCTGCTAGAGGGAAGCGATTCCATTTTTTAGTGTTTATATAGCTGTTTTTTTACATATTTTCCTATTGCCAGTAGTTGGCGCTATGACTTTTTAACCGAATATTGCCACGTACATGTCCTCAGGTCAGGATTCGTACCAAATATGTGAAGTTTGGTGCAGATTGAACATTGTACGTTTGATTTCTACCGACTTCCGAATTTCATCGCAAAACAACATCAAGACCGCCACGCCCGAGCCGAGTCTCACCACTAGTAGGTTTACCAGCCATATCTTTGTGCCCTTTCTCTTGAACTTCAGCTCTGTTTGGCTTCACGTGTACAGAATGCCATGCCGTTTCCATTTGAAGCCAACTGAACCTTGCAAAATGAACACTATATTGAGAATCCATGCAGGAAAATTTGACCTGCATCACACTCATTGTGTCTATGCATTGATGTAGACAAATTTCAGGTCAATCAAACGGTCCTCATACTAATATATCAAAGTGTAGTACACCTACTTTTCCATAAAGGTGGCGCTAAAACTAAAAGCGCAATATTCAAATGGCTGTAATCAGGACTTTTGAGTGACTACTTAACATTTGATGGCAACCTTAATCTTACATCACTAATCCCTATTCAATTGAATCTTCCACCATAATTTTCTAGGTTTACGTGGTTATTTTTCAAACAAATCAGACAAATCCTCTAGTAAATCAACATGAATACATATGGTAAACCCATTTGAACTCTTTTTAGAGTGCAATATAACAGTTTCAGTCTAAGTGGCGCTATAACGATGACTCATAATTGTTACATTACTGTAATCAGGAGTAACCTATGCGCAAGTTGAGGGTTATCAAACGAAACATAATCAAGTTATGTCTGCTTCCTGGTTTGGCGTGGCGTCTCATGCAAATCAGTTTGCAGCCATTATGTCCTCATTTGAGAGAACCGCTATTCCTTGGCAGTTTATAATCGCGTATATCTGAAGCGTATTCCAACCAAATTGAAAGGAAATCCGCTGAAGTCTCTAGGAGGAGTACGAAAGAGTTTCTGAGAAAAATATGGGGGAAAAAATGCACGGATTATAACTGATTAATTCAAATGAATACTGAATGACACTCAAAGTGAAAAACTTTATTGCAAAAATGCAGTACCGAGTGTACCATGAAAATGTACTGTACTTGTTTAAATAAATGAAATATAAATATATATTAACTATTAATAAAAATTTAAGTAAATTTAAGATACACGTCCAAACTGGACCAAAACGTAACACTCCAAATATCAAATAAAAATAGAAACATCCAAAATGAATTGGGGGGGGGGGGAAACACTTCAAATAACACAACAAACTTGTCAGTGACGGTTTTTAATTTCGCCTCTAGAGGCCGCTCTTGTACTGTATAATGACGGCAGACCCTTCCCCGACGATGGACGCGACCGGGAAAAATCTTGAGAACACCACCTTGTCACCTTGAATATTGGTGGTCCTCACAAACCCCCATACACCCCCCTCCACCCTCCCTCCCCAACCATTTTCGGAATTCCAAATCCGAGGAGAAATTTCGACCAACGTATTCTTACTTAACCATCACTGACCGCACCTTTTAGTTTTAGATCTCCATATGACCATGCGCGTTAATGATGGGAAAAAAAAAAAAAGAAAAAAAAGGTGGGGGTGCGGAGTGGGTTATTTTGCGCTAGTAAAACTAGTCGCAGCTTTACGGTCGTTATTTAGTTCCGCGTTTAAAGCGTGCGCGCTAGGTCTCGGTTTAATGATTCCATAAACAACAGTGCCAGAGATTTTCCTGGTCTCCTTCGAACGCGCCTGGCAACTTTGATTCATATCGGGAAGAAAATGTCAGCACGTCGGGGGCTTAGCAGCAGCCACGAAGCCGGGCCGAATTTCTAATTTTAGACCGCTCTTTCAGGATTTATTTTGATCTAATTCGAGTCAGCTTTTCAATAGCGCCTAGTTATTAAATTTTAATTCAGGGCAGCATTAGCATATAAATTGAAAGAAGGCTCCGTTGCATTACTCATTCGTTCGGATGGAATTTTAAGACCTGACATTTCTGTTGGCTTTCTTCCTTTTTTTCTTTTTTTTTTTTTTTTTTTTTTCCAAGCCATCTTGGTTAATGGAAAAATGGTGGGAGGGAAAATTTCCTCCATCCAATATATTTGTACATTATTGCTTTTTTTTTTTTTTTTCCTTTCTTTCTTTTTTTTTTTTTTTTTTTAAATTGCAGGCCGGAGACGTGACTGCAGTAATTGAATGCAGGACCGCAAAACGTTTCTTGTGCCAGAAAAACGGAGCAGCTCGACTTAATATTTCCATCCTTAGCTATAAAAAATCTGATTAATTCTCTCTCTCTCTCTCTCTCTCTCTCTCGACGCGCGCCCGTGTGCTTTCGTGTTAAAATTTCCGATTCCCGCTCGTGTTTCAGTTAATATTCAGCTTGTGCTGCATGTTTTATGTGTTATGTAAGGGAGAAAAAAAAAAGTTCCATCTCGCTAAGCTTGTGCGCTGCAAATTATTTTGCAAAATGGGTCAAATCACTGAAAATATCTCCTCCCTCTGAAATTTAGGCTGACAGCTCATTTACTATCTCGGCCATTTTTCTTTATGCGAGAGCGCTGCAGTTTTCACCGAGGCGGCTGCAGCGGGTTCGGTGTGAAATAGCAGCAGGGTGGAAATTCACAGAGCATAATTCCCTCGTCGAGGTGTTAAGAAGCGCATGCGAAATTCCATCTGCGAGCTCGAATGCAGTTCCAACGCAGCTCATGTTAACGAAGGGCCTGAGTCGTTGCTTATTTCAATATTTATTGCTTGAAGTGCGTTATTTTTCTATTTCTTATTCATTTGACTTCTGGTTGATGTCACAACAGGATGAGCTGTCCCCAAATTTTGTGTCTAGTTTCACCAGAAATGGCAAATTGTAACATTTTATAATGAGTATTTCATTGTATCAAAATAAATAGAGTGGGGAAGTGGTGGCTTGGCAATTAAGGGTCTGGATTACAGATCGAAAGGTCGGGGGTTCAAGCCGCAAGACTGCCAGGCTGCCACTTTTGGGCCCTTGAACAAGGCCCTTATCCCTCTCTGCTCCAGGGGGCGCTGCATCATGTCTGACCCCAACTTCCTTCCGACGGAAGGCCTGCGCTTGGGAGAATTTCCAACCTTCCGAGACGACCAAATCCGAAGTGTGGTCATATTTTGGATTGAAAAAAAAAATGCCGAGGGAAACTTGGTAACCCTGTCTGCGACGCTTGCCAGAAGAAAGTTGCTGTGAAATGGTGCTTTTCCCTCTTTTCCCCATCGCTTACGAATGCATTTCACTTTCGCTTTCAAATCAGCAGCCGTTCTTAATGGGGAAAACAGGACAACCCGAAACGATCCCATGACCGACTCGCTTCTCCTAAACCAAATCTTTCGTCTTGTCAGTCAGGTTTTCGTCTACTGTCCCCCTGTGTTCCGCTTCATCCGTTCTCCCTTCGATTCCATCAAGAAGATCGGGTTCTGAGGACGAAATGCGTGCGCGGAGCGTGACGCTGCCACCACCATGTTTCACTGGTGCTAATTGAGGCATCTTTACTGGGGCCCTGTTCGTACCTAGCATTAACATGCATCAGTGTTTAGCACAGGTTTGAACAGGGTCAGATGTGTCTCGAAGACGCCTTGTCTTCCGATCATTCGGAGGTGGTCCGGATGAAAAATGGTTGTCTGGTGCACCTTCGTTCGATCCTGTCTGACACTGTACTCCGTTAACTCCTTCAGAGTGACTGCTGGCCTCACGGTGGCTTCCCTCACCAGTCTTTGTCTTGTTTGCATGCCGAGTTTTGAGGGACAGCCTTGTCTAAGTAGTGCTTGGGTCGTGTGATGCCGCTTTCAGCTCCTCGCTATTGATCCGCCGACGCTTGATCCGTCCAATCTCTTAGATGTAATTTCACACCCTATACATAAGTTATGAAATTCTATTACCTTGTTGTTGTTGTTGTTGTTGTTTTTTGTTTTTTTTAAAACTTCTTCTGTCTTTGTTTTCACTTCTTTCCTTCAGCCTGAGGGTCTCTCTTTTTTTTTTTTGAAGCGTTCATCCATGCTGAAGTATAAACGTCAATTTTTTTTTTCTTACTTTGAACGGAAATACAACTGGGCTTTTTAAACGGGGCTTGAAACTGACTCGCGTGCCGTAGCTACAGTATATAAAGGATTAACGCTAGCTAGCCGGTTTCGTATGAAACCGCGACTGACTAAATGTAACGCTTTGACTCACGACTTATTGTTGTTGCTTTTTTTTTTTTTTTTTTTTTACAACAACAACAACAAAAAAAAACCACTCCGTATCTGGGCAATCATCTTCGAAATGCAGGCGTAATGACGATTTTATAGAATGTCTACGGTAACATGGTTGGAGGTACTGAATATCATAGAACGCTGTATTCTTAAGTTATTTTTATAATTATTTTGATTGTGATTCATGGTTTCTAGTAGAATTTCTATCATTTTAATAAAAAAAAAATGAACTTGTATTTTTTTTCAGTTCAATCCTGGGCATTTTGTATATTTATAAACGAGCGTATATAAAGCCAATTAGCTCCAGATTCTTAAATCTTCTCTGAGCAATATATAGTCTGTCGTCCCCCCCATTTTTTTTCCCCCGACTACTGACTGACTGAAGCCTAAAATGGCCACATCAGATTCAGATTTCGCCGCTTTGCTTATTGGGCGATGGCGGCGAGGGACTGTTTAAAACAAACACCCCCAAACCACTCGAGTAAAAGCTCGCCTTTTTCCTCACTTCAAAGAAGACTATTCGTCAGCAGGTCATCTCTTCACTCCAGTAATTCTCCATTTAGCATTTCTTAAGTGCGATTAAAAATAGATCGACGCTTCCGTCTGTCGGCAGCCGAAGCGGCCATCTTTTATTTTCCTCATCATTTATTTATTTTCTCTGAACTCCTGCGAGATCTGTTACACTTAACAGACTTGGCATAACTCCATACTCATTACGCATCAATTAGTCACCATAAAACGTCTGACTAATTAGGCTTTTGTTTATTTAAAGATGTGATTGATTAGCTTACTCTGAGCGTTCTCGGCCCGATTTTTTTTGTACCTCAGTTGTTGTTTTTTTTTTTTTTTAAATAGATATAATGTGCACTTTATCATTAAATCATTTTTTTGTCGTATATAAAACGTCATTTTATATATTTACTTTGACGCTGTAGATTATACACCAAAATTCATTCACAGCAAAAAAAATCCGAAATGAATAAGTAAATAAATAAATAAATACTGTATGTCATTACAATATTGAACCAAATAAACACTTATGTTTACATTTTTTTGTAAGGTACAGGGTTTAGTGGAGTTTTTAGTGATGTTTGCATCCAAAATTGCCTGACTTTGCTGTGGCTTTAAGCAAAATTTATGTCTGTATGAATTTATTTATTTATTTATTTATTTATTTATTTATTTGCTGATCTCTGGGTCACAATGCATCCGTGAGGAGCTTTTGCATTTCCCATGACTCCGCATGTGTTTGCTTTCTCCTGCAGGCTGTGTAGCCGTGGCTAAACCCCAGCGGAGCCATGAGCACTCAGGAGGTCCCCAACGCCAGCCTGAAGCAGGGCGACGCGCCGGCCGAGACTCTTTCCGCCCAGGCCGTACTCGCCGCCTCGCCCAAGACCACTACCCATCAGGTGAAGACCGAACCTCGTCGCACTCCCACCACCACCTCAACCAGCAACGGCAAAGAGAGCGATGGCAGCCTTCCTGCTGAGATCTGCGTGGTCATCGGGAGTCCTCGGAATTCCCAAACACAAGGTGAGCATCGTTTTTTCGAAATGGTTTACTTCAAAACCTTCTCCAAGTAGGAAGGATAATCAAAGGTTATTTGGAACAACCAGCGTTTTTCGAAATGAAGACGAGCTCGAGCTTTTTCAGTGACACGGCAAGCTGTGTTTTTGTTTTTAGTTTTGTAGACGATTGAATATGTTCCTACATTCCGAGTTTCAAACATTTCTAACGATGTATGTTCAAACAGGCTCCTACGTCTGCCGAGTGTGTGGGAAGAAGTACAAGTATTACAACTGCTTTCAGACCCACGTCCGTGCCCACAGAGGTACAAAGTGAACTTCCACACACACACACACACACACGTGTTTTTTCCAAGAAATGGCTGGTGTTTTTAATGTTGCACGTCGTGCCCTCAGGGTCTGCTTCCCTAAAACAAAAAATGTTCTGTTTTATAGCAACAGAGATGTTTGCATTGTTGAACATTCACGGTCTCGCCTGCATTTGTGGATAAATATTGCCGAGTGTTTCAGCTGGCTAGGTTCTTTAAAAACTAAAGGTTGGGCAAAAGTCCTTGAGATTGCTTAGACTGCGAAGGATTACGGTTGAGTGCAAAAGTGTGTGCACCCCAGGACGGTGTAAAGAAAACCGAATTCAATTATAGCGTCGAGACGTTTTAAACGGATCGAATGTTCTCAAATTGTGCATGTTAAGGCTGAAAAAAGGAAATGATCTCCATACGGTGGGCATTCACTGTGTTTAGAACATTTTTCGAAACCTGTTCAACATTGTAAATCTACCAGATTACAGATCAACTCCAGAGATCAGAATGTGTGCGTGTGTGAACTTTTATTTATTTTAAAATTTTTATTGAACATTTCTGCTGTACATTTCTGCTGTGTTTGAACTTTGATGAATGAACGAATTCATTAATTTATTTATTTTAATACCTTTTTTTTTCCTCCTTTTTAAAATAGAGCTTGCTGTTGATTTTTCCCACATTATCTAGATCGGTGTTTTCTATTGATAATTAAACGCTCTCACTTCATTTTTTAAAAAATTGATATTTGATTTAAATTTTAAACCATGTTTTTCTTTCTTTTTCGATTGATCCGGCTTTTCTTGCTTTCTTTCTTGCGGTAGTAAAATAGATCGACGCTTCCTGATTTCACCTAAACATCTTTTGCCCTCAGCTGTACATGCATAAAAAAATCCACCTTCGGTTAAAAGACAGAATTTCCCTGATCCCTTATAAACGTGCCGAACCTTATCGTGAGGACACAAACGCTGGACAGGGATGATGTTTATCATGGCACTTTTTGTTTAAATGATTGTATTCTGTAATCTGCACATGCCTGATAAAAAGAGGATAGTGGATTATTTTTGCACTGCTCAAGACTTCAGGATATGAAATGTCCGTCTTTTACATTAGAGATGGAATTTCACGACATGAAATAAAGAGTTTATTGACTTTTTTTCCTTTTTTCTTCTTCTTCTCTCGTGCAGAGTCCGAGAGCACCGTGCCTACAGAAGCGGCGCCTCATGGCCCAAACAGTGAGCACATTTCAGTGGAGTTTTCACATTTCCGTTTGTTTGTTTGAGGACAATATTAAGTTCAGAAGCCTTCATGTGATGAGATCCTGTGTGGGTGGTGTTCTGCTTTAACCTGATGTCTGTGTGTGAATTCAGATGCTTTCCGTTACACATGTGACATTTGTGGGAAGAAGTATAAATACTACAGCTGCTTCCAGGAGCACAGAGAGCTGCATGCAGTCGATGGTGAGGGTTTTGTTGTTGTTGTTGTTTTTTGTGTGCATTCTCAACACAGAACTTTCCCGGCAGTTTGGTATTTGCATTGGGACACTGTTCGGTTTTTTACAGACAGTTCCATGTCATTTTTTTTTATTTCCGTACATTTTGGGACTGACTGTTTTCCTCATGCCACATCGATTAAAAAAAAAAAATCCAGCTCAACATTTCTATCTGAAGATGGCACTAACTTTCCTTTCGTTTAAACGTCTAAATTTAATTCTACGTTGAACAAAATACATCCGATGTGTGTAGTTTTTAACTTTTTAGGAAAACTGTAGCTAGAAATGTGGCAAATTTTTGAGAAAACGTCAGAAATGTACATTGTTCCGCTTTCAACATAAAAAAACAAACACCTGTAGCTAGAAATTTGGCTTTTTTTCAAAACAAATTTTTATTTTAACGCCTGCATTGCTCATTTCTAACGGAAGAACGCTAACGGTGGCTGATGACCGACTTTCGTCACAAACTTAAGACATGTAACCTGCGTTAATCTGAACTTTCTGGTTCTGTCTTCATCTCTAGATCCCTACGATCATGTAATTCCTGTGGAGGAACCGAAGGAGGAGATCGAGCCCTATCAGAAAATCGGACCAAGTAAAAATTTACTAAATTCTACTCGTGTTATTAAACCCAGGACATGTTTTTTTTGTTGTTGTTGTTAGTTAGTTTTTTTTGGTGATGTTTGCCACCTGGTGGTATGAGTCTGACGTAGATAATAAAGTAGGACACGCTAATAGCGCATAGTTTAGTGTAAACTACACAACACTCAGACTCACAGAAATTGGGATTTTAGATGATTGTAAATTCCAGTGTATATATATATATATATATATTTTTTTTTAAATATGTGTTTTTGCATCAGTTTGTCCTGCCCTTTTATGACACTCTTCATATAAGAAACAGAACACTCGACATCATGCTGTTGCAGGAAAATAATCAGTAATTAAATAATCAATTCCTTTTTTTTTCCCATACCATTTTTAATGAATGGCTTCATATATTTTTTTTTTTTTATCCATTTACAGTTATTTTATGGCGGCTATAAACAGTTGCCACCTTTTGACCAATCAGAATCGAGTGTTCATCAGCATTAATTAGTTAGATTTAGGTGTATTGCATTAACCTCGTTGCTCGAGTGCAATTTTGTCTTATTTATTTATTTATTTATTTATTTATTTATTTTCATACTTCGTGTTTGTTTATTTGTTGGATCTTAATGTTTGGTGTTTATGCTGTCCACAGAAACGGGGAGCTACACTTGTGAATTCTGTGGAAAACAATATAAATACTTCAACCCTTATCAGGAGCATGTAGCCCTTCACACTCCAATGAGTAAGATTGACTTCTTTCCTTCAGTCCAAGTCTGTCACTTCGGATGTTTACCTGGAATTTCACTTTGCACTCTTTAATATGAATTCAGTCGACGTGTACATGCACGTCTGCCCCTTTTTCGAAACTCTCCATCCTCTGAAGCATAAACATAGCCTGAGTAGCTTGGATTTTGTGTTCAGTTGCCCAGTATATAGGCGACTAGCTAATGAATTGAATTTCTCCCACCTCTGGACCTGCATCCTTAGTTTGAGTAGGTTTTGATACCCGCCTATCGGGAAATATTTGTAATTAACATGAATACCATGAAAGCGAAGTGCACGCTACGTGACTTCAGCCCCTGATTACGAGTGCTCGCTTTGTGTTCGCAGATCACAGAGGCTCTGGTATTTTCAAGCAGGGTTGATGTTCTCTGTGATGAATCACGTAGTTTTAACCCCTCTGTGATTAGTCTAAGCTACAGAGATGAGGAACAGGTACTGAGAGCCAGGGAGGAAATCAGATTCATCTCCTGGCACGCGCAGCAGATCCCTGAATCCAGTTTATCGTCTGTCTGTTTGTGTCGGAACACAAGGAAGAAATATGTACACAATTATACTACTACTACTACTACTACTAATAATAATAGTGATGATTCTATAGGAACTTATTTGGCAGGTGAAACCCAAATGGTTGTCAGGAACGGCAGACAATAAATTCAGACACGCACATGATTTCCTGTTGGCACACAGTATAAAAATAGTTACGTTAGTTTTCTGTATATGCTGCCAACCCATATTTACTGAACATTTTCTGTTATTTTTTAATTAGATTTTTTTTTACGGTTTTTGGTTTGTCTGTCCACCTGCGTATCCGTCCGGGTTTCATGTTAACGCGATATCTCGATAACTATTGCGGTTGAATGTTCGTAGGATTTACATAGAGTTATCATTGTAAGCAGCAGATGAACTGATTAGGTTTTGGAAGCGCACTTCATCAGGGATCTGTTAAAAGATCAACACCAAACAACCGATCGAGTGATCAAGTGATTGAAATCATGTACTTCAAAGGTTTCGAAAGTGGCACTCAGCCGTCAGAATGAACGAGAATACGAAATTTGCCTGGAGTGGGGGGAAAAAGCCCAGTTTACTCGAATGATGTTTTAAAAATAAATAAATAAATAAAAATAACTTTGCTCATGTGATTAAAATAATTAGTCTTCATTGTTGTTCTTTACATTGATGAACTGCTTCACTCCCATAGTTTGCTGTGCACTGAATTCTGGGTAGGTTTTGCTCGTGCAGCATTGAAATGTGAACTCCTCACTGACCCAGTTAAGCGAACACTGATGACAAAATCTCAGATGCTTTCCTCGTGCTCTTGTTTCTGTGGTTTATTGGTGTTTTTTTTTTTCTTTTCTTTTCTTTTTTTCTCTCCTCTCAGAAAGCTCTTTCGGTCTGAAAATTGACAGTAAAACCTCAGTGCAGCCGAGCCGCGGCGACGCCAACAGCTCCCAGAGCTCGGGCGGTAAGTCACTCTGCGTCAAGTTGTGAAATGTCGGGAGTATCAGGGATTTCAGACACGCCGTAATTTCGGTTGTGTTGAAACCCTGAAATGCTCGAGGATACGAGCAGAGTTCATGTTGTGATTTCATGTTTTACTGTGTTACTGGAAGTGAGCAAACACTTGGGTGTTTATTTGACTACGTTTTTAAAATATCCGCGTGCCAAGATTCGAATCTGATTAAAAAACTAAAGCCAAATCACTGCATTTGGATATATTATATTATATTGTATTATATTATACATATTTAGATTTTTACGACTAAATGTTTACACTTTTTTTTTTTTTTTAATTTGTAACTGTAGTAGCATGAGTAGCTACTATATCAGTTATCTTATATTTGTTTATATTTATTTTTGCTTTCTATTTGAAAAATAATGAAATTACAACCGAACAACTGCATTTGCGTAAATAAATAAAAAAAAGCAATGCATTTTTTAATTTTTTTATTTTATTTTGTATGACAAAATGAGAAATGAAACCACATAAATGCATTTGAATTTTTAAAAACAAAAATTCAGTGCAGTGCTTCTATTTTTATTTTGCATCGTTTATGACAAAACTAAATAAATTACCCAAATAACTACAGTAGATTTTTTTTAAACAATTTTAAAAGCATCAATTCTTTCATTTCGCATTTTTATAACAAAATCAGACTGCATTACTAAAGTAGATATGTTTACATTTCTAATGTATAGTTTGCTTGTTTTTTCAATTTCTTATTACAGGATTACAGCTTTCAGCTCACTAGAAATCCCAGTATATTAGAATAAAGAATTTATAATACTTTTATATATTGCAATATTTATAATTAATAATCATCGACCTGGTGAAAAGTATGTGAATTTATGCGCTGATACTCGATCGTGGTTTTAATCCTTTCGTACGAATTACTGCGTGCGGCGCGGCGTGGAGACGATCAGCCTGAGGCACTGCTGAGGTGTTCTGGAAGCCCAGGTTGCTTTGATAGCGGCCTTCAGCTCGTCCGTATCGTCGGGTCTGGTGTCTGTCGTAGATTCTCTATGGGGTTCGGGTCAGGCGAGTCGGCTGGATAATCGAGCACAGTAACCGCAAACCAGTTACTAGTAGTTTTTGCGTGGTCTGACCAGCATTTTTTTTTTTTTTAAATCAGCTACAATGCCTTATTTATTTGTTGTTTTTCTTTCCTACCCCCATCTAAGCAGAACTGCAGCTCTCAGGAAGTTCTTGTGAATCAGAGTCAGCATCCAACCCCCTCAAGACTGTTCGCGTTACATAACCCTTAAAAAAGCCATTATAGTGCTGACTGATCCACTCTGAATTCTGGTTATGTAGTTTTCTTTGGGTTTTTTGTTGTTGTTGTTTTTTTCTGGAAGGTGGGATTAAGACTCATGTAGGTTGCTTTTTTGAGTTTGTAGTTAGAGATTTTTCTCTCAATAAAAAAAAAAGAAATTCAAATTGTCTCTCTAAAAATAGTACAAAAGTCAAAACAAACTGCATTGAAATTTTTTCGCATGCTTTTAAAAAATTTTTTATTTTATTTTTTAGCTGTGACTTTTATTACAAATCAGAGACTTAAAAAAAAAGTTTTAGCAGGAAATCTTTCTTGTATTCTATTTGTAAAATAAGGTGGTAGAGCGGGTTGTCCGCTAATCGTAGGGTTGGCGGTTCGATTCCCGGCCCACGTGACTCCACGTGCCGAAGTGTCCTTGGGCAAGTCACTTCTTCTTCTTCTTTTTAGGGGGCGCTATATAAGTACAGACCAGACCATAGAATCACTTCCTCCTTGGGGGGAAAAAATGTCCGTTGATTTGATTTGGTCGCTCTGCGGCATTTCTGCTCCTTTTCCATTCGTGTGTGTATATTCAGTTTAATTTAAAATATTACAATTTTCTCCCTATGTTCCGCGCAGATGCTACAAGCCCGATGGTGGCCAGCGCCTTCCCTACATCGCAGAGTAAGTATGCACTTTGGAATGTTTTTATTATTTTTTATTTTTTTTGTGTTCTCCTTCAGCATGTCGATAATTACGTCCTCATTACATCATTAATCCCGTCCCTTGTCCATGGATGAATCATTGCATGGCTGAAACCCATCTTTATCCTGGCACAAATCAGCCTGGTAGTGACCTACATCTGTGTTAGCATTAGCATCATTTATGTTCTAAGAGCGACACGGTGGACCTTGTGTTTTTAGAGGCCTACACGTGCGGATCCTGCGGCATTCAGTTCCAGTTCTACAGCAACCTCATGGAGCACATGCAGTCGCACGCCGGTGAGTCTCCGCCCCCTCCACCCCTGGCCTCCCGCCCCCCGCCTCCCCTCCACGTCCTCAAGCACCTCGGCATGCTCGTACACGATCGACATCCTAGCTTTCCTTTCCTTAGCTCCTAATTGTTTACTGTAAACGTCTAGCTCCTTCGCATGCTCTTGTACCTAATGAGTGACACGACACAAATGTGTCCTCTTGTATACTGGATGACATCGCCTGGAGGAATTTCCTACGAGTGTGTCATGTTGCATGGCTCGTCTCAGCCAGCGTGAACTCATCATTTTTCACCTGTGGTCATTTATGTAGAGTTTTTTTTTTTTTTATTATTTTTTTATTATTATTATTTTTTGCCCCACCCCCACCCCCCGCCCCATTCCAGGAATTCATATGTGCTTCCCACATGATCATAAATCCTCAGCATGACGTGTTTTTGTTTTGTTTTCTGACCAACTGTAAACCAGTGTTTCTCAATCCTGATCCTATTGTAGCATCGCTCTGCACTTTTCCCATTTTTCCAACTTATTCCCCCCTACCTTCCCCTTGAACTTTACCACAAATTATATCGTTACAGCGCGGAAATGAAATGCGCTCGGCGGAGATTACATTCGGAGTGGGCGATATGAGGGAAATCTTGTTTCACGAGACTTTTTGATGTGTAAAGGCTTTTCTTTTCGTTCTTTCTTTCGTTCTTTTTTTTTTTTTTTAAACAACATACCGGACGTGTGTCGTGATCTATAGATATAGTTGTGCAAACCGACTGCCGGCAAAACTGTCGCGCTGCATTTCTAAATAAATAAATGAAAAAACCTTGACGTAATCGATCATGATATTGACATTATAGCATCATCTTGCTCAGCCCTCGATGATGCATCATGAATCTACTCAAAATGGCCGATAATATTGAAATGGAAGCAATACGTCGATATCATTTGCAGTTAAAAGCATAAAAGTTGCGATTGCGTAGAGATTCACCCGCGCCTGTTAGTGCGAAACTTGCAAATTAGTTCAACAGAGTCTCAACCATCTCGATATACAGTCGTGTGAGAAAAAAATAAGTGCACCCTATGGAAATAATTGCCTTTTTTTTTTTTTTTTGACTAGCAAACATTTGATCATCTTTGAAACAGTGCCTGTTAATATAATTGATATACTTGAAGAAAACCACAAGGAAAATGAGCTTTATTTTCCCCTATCATTTATTCAACAGAAATATCACTAGATGTGGTGATATTCTCTGGGAAAAGTATGTACACCCTCGGCCTCAGAAGCTTAGTATTGCCCCGTTTAGCAGAACGGACGTCTTGTAGGTGTTTTCCGTAGGCTTGCTGGAATTTTTGACCGCTCTTCCATGCAATATTCTTTCAGATGTTCGAAGGTTTTGTTGCACGTGCGGCCTGTTTCAAATCCCCCCCCTAACATTATTTCAATGGGATTCAAATCCGGCTTTCGCTAGGCCATTCCATAACCCTCTGTTTCTTCTTCTTGAGCCATTCCTTGGTGGATTTGCTAGCGTGTTTAGGATCATTATCCTGTTGATGGGTTCACTTTCGGGTTCAACGTCTGGAGAGATGACCTCACGTTATCTTCAAGCACTTTGCCTAAATGCTCTTTGGCAAACTGTAGTCTTGCAAAGGCTTTTTCCCTGGCACGCGTCACGTGCAGGTCAAATTTGTGTCAGATCTCTTTCTGATTCTAGAAGCATGCACTTTGACACCAACAATTGCAAGACTTACTTGCAGATCCTGTGCTGAAATTCTAGGGTTCTTGCGTCAGACGTTCTGCCATTGGGCTGAATTGGGCCTCCCCCTGAAGGCCTGACAGAACTCTTCAGATCTTGGCATAATGACATCACGCACCTCAATAACAAAGGGAACACCCGACACTAGATATGAGAGGGGTATAATTAAGACCGGCTCCACCTGCACTCTCTAATCACTGGCACACAATCTTCAGCACCTGATTCTAATTGTATGCATTTAAAGCTGTGATAAATGTCGGGGTGTACTTACTTTTTCCATGTGTTTTGTTTGTTTGGGTGGTTTTTTGAGGCAAATCAGAATGAAATATTTTTTTTCATTGCAAAATAAGTGGGTAATCCATCTGACAAGGAATTTCGGAATAAACATTTCAGGGCTCAAATTATTTTCACATTATGGATATTTGGAATACTTTCTGCTGAGACCGAGAACTAAAACTCGGCTCTGGAATAAAGTGGCTGTGTGATGAATGTTCGACTTGTTTCGGGGGGGGGACACACGACATACTGCGTTTTCAGTAGTGTCTCTCTTTATAGTATATAGAATATATTATTGTCGTGTTTTTTTATTTACATGAAATTTGCGTATGAATAAATCCAGTGTTTTTGTAACGCTCAACATACTGGAGTCTGTAGATGTGACCAGAATACGTCTGAATACATCATTCATACGTGGGTGAAATTCAGACGTTTTTGCTTCGGATGGTCTGCGTGGTGTTAAACCTTACGCACGTGGAAAGTGCGGTACGGTTTATTTCGCGCAGCACCACCCAAATCCCCCAAGAGTGCAGGAGTGTTCGATTGGCTGCAATTTAATACATGTAGTCTAGTTAAAGTGCTGACGATGTTGGTCATAAATGCCATGTCGATATTTAAACTGTCGGACATTTCCGTGAAGACGTGCCATGCGTAACGTGCGGTGTTTGTGATGTTACAGCGGATAATGAGAATCACACTAAAGAGGACTCGGCGAAAGCGTGTCAAGTCCCCGCACCTTCCCAGGAGCAGACATGGAAATCGCCTCAGCCGGCGCAGAGGAACCACGTCCCGTCTTCATACCGTGAGTACAAACTCCTCCATCACAGTCTCGTCTATCTCTGTTTGATACCCAGAAGTGGCTAAGCGATAAATATAGATCGTTATTCATTGTCTATTTTGAAACCCTTTCTTCTACTGGACACCTCGGGGGTTTTTGTTTGTTTGTTTGTTTGTTTGATCTAAGATATGACATCATCTGGATTCATACAAAAAAAACAACTTTTTTTTAATTGACCTATTTTTTTTATTTCATTTCTTTTTGTTCACATGAATCAGTTGTTAGTTACAATTTTTTTTATTTATACTAAAATGTGTGTGTGTATATATATATATATATATATATATATAGATACAGACATGAATAATTTTCTTTAAAAAAATTGTAAATAAATCTCAGGAAGCTGCCCCCGAATGCAGTCTCGTTATATTGTCCTTGGTCGCGGCGTTCAAAGTCTAGTATATCCTGGTGGAAGTGCTCGCCTTGCTCCTCTGAGCACGTTCCCATGTTCTCCTTGAATTCATAACGATTAGCATCAAGGATATGGACTTTCAGAAACATCCTGCAGCTCACTGTGCCGTAGTTCTTCACCAGAGTCTCAACCAGCTCCACGTAGTTTCTACGGCTTTGTGATCGCCCAGGAAACCTCGAACCACTGCGACAAATCCGTTCCAAACCGGCTTTCTCCTTCGTAGTGAGCTGCTTGGGGAATTCCTCGCACTCCGGGATCTTCTTATCTGTCGTCTGACCCAGACGCCGGCTTTGACTTTCGCCTCAGACAGCTTAGGAAAGAAGTCTTGAAAAGACTCGAATTAGTTCGTTTTCTCAATGAAAATGGGTCGATTTCAAAATACCAGCGTCCTGGTCACAAAAACAAAGTCTGAGGGGAATAAAAGCCATTTTTGATATTTTTGCCGTATAAGCAATTAGGAATAATAGGAAGAAAAAAATTGTTATAGTGTAATGATCAAGTCATAATAATAATAATAATAATAGTGGTTTGGCACGTTCACCTCACACCTCTTGGGTCTGGGGTTCGATTCCCACCATGACCCTGTGTGTGTGGAGTTTGCATGTTCTCCCCGTGCTGCGGGGGTTTCCTCCGGGTACTCCGGTTTCCTCCCCCAGTCCAAACACATGCATGGTAGTCTGGTGGGTGTGTCTAAAGTGTCCGTAGTGTATGAATGGGTGTGTGGGTGTGTATGTGATTGTGCCCTGTGATGGACTGGCACCCTGTCCAGGGTGTAACCCCGCCTTGTGCCCGATGCTCCCTGGGATAGGCTCCAGGTTCCCCGTGACCCTGAAGAAGGAGTAAGCGGTAGAAGATGGATGGATTGATAATAATAATAATAATAATAAAAATCCATCTAAAGAATCTGGATTAAATTTACAATACTTGGTTTCAAACTTCATGCACCTGTAGAGAAAATGTGAAAATGTTATTTAATAAGGATTCAGATATGCAGGACCATTTTTATGAAATTAGTTTTTCAGCATATTGAGAGTTTGTGTACGCTGGGTCAAACATACAGATCTCATTTGTCCCTGAACTCATTTTTGGGTTGGATTACAACCTTTAAATTTGATTTTCTTTATTTTTTTTTATTTTTTTATTTTTTTTAAATAAATCAATTCAATTATAAAACAAAATCAAAAATGCCAAAAATTGTTCTGGGGATATTTCATAAGTTTCGGGGTTTTTTTTTTTTAAGCTTAGTTTTTCAGAGTAGGACTTACCAAAAAAAACAAACAAAAAAAAATAACAACCCTGCTAATATATATATATTTAAATATAAGCTCTGGCGCACCACTGTGCACACCAGGCTGTCAAACATAGCCCATACTTGTTTTAGTAGTGTCTCTTGGATGATTTAGCACTGGTTCTGCTGATTGAGCATGCTGAATTGGCGTCGTCAGTTACTGGTGATTTCCAGTGTAGCGAGTCATCCGTGTAGGAGAAGAGAAATGGAAATAAGCCAAGCAAGCAAAAGACACTCAAGAGGGAACTCGCACTTGATCTCATCTTTCAACAACTAAACATTTCTGAACTGTAGCTAGCTCTTATTTCATCATAAATAGGCAGAGATATCCTTCAAATGGATACACAGTGCCATGAAAACGGTACCTCGGACCATTTTCAAAAAGTGCTTTATCCTGATCTGGGTCACTGGGTTTGGAATCTGTCCCTGGAACACTGGGCATGAATTGGGAATAGCAGTTCATGATGGGGGCACCATGGACATGCTGATACACACCTTGTGGCAATGCAATTTAGCATAGCCAGGGTGTTTTTTTGTTTTTTTTTGGATGTACAGGGAAACTGGAGCACCCTTCGTAATCCCATATGGCCCCCGGGAGAACGGACAGTAACCCGAGCTTAAGGCTGAACCTTGTAGGCTTCAGAACAGATCACCGTATCCCTACGCTTCCCCGAAACTAGTAACAAATTGTAATAAGTAGTATTTCTCTATAGATGTTGGTACTTGTTTCCGTAGGTTTGTGGTCCTTAGTACACTAATGTGATATTATAGATATCTGGGATTTGACTTTCTGCAATACTGAGTCTTAATTTCTGTCTCGATTGTATGTCGTAACTCTTTTATTGGCTTCACCGCAAGTTGCTTAGCATCTCACGCGAAAGTTTGCACTTGAACACACCACAGTCGAAGTTGTTTAGTGCGATTTATTCAGCATTGGGTCGGCGTGTCGTGGCCTAAAAGAACTATTTTAGGCCTCAAAAATGAAGTCATCGAGTCCATTTGATTTGTTATGCCAGATAAAGTATCTCCTCATTCGAAGAGTAATAGCATTATAGGTTTTGAGTTTGTACCACCGAGTGGGGATGATGATGATGATGATGCCCCAACAAACACTCGTTTTTGTCTTCCTGTGTTCGTTTCAACTGCACCTGGAAATTCCGTGAACGCTTTCTGATTTTCCTAGGAAACCCCCCCCCAGAAAAGCTAGAAATCATCCCATAATACTCCAGATGTTATAAACGGATCGAAACGAGTGTGTTGGGACATGAAATGTGTGTTAGGACACGACACGATCCTTTGCTGAAACGCCTGTGTGGATTTAGGAATGTGAGCCAAATCAAAATGGAAAGGGATCAGATATCGTCAAGGGCTTTGTAAAACCTTTTTCCCTTCCATGGAAAAATAAACATTCCCTGGGAAAATAAGCAATGGTCTGTCCAAACAGAACCTTCTTTTAACTTGTTGCCTTTTTTTTCTTCTTCTTCTTCTTCTTCTGTTTTATCGTAGAGAACAGACTGCTTCCGGAGAAGGAGCGGCAGCAGGTGGCTGAACGCTTGTTGCGCATGATGTGTACCGATTTGGGTCTCCTTGGTGTACTCAGCAGCAAGGACTTCCTCAAGCTGGCCCAAACTCTAGTGGACACAGGCTCCCGCCATGGCGCTTATTCCATCCGCGATGCTCTCGGAGACATGAGCACTTTAGCCCTGAAGCAGCTTCCACGCATGTACAACCAGGTCAAAGTGAAGGTGACCTGTGCGCTCGGATCAAACTCCTCTTTAGGCATTGCTGTGACCTGCCATTCGCAGACTATTGGGCCGGATTCCTGCTACGTGCTAACGGCGTATCAGGTGGAAGGGGTTCGGCTTCGCCGTTACGTGCTAGGAATTAAAGAGTCTTCTATAAGGGAGGGTCCGGAGCATGTCCATCACTGGGTCCAGAATGTCCTTTCTGAGTTCGTCATGTCAGAAATCCGCACAGTTTATGTCACAGAGCCACGTTTGTCACTGTTACCGAGTTGTGGTAGGTCCAGCATTAGCTTGCGGTGTGCTGGATGCTCTCTTTCAGCCACTATTCAGGCTGTTCTTGGGCGACGTAGCCTTCAGGCTCGGGGCCTGCATGAACTTGGAGAACTTCTGGCAACATGTCGTGACATTGCTGGAAGCAGTAGCTTTACTCGAGACAGCAAGGCCACAGATGAGTCCCCACCACCACCTTGTTGGGATTTCACCGCTGAGGCTTTGCTCAAGGTCCACGAGAACTTCGAGGCCATATGTGAAGTGTACGGCCGCTGCAAAAGCACAGCACCGCTTCTACAAGGCCTCAACAAGCACCTTCTCAGCACCCTAGCCTCATTGCTAGCCCCCTTGCGCCAGGCAGCACAGGAGCTGGGGGGTGATCGTTGGCCCACACTTCAGCAGGTGCTGCCCTCCTACCTTCGCCTGGAGAAACTCTTTACCTCCAAGGCTGGGGAGGCAGGTGCTGGCAGCAAGCTCTGCCACTACTTCCTGGAAGCATTAAAGGAAAACTTCAAGGTTGAGCGAGTCCACCAAGTGGCTATGATCCTGGACCCACAGCTCAAGCTCCGACCAGTCCCCGGATACCAGCATGAGGAGATTATCTCCAGGGTATGTGACATGGCTGTCAGCATGAAGGAACCAGCGAGTGGAGGCCCGTCTGGGATCTCAGGGGATGAGCGGGAGAGCGACGGGCCAGCTGGTCCCAAGCGAGGGCGCATGGATTGCGGGATGGACAGGCCATCCTGCGCTGCTGAGGATCCACAGGTTCGCAAGGAACTGTTTCAGTACCTCGGTGAACCGCTCTTCCAATCGACAGGGGATCTCTTCCAGTACTGGAGCTCCGTTATGGACAGATATCCCAAGTTGTCCCGGTTGGCTTTGTGGCTCCTGGCAGTGCCCGCCATGGGTGTCCGCAGCGAATGCATCAGCATCTGTGAGCAGACCTTCGCCCTAAAGAGGAAGCGGGAGGTCACGGCTGAGGAAATGAACAAACTCGTCTTCCTCAAGTGCAATTTTGCCTAAGGTAGAGCAAGGCCACCTGCCAGCACTACTGACTCCTTTGTGAAAGACACACTAAAGTATTTAGTATCTAGACGCTCGTCTAGGTTTACTTTGTAGCTTTCTTTACATCATCGGTTGGGACTCTCATCCTCGAGCGAAAACCTATTTCTGGGTCAACGTCTACGAACGACGTGCAGTTAACGAGTTCTTTTTTTTGTGGACGACTGCTGTGGAGCAATACGTTATTGAGCAGATATCACCTACACACACCTCAAACCTCAACTTTCTACTGCCCTTGGTAACCTAGCAGCGAAAACGATAAGCCCTAAAACGTGGATATGAACTTTTGTCGTCAATGCTTGAACCATCTAAACCAAAACATGGACACACTGTATGCATCATCTTTATTTTTCCTTTTTCAATTAGTTTCTTTCATATTTTTTTTTTTCAATTAGACTCCTAGACTGTTTGTCCCTGCTATCCTGCCTGAATTGTCCATTATTATTATTTTTATTTTTATTTCCTCCTCCTGCGCTGCCGAAAGATAATTAATCTACTTTGCTTCTCTCGCTGTACAAATGACCTCTTAGTTATCAGGTCTCGGAAATTATTTCAGGTAACCCACGTGCATTTCTTATTTCAGTGTTTTCTAAACGAGAGTTCTTCACTGGGTGCTCGCTTCCACTCGTCCGACTGAATAATTTGCCGTTTCTAATATATGCTTCTTAAAATCCGCGGTTTTAATGGTCCGTACCGATGGAAGAAGACGCCGTGTATTGCACAGTTTGAATCTACATATGCATGAGGAATCAGATATTCAAATTTTATTCTAAACGCATCGCCCTCGTCGCAGTTGGCGCATTCAACCCCCATCCGAGCACAGCAGGGTCCAACCTATAGAGCTACAACCAGCTCTTCAGATCATGTGCATGAATCCATCATCACAGTCTACGTGATCTTGAGGATCTCGGCTGTGAGACTGTCACGATGCAGACGGAATAGTTTAGGTTCAGAAGCGGATGTACCGTGTGATCGTTTTCTGCAACCCTGGCCCACACGGCTTCGGTATATAACGGAGTCTTTTTACGCAATCCCAAAGCTTGTACCACGTTTTCTTCCTGGCCTCGGACGGTCCAGATGGGAGACTCTGTGTGTGTTTGGTTCAATATAAATATTGCCCAATAAAGGCCAAATATCTTAATAACGATCCAGACCGATGCAAGGCCTATGATGCAAGCTATATTCACATGGATGGAGATCGCTTGTGAAAAGATTCTAGCATCCTAAAGGGTTTTCAGGGGTTTTTTTTTTCCTTTGAGAGAAACCTTTTAATGGTTTTTGAAGGATCCAAGTACTACCATTTTTGGAAAACTCGAACCATTATCCATTCCGAGAAAAAAACCAAACAAAACCCTTAAAGAGCCCTTTGTTAAAGAGTGCATAGTGTAGATCGTGGAAAATGGTTGGACTCTTGAGCATGACCTTTAACCCTGAAACTACTCTACTGGATGTTGCTTTAGGTAAAAACACTACATTCAAACATACACTGCATATGATGAAAGTCTGATGTCTCTCTCTCTCTCTCTCTCTCTCTCTCTCTCATCCGTGGTTCAGGAGCATTATGGGCATTTTAACCGCCGGTATCCGATTACAATCTTACGTCTGTGTTTCTTTGGCACGGTTTCTGTCCACCGACTCGATCAAAGTTCACTGTGTGAGGAAAACCACCTTCAGCTAGTCAGGTTTTAGACAATTTCAGGCAGACTGACTGTTTTTACCAGAATGTTTGATAAACATGATCTTTCCAGGCAGACGGTTAGAAAGTAGTCCAAATTTTAAAAAATAATAAATAATAAATGTTTGTTGTTTTTGGTTAAATATTTTTTCTCGAAGGTATAAAAGTATGTTCCAGGCAAAACAATCCAAAACGAAATCAAATAAAAGGACGTTGGGTCTCGGCCACGGCAACATCCGAGCGGTTTTCCCGGACCGCCATGCAAACACAAACACATCTGGCACTTTTTCTTCGCAACATGGCTGTCTTGAGTGTTGTATATGCATCAACACTGGTGTGTATCAACGCTCTTAGGCTTCTTTAGGGATTGGATTTGTATTATTTAATGGCCGTTTCGAAAAGTCTTAGGAGTCTGCGTTCTGGGATGTTCATTGTGTTGAAAAAGTTGTTTGAGTTCAATATGAGAAGATGGTTTGAATAGAGGGCAGCTGCTTTTAGTTCTGGATGCAGCTTCCATATTTAATTATTCTTTTTTGTTATTGTTCTGTCTTTAATGCACTGGATTTCTAAAAAATAAATAATAATAATAAATAATAAAAAAAAAAAAAAAACCCACACCAAATGGAAAAAATAGTATAATTAGTTTCTATAATCTTCGAGTGAGAATTCAAGGATGGAATCGAAGAGTTTATTAAAACGAACCTTCCCAACTCTATGGCATGGACAAGCTTGATAAAGTTCCCTCAGTCTTGTACACTCTAGTTTCGAAATGTAAAGCTGTTCTGAAGATGTACGGACATCATGGATGTTTGTTTGTTTGTTTGTTTGTTTGTTTGTTTGTGTCCCTTGGACAAAGTTTCTCCAAGATCTTTGAGCTAGTGGAGCCGGATGATGTTTATTCCTGTTGTTCATGTTCCTTTTTATAGCCACAAGAGGGCGCCGTTAAGCTCCTGCTTTGGTGGGAGTGGCTAAACTCCTTACCTCCTTTTGTATACACAACTTTGATAATAGAGTTCATCAGAATTCACAAACCGGTACTGTTTTGTTTTTTTATTATTATTATTATTTTTTAAAAATTATTATTATTTTATTATTTTTATTTTCTGCTTTTGTGCATCCAGTGGAGAACGTATTTGTTTCGACTGCCAAGGAAGTATCCGATTGTTCTCATCAGCATACTCACATTTTTGCAATATTTAAATACAAATAAATGTACTCTTATTTTAGGGACCCACTATTATTATTATTATTATTATTATTATTATTATTATTATTATTCCTTTCTGCTAAGTGCAAAAACAAACGAATGGTTGCTTTTTAGTTCTTTTCGTTTTTATTTTAGTAGTTTTTTTTTTTGGTATTATTTTATTTTTATGATTGTGTATGACTCGTTTGAACAGTAGGTCTAATTTATACTTTTTTAGCAGCACTATTTTTATATCTATATATATGGTTAATAATAGAACTTTAACTCATTACTGATTCTCAGTAGGAACACCAAGCGCTGTGCAGCATCCTCAGACTCTTATCATGTACTGTGTGAAAATAAAACGTACTGAAACAGGAATGTTGTCTGTGTGTCAATGCGTCCTAATGCTGGATATTTATAATGAGCATCGCCCTGTGTGTACGCATGTATTTGTGCGTGTGTGTGGACCATCATGCACCTGTGCTTTTTAATACGCAATTCCAATTACATAATCGGTTAATTATGAAGGTCGCCTGGGAGGTGATGCCAAATAATTATCACATTCCACAAAAAAAATGTCGATGATTGGTAACGGCAATGTTCCTTCGAAATTGTTATACTCAAACTCCCACATTATAATTAGGGTGCAGAGGATGTCCCCATATTTGTGCCCCACGTTTCCTGGGATAGGCTCCAGACTGCCCTGTGACCATGTTTATAACTCGGTCAGTTGGGCATTGTGCTAGTGACCATCAGGTTATTTGTTCGAGTAGGTTCTTTCTTATGTTTTGTTATTTCATTGATTCGTTCAAACATTTCAGGGCCCCATGGGAAGGGTAGTCATTTTGCTCCTGGGCTTGTGACCAAAAGTTGATCAAACAACACTTTAAATCACATGCACTGTGCTGGAATGCGATTCAGCTACAGTTTTAGACCATTTATTTTTATTTATTTATATTTATTTATTTTTTTGGGCATAAAACATCTGCTAAGTAAATAGCTAAAAACAAACAAACAAAAAACACGCCATGTAATGCAGTGGTTTTGAAATGGTGGCCGCCAGGGGGCGCCCGTGGGGCCTCCACAATTTGCTGTGAAAAATAAATTCTCACTCTCCGACGACAACACACACGCAATCGATTCCTAATGTGGTGCAAGATGTAATTATTAATAAATAAAATAAAATAAAAGGGGGCGGGGTATATTCAGACTTCTGTATTGTTAATGTGTTTTAAAGACAAAAGGGGGACCTCGGTCATATGTTAATGCCATCTGGGGGGCCTTGCCCTGGAAACGTTTGGGAACCCCTGATGTAGTATTCCTGTAACAGTCTGTTATTGCTGCAAAAAGGACACCAGGGGGCAGCACAGGACAGACTTTTATTTGATTTATTTTTTTGCTCCCTGCGTCCGTATTTGAGGAGAACCTCTGGGAGAACCCTTAAAGGTTCTGTGTAGGAGCTTTCAACGATGGAACCGTCAACGAGAACAACACCACGGATCGTGTGAAATATTATTCAACCGTTCGAACGCTTCCTGTATTCTCTTTTCATTGTATTCAGTGCATTCGTTTTTAGTAATGATTAAAACACTCGCACTGTTGTGCTGTTACTGGAAAATAATCCATATCGAAAACGGTGTGATGAACTGGAGCTTCTGTTACCACCCCAGAGTTGATTGTTTTCCTCTAACCACCCATCCTGGAACGTTTTATTCCTCACACGCCACCGCAGTTCGCCCGTTTCGGGTCATTAAAGAATGACGCGTTGTAGTTATTTATTATCCTTTTATATTTACGTTTAATGCTGTAGAACATCCTTGACACAAGATAGTGCCTGTTCTTTACATTTATGGTATTGGGCAGACGCGCTTATCCGGAGCGACTTACACTTATCTCATTCATACGTCTGAGTGATTGATGGTTACGATTGCTTGCTCAGGAGCCCAGCGATGGCGGCTTGGTTGTGGTGGCGGGGTTTGAACTCACAACCTTCTGAGCATCAGACCTACACCGTAACCACTGATCCACCTCTGCCCCCATCGTTTGCCAACATCCTTCCCTGACGTCTTCAGAAACCCCTCCAAGCCGTACGTCTGTGTAAGTCGTTACCGTGGAAACGATAACGCGTTCGAACGAGCTCGCGGTAACCCAAAACGGTGATTTTTTAAAAACGCATCCGAATCTACCGCTTAGAGAAAAGGAATCCACGCCGTCTGACCAATCAGGATCAACGTTTCTGCCGTCTTTATTTGATCGTAGAGCTGATGTTTTGGTGCGTTCCACCCTGTTTCCCTTTCGAACTGCGATCCCTGCGCAATGACATCATGACTGCAAGAGGCAGCCAAAAATCGCTCGGCGTGATCTCTTAAACATACAGAGAGAGAGAGAGAGAGAGAGAGAGAGAGACGGAATGAGAATGAGAATGGCGCTGTCCAACCACCTTCAGGCAGACTCACAAGCTTAAAAGCAGGAGCGCTGCGAAAGTTATCTCAATTATTCCCCCATCGCAGGTCGGAGAGGAAATTATTTCGTCAATGATCGGGCGATTTATGTCCTTGGGCAATAATGCCGGAATGTTTTCACATGGCCACGTCCTTGGTTTGTGGAGACAGTGTCTGGGGTCTGGGGTTATCGGTTCATAAATAACTTATCGATAATGTTTTTCGTAATAATTCCCGAGCCCGTCGCCGAAGCGGTAAATCAGGAGCCGGGCGTCTGCATTTCTAATGAATGCGTCATAAAAATCTATTTATGACTCACTAATGAAGCGCTCTTGAGGAAGTCAGAAAGCTGATGTTAATTAAAGTTGCTTGATTTACAGTGTGGTTGGATTTTCGCAGCCTTTATGCTTCCCCGGTTTAAGGGAGGAAGTGTGTGTGTGTGTGTGTGTGTGAGTGAGTGAGTGAGTGAGTGAGTGAGTGTGAGATTGTCCGGATGAAAACTTTTTTTTAACGTTTTTGGCCTCATTATCATTTCTGGCACAGTGCCACGTGGCGTAACGTTTCTGTCTCGTGTGCGTCCGAGGCGATCTCTCCCCCCCTTCTTGTAGTTTTGAATACAATTCACCGGCTTTTTTCTCTTTCTTTATACCCCGGTGTTGTTCAGTTCTCAGATCAGAAGGTGTTGATGAATTATCTATGACAGCAGCTCTGAGAGTCGCTCCAGCTGTTCCGCTTTACATGGTAATGTCTTTGTTCTAACGCGTTAGCGTTTCCTTCATGGAGGCACCATGGGATCGACATCTAATCATGAATGTATTTTTTTTTTAAAAATGATAACAGCCCATGTTCTGACATTTTGTTATCTCAGCGGCTGTGGATCAGGCGGGTTGTACACTAATCGTAGGGTTGGCGGTTCGATTCTCCACGGACCGAAGTGTCGAGACTCTGAACCCCAAGTCGGTCCCGTTGGCATGTTAGCGCCTTGCATTGGCCGCTCTGCTACCATTGGTGTGTGTGAACGAGACACAGTGTAAATATATAAGTGCAGACCATTTACCAAGAGTATTCCTTTCAGCTTATGATCTGTCCATCGGAAGGTTGTGGGTTCAAGTCCTAGAGGTGTCAGGGAGCCAGCATATTCTGGATCATTCATCTTTTGAAAAACCAGAACGACTAAGAACGACCAAAAAAAAAAAAAACCAAAGAATAAATCATGCCGTGTTTTCATCGGCTAATGCCGTTCATAAAGTCTAATTATTCTGCAGCTCTAGACCTCATTAGTCGGATGCAAATGAATGATTTCCGGGCTATTTCTATGAACATAGGTTTGATGGCACAGTGGGTGCGAAAGTAAGTGTCTGATGATTACATTTACATTTATTAACGTGCCACTTTTATTGAAAGCGACTTCCAACTGAGGCGGAAATCCAATCCGTGGAGCCGACAGCGAGGGCGAGGACGAGGACGAGGAAGTTTCCACCGAATGACCGAAAACATGTGGAAGATAGTCGTAGTGAAGCTTGCCGAGTTCACCGAGTACACCGCTCGTGTGTTTTCGAGAAAAAGAAATCCGCCAACATGCCATGTACTTAACGGCGAAATGCAAACGGTTGCCGTGCGAAGCGTGCGGCAGGATATGAGATCACGGTCATGACCCTCTCACCAAACGTGAGCGTCGATGGCAGTGCTGTAATTGGACTTAACTGAGAGTTTTATTGCTTTAAACATGCGACGTCTGGGTCTTTTTATGGCCTCTTTCTCACACTCACACATCATATTCGGCCTGAATTGATGGGGGGATAAAAACAAAAAACAACAACCTTTCACGCCGACCCCACCGTCTCCACCTTTGACCGAAGCACGCAGATCATTCGTTTGAGACGTAGCGTACATCGTTCACGTTCGGGTTCACATGTCGCAGACTGGAGTGACGCGAGCGGTTGAATTGTCAGCACATTACTACGTTTCAGTCACGGAGCTTGGTGTCTGCGCCTTGCTAACTTGTCAGCAAGTCTTTGTTTTTTATGGAGGCACGTCATCGTGACAGCACTCGACATGAGTCGACTAATGAGACCACTAATCACCTCCATATGGACACGCCAAGAAGCGGTTAAAACCCGCGTTAAACTGCATCTCCTGTGGTGCTAATTGCTGTTTTAATTGCTTTGTTCCGTGTTCTATTATAACACCCATATTTAATATAATAACGTCTGGTATGAAATAAACAGTCGGGTCCGGGACTGTCACTCAGAACTGTTTGATTTCATCGGCTCTGTTGAAAATAAGACAATTTTGCCCGATTGTATTTCCTCAAGGATGATTCTACAATTATTTAAATGAGATTTTATTGTATTAAGACATGGAGACAATATTAACTACACTATAATAAGCCTTTTCGTGGGACTTGTCTGCGTTGAATTGGGATTTGTCTTAGTTCATTTGAATTGTACCTGGGACATGTCTTGGGTCGTGTCTGTGTACATGAGACTTGGATCTTGATCTTTCTTGGTGCATGTGTCTGGACTTTTTTGCCTTTACTTGTGACATGACTCAGTTCTTGTTCTCCTTATATGAAATCTGTACAGCCACTTGTATGCCTTGACTTGAGACCTGTCTATTTTTTATGGGGGGACGTGTCTCACCTGGGACTAGTCTGTCTTTAGTTGGCACATGTCTTGGGATTTGTCTGTCTTTACCTAGGATTGTTTCTGTCTTCACTTGGAACTTGTCTTGGTTCTTATCTGTCTTTATTTGTGACTTGTAATGAGACTCATCTTTCTTTACTTGTAATTTGTCTCTGGACTTGTCTGTCTGTACCTGGGATGTGTCTCTTTTATTGGAACTTGTCTGTCTTTACTTAGTAGTTGACTTACTCAGGACTTGTCTTTGGTCTTGTCTGACTAATTGAGACTTGGATCTTGGATCTTGTCTATCTTCATCCATGTCTCTGGATTTGTCTGTCTTTACTTATGACTTGACTCAGATCTTGTTTGTCTTTACTTAAGATCTGACCAGCTACTTGTCTACCTTTACTTGGGACGTGTCTCAGGACTTGTCTGTCTTTAATTGAGACTTTTTTTCTTTTCTTTTTTGTATCTTGTCTGTCTGACTTTGTCTTGGGATATGACTTGAACTGGTTCTTGTTTGACTTTACTTAGAACCTGACAAGCCACTTGTCTTGGAAAATGTCTCTTGGGACTTGCCTTTCTGTAGTTGGTACTTGTCTTGGGACTTGGGTCTCTTATCACGGGACTTGTCTTGGTTCTTGTCTGTCTTTACTCGTGACTTGACTTGGTTCTTGTCTGTCTTTACTCTGGACTTGTCTTGGTTCTTGTCTGTCTTTACTCGTGACTTGACTTGGTTCTTGTCTGTCTTTACTCGGACTTGTCTTGGTTCTTGTCTGTCTTTACTCGGGACTTGTCTTGGTTCTTGTCTGTCTTTACTCGGGATTTGTCTTGGTTCTTGTCTGTCTTTACTCGGGACTTATCTTGGTTCTTGTCTGTCTTTACTCTGGACTTGTCTTGGTTCTTGTCTGTCTTTACTCTGGACTTGTCTTGGTTCTTGTCTGTCTTTACTCGGGACTTGTCTTGGTTCTTGTCTGTCTTTAATCGGGACTTGTCTTGGTTCTTGTCTGTCTTTACTCTGGACTTGTCTTGGTTCTTGTCTGTCTTTACTCTGGACTTATCTTGGTTCTTGTCTGTCTTTACTCTGGACTTATCTTGGTTCTTGTCTGTCTTTACTCTGGACTTGTCTTGGTTCTTGTCTGTCTTTACTCGGGACTTGTCTTGGTTCTTGTCTGTCTTTACTCGGGACTTGTCTTGGTTCTTGTCTGTCTTTACTCGGGACTTGTCTTGGTTCTTGTCTGTCTTTACTCGGGACTTGTCTTGGTTCTTGTCTGTCTTTACTCTGGACTTGTCTTGGTTCTTGTCTCTCTTTACTCTGGACTTATCTTGGTTCTTGTCTGTCTTTACTCTGGACTTATCTTGGTTCTTGTCTGTCTTTACTCTGGACTTGTCTTGGTTCTTGTCTGTCTTTACTCTGGACTTATCTTGGTTCTTGTCTGTCTTTACTCTGGACTTATCTTGGTTCTTGTCTGTCTTTACTCTGGACTTATCTTGGTTCTTGTCTGTCTTTACTTACGACTTGTTTAGGGACTTGTCTGTCCTTAATTGTGACTTGTCTGGAGAGTCGTCTGTCTTGACTTGGGATCTGTCTTGGGAATTGTCTCTCTTTATGTGGTATTTGCCACAGGACTTTTCTGTTTTTGCTTGGAACTCTAATTGTCAGTCCCTGCTTTTTTATTTATTTTATATATAAATAAAGCTAAGTATATTAAGACTTGGTCTACATTGGTCTCACTGCAAGACTACAGAAGCACATGTTGGACAACAAAACATCTTGCTAAATTGGCTACATTTGTTGGCGAGGGGAACATTGTTTATTTTCTTCAAACTATTCCTATAAAGGGCACAAAAAAAAAATATCCAGGATCTACAGACTGTTACACACGGCTCTCGAGCAGAACTTACTCTTCACAGGGATTATCCTCCTAAGCGTCACTTCACGGGATGATCTATGATCCCGGAGTCGAAGAGCGTAAAACACATAACAAAGACATATATAATCCATTAATCCATCAAGTTAATCTGTCACTCTGGAGCAGATGAAATGTAAAAGCCGTCATGGTTTTGGAAGAAGATTCTCTGTGGGAAAAAGACCCAGAAAGAATGAGAGGGAAAAAAAAGAAGAAAGGAAGAAAAACAAGACCACATGGTCAATGTGTAAACAGGGAAGATGTTGACACACAGTGGTGCTGTTGAACATATACGCTTAAGCCGCGGCCGCTGTAGATGAGTGACAGACGGCGTGACCACACACAGCATTCCTCGCATGTTCAGCACTGTTCAGGCCAACAGGCAATGAGCAAATGTTGAAAAAGCAAACATGAGGAATGACCGTTAGAGCTCGAGAGAATATCATTTCAAAAACCTTTCAGATCGTTTTCACATACTTTTAGGATGAGGAGAAAAGTTTTCTTAAAAAAATAATAAAGAAATAAATTCAACTCATGTTTATAGAAGCATTATTTGAAGGTACATGCCTCATTGGTTAGCATTTTAGCTGAAAACGAAATTGATTTCCCCGTTACGCTCTTAGGTGATCATCATGCATCATAACTTTTTGAGATTTATTTCCTGGTAGTTTACTTCGTGCTGGTTGAAACATCTTACTGAAAGATAGAAGAGAAAATGGGTCCTAATAAAAATCGGCTATTTTTCGTAACACAACTAGATTATCCATAGCACGTTCGCCTCACACCTCCAGGGTCCGGGGTTCGATTCCCGCCGTGGCCCTGTGTGGGCGGAGTTTGCATGTTCTCCCCGTGCTGCGGGGGTTTCCTCCGGGTACTCCGGTTTCCTCCCCCAGTCCAAAGACATGCATGGTAGACTGATGGGCGTGTCTAAAGTGTCCGTAGTGTATGAATGGGTGTGTGAGTGTGTATGTGATTGTGCCCTGCGATGGACTGGCACCCTGTCCAGGGTGTACCCCGCCTCGTGCCCGATGCTCCCTGGGATAGGCTCCAGGTTCCCCGTGACCCTGTAAGGATAAGCGGTATAGAAGATGGATATCCATTTTCTGTACTGCTTATCCTACAGAAGCCTGGAGCCTGTACTAGGAAACTCGGGGCGCAAGACATGGGAGACCCTGGACGGAGTGCCAACTCACCGCAGGGTACAATCGCACATGCCCTCACGGACAATTTAGAGATGCCAATAAGCCTACAATGCACGTCTTTGGACTGGGGGAGGAAAACAGAATACCCGGAGAAAACCCTTGAAGCACGGGGAGAACATGCGAAATCTGCACACACTGCGGAGGCAGGAATCGAACCCCCGACCCCAAAGGTTCCCCAAAATCCCTCAGGCTCGTTCAGAACGGTTGAAAACCCAAAGCTTTTAGACAAAAGCATGATCGAGAGTAAACTTTGTCGAATTGTCATATTACACCGAGACAAAGGCAACGCTTCTTATTTCGAGTGCTGGACCTCAGTGTGTTTTTACGATATTTGAAATACAATTTAAAAAGAAAAAGGAAAACATTAATAACAACCCAGTCTGCTGAAGTAGCCACAACTGTTGTCTGGACCTCACAGGGAATTTAACGCCGACGCCCACCACGGAGTGCAATTTGGCATCAAGAAACAGCTTCATCAGCGCTGGCGTAATTACACCATTAGAGATGTAAAGACCAGAATTTATCAAGCGCAGTTTGGCATCTCACCAAACACATACTTGCTCTCCAGGTCTTTTGAGTTTGACGATATGGTTGAGTGAAAATTTTAATTTGCAGAAAGATTCCCACTCCCCCCGTGCGTTGTCGATCAGCCAAGACGTTTGGGGTCGGAGGTTTGTACAACTACGTGTAAAACGCCAGCGCTACGAGGCTAATGCTACTAACGAACGTCTATCTCGTCTAGAAGAGGATGGGTTCCATTTTGAGTCTGGTTCCTTCTCAGGGGGTTCTTTCTCATGCCGTCTCAGACGTTTTCTTCGCTACTCAAAAGCTGCGTTGCAATACATAGCTATATTATTATTCGCACTGCATCCAGTAACTCCAGTTGTCTAGTAGATACACTCTTCTCTCTGGGAGAACTCATAAATATTTTATGTAGAACCTCCAATAAAGCGTTTACCTATCACAAACGGTTCCAAGTAGAACCCATTTAGGACGATACATAACCTTAACTGTCTAACGAAGCCTTGGAGAACTTTTTAAGAACCCTAAAGAACTCTCAAAGAACCGTTTAACAAGTAGCAAGACCAGTTTAGCTCAATTTCAAGTTTATAAATTCTACTTAGAACCCTTTCCGAAATATGAAAACACTTCATTTTATTGGTGTTACGTAGAGCCATGAAGGATTCCTTCTAAGGGATATCTGAGGAACACTTAAGGGGTTACTTAAATAAACTTTCCAATTAACCCTTGAAGAACCATTTAAGAACCTTTTCTACATTTTCTACATAGGGTTCTACATTATACCTTTAAACGTTATGCTAGACGCTTGACTTTAGGAGAAATCTTAAAGAAGTCTGGTACCATGTCCCATGACACAACCTAGAAACACCTCACAGTTCCACGAAAAAGACACTAAAAAGAAAACGGTTAAATGTTTAATACATACACTCGTAGGAAAAAAGAGTTCTTCTGTGGTTCTAATGGATAATTCAGGGTTCTTTTGAACTCGATTTGAAACACCTAGGCAGGTTCTGTGTATTAATGCGACACCAATGTCCATGCAGTTTTTAAAACCTGTTGGAATTTTGGTTTTACAACAGGCGATTATTACGATTATTAATTGTCAGACTGTCCGAGAAGATGTCGATCAGAATCCTGTATCAGACTAAACTGTGTCAGATTCAACAATGAAGATAGCTAGAAGAAGAAAAAGAAGAATTTATTCATTTCTTCGCATATCCCAGAATGTTAGGAAGCTGGGGTCAGAGCACAGGGTCAGCCACGATACAGCGCCCCCTGGAGCTGAGAGGGTTAAGGGCCTTGCTCAAGGGCCCAACAGTGGCAGCCTGGCAGTCCTGCGGCTTGAACCCCCTACCTTTTGATCAGTAACCCAGAGCAAAATCCAAAATGTAAATTTAAATTTAAATCCAAAATGTGTTTGTAGCAGTCCCGTGAGTTTTGTGCAATCTTATACCATCTTCCTATTGGTAGATTTTAGACGAGTGTCATAGCAGCACTCATAGACTGAGGATTTTAAGCGAAATATTCCGATTTGGGCCAAGACACGTCATGTGATGTGATCACATGGCCACAAGAATCACACGGAGGAAAAATCCTGTATGGACTGGCTTTACGAAATAGCTCGGATGAAAAAAAAACCAAACCAAACTACTCCGTGTGAATGTAGACGGTAAGCCCAGGCATGTTTGGTGCTTTCCAAAGCGAATATACTGGAAAACTGGAATTTTTGAGGATGACGTGTAGCTTCAGTTTATAAACACAGACTCTAGGCTTCTATTTTGACAAAACGATGTTCATAAATTCATTCATTCATTCAGCATGGATGAGCACTTTATCCGGGTCAGGGTCGCAGTGGAACCCGGAGTCTCTCCTGGGAACACTGGGCATGAGGCGGGAAAACACCTTGGATGGCACAGTTACTGTCTGGAAACCGATCCTGTTCGCCCAATGTAAACGTTCTTTTCACGTCGAAGAAAACAAACGAAATAAATAAAGGCCCCAGAGAGGTCGAGAACCAAACTCGGAAAGTATACTGATCTCATGCTGCACCAAGACGCTGAAGACCACATCTGCAAATCCAGGGAATGAAGTACAAAAGGAAATATGTGGACTCACCACCGTGACGTGACAAAGCAGGCCCCGGAACAAATATTTAACCGGGAGGTTTTATGACAAGAGACAATCCTCTGCTGTTCGTTTACACCAAACAACTGGGGAAGAAAGGATGCTGTCACATTCCTCATGTGATCTGCCTCCATATGGAGCACACGGGTCCGGCCCTGCGGACGAGAACCGGCTCCGAGTGCAGAGGAAGTCAGCTTTATTTGTAAATTCCTTTTATATTGCTCTTTATTGTTATGGGAAGTGGTGTGCAGGTAAGAGATGGCACGAGGAATGCGTGAAGTCCATTCGAATCAAATCTAATCCGGGAACAATACGGTGGGAGATTCGGTGATGCAGCACGATTTCCTGAAATCTGTTGAACGTTTGTTGACGTCTCAAACTTGCTACGCAGACCAGTTCCTCAGACACGTCGAATTCACTTCAAAAGAACTTTTTTTTTCCTCACATTGGACACATTTTCATTTATTATTATTATTATTTTTTTTTAAATAATGCATGATTTATTGTTTTGTTTTATTTTTTTCCCCCACACGTGCGCGATTCTTTTCACGTGATTGTAATTGATTAACTTTAACAGGTTTCTTTTTTTTTTAGACATCATACATTTTTCACGTGATTTGTTTTTTCACGTGATTCCACTTTTCACCATATGTGATTTAAAAAAACACACTTTTTAACACTTTTTAAAAAATGATCTATCAGTTTGTCTACACCTGATTGATTGATTGATTGATTGATTGATTGATTGATTGATTGATTGATTGATTGATTGACGTACACGTAAGTCATTCATTTTCGCACGTGAATTGTTTCGCTTGTATACATTCGTCCCATGAAGTGTATGAGTTCACGTGCAGTTTCAGGGTGAAACATGCAATGTTTTTTTCCACATATCACTCACACGTCACTGGCATGTATATCTTGGGGACGTTTTTGATTTATTATAATACTATTTATTTATTTATTTATTTATGTATTTATTTATTTGAGACCCTAAGCAAGAGTAGGATAAAAGATGGAAACATTTTTTGCGTAAGATCATCTGCTAGTGAAAAAAAAAAAAAAGAAGAAGAAGAGTAAACCTTTGTTTGTTAATAAATTCGATGCATAAGAACTTTCCTTGCAAACATTCTCAGCTTTGAACTTCCCACGCGCACGAAGAGCACAGAAGTGAGACGTGCATATAATAGCCACTAGAGGGATACACGCGCATGCACCCCCCCTCCTCCCCCCTGAGCGGTTCAGGAGGCAGGGGAAAAGTGCTCCTGAGTTCTGTGCTTTTTACCTGTGTGAGTCGACTCCAAGCTTATCCCCCCCTCCTCCTCCAACCCCCCCCTAACAAACACTCTTTGCGCACACAAGAGGAGGAAGGGCTAAAAAAGCACAAACTCCTGAGTCTTCAAAGCGAAGCAAAGCATCGCGCACTACGCAACGCAACCTGCCCTTCCTTCCCGCGTGTCTGTCCTGTCTGTCTATCAGTCTGTCTATCTGTCTGTCTGCACCCAAAAGCCCCCGTGAGGATCCCACGATGCTCCTGAACCGCTGCAGCGCGCCCTGATCTCAGCGCATGGCAACTTTCAAGCCCAAATGCAACTTTGAGGACTTTTATTCCCAACATGCAAGCGCACGAGTGTCTGACGCGCCTTTTGCACGCGTGTGGCATTTCTGACATCGTGTTGCGAGTGAGATAAAAAAAAAAGAAGAAGAAGAAGAAGAAGAAGAAGAAAACTAGCGCACAGGCGCACAGGCTGCTGGAGATCAATTCAGTGGGAGATGAGATGAGAGAAGATGAAGGGGGCTTGATTCCGAGTCCGATCTCAACTCTGATTGATTACTTATTAGTCACCCCCCCCTCCCTCCCTTTGGATCTCAGATTCGTTCAAAAGGCAACGTGGAGCGCAGAAATGAACGCACTGCCGAGCGCACTGGCGAGCTCCGATCCGAACAGAAGACTCACTTTGGTAAGCACGAGGAGCATGGTGGCGGTTTACAGAGACTAATAATAAGAGACCTGGTGCTTGGGTTTGTTCACCTCGGACTCGGATCTTCGCCTTTGACAGCTGCTGAGAGGAAAATCTAGAACTTGCGTGCGTCCTTGCACGTTTCCAAATCCCCCACCCCCCCTTTTTCGGGATAAAAGCAAACCAAAAAAAAAACAAAAAACAACAAATCAACAACAACAACAAAAAAAAAATGAAAGTGTGGACTTTCCTGCCGTGGCTCCCTTGCCTCGTTATCCTAATCCTGTGCGTCGGGTCGGAGTGCGGCCCCGTGTGGAGGAAAGGTCGGTCCAAGCGCGAGCTCGTGAAGCTCCGGGAGGCTCGGGCGAGCGTGCCGGGCGCGTGCGCCACCCGCCTTCCACGCGGCAAGCGCTCCGTGCCGGGGCTCGAGCGGCGTCTGCCCCGCCAGCGCCGGCGCGCCTCCGCGGCCGACGAGAGCGAGGACGCGTCTGTCTCCGCCGCGTCTTCCGCGCACGGCCACGCTGTTTACTTCACGGGACGCGGAGACCAGCTGCGCCTCAGATCGGCGGAGGAAATCCCGAGGGGAAACTTTACTTTGGGGATGTGGGTGAAGCCCGAAGGAGGACAGCGCTCCCCTGCCGTGATCGCAGGTACGTGACGTGATTTATTTTCACCACAATGAATGAATTGCAACGCGGAAAGACTTCAGTGAGGATCTCTCTCTCTCTCTCTCTCTCTCTCTCTCTCTCTCTCTCTCTCTCTCTCTCGCTCTTTTGTTCAGGCTGACCTGACCTGATCTCAAATCAGTCAAACTTTGAAGTTTCTCTGCGCGTAAAAGCGCACGTCATTCACGCAGATATGGCGTGGGAACGTGCATTTTATGTATGAACTGTGTGATATGATCAGCTTCTGTCAGTGAACTCGTCAGAGAGATGACGCTGTGTAATCTAAAACATACCAATAAATAAATAAATAAATAAATAAGGTGCACTGCAGAGTTTACGCACAAAGTCTCGACGCGCTGCTCGGTGACAGTTCTTGTAATGCACAAAGTGGTGAGCGCGTGGCGCGTGACAGCTCGTGCATGCCCAATTCTTGTTTTGGGTCACACATATCCTCAATGAAAACTTTTCAACACGTTCTGTTATCTATGATCACTGTGTTGGTGTGTGTGTGTGTGTGTGTGTGTGTGCGTTGCCTCTGCTCTGGAGACATCTGACACACTCAGACACTCTTCTCACCCTTAATGCTACACATGCATTTTTTTTTTATTTCTGTTGCAAATTGTTTAAGGTGTTGTATTTACTTCAGACTTGGACATCTGGCCAAACAAGCTGTGGGAGAAATGTAGCCTGTCTGTCAGGGTTTCCCCCGTTTTAGAGCGCGCACACACACACACACACACTCCCCAGCACTTCCACCCTTCTCACTCCAGACCAAATAAAGGAAAAACAAAGGATTTACTCGCAAGCTTTGGCGCGCAGCAATTTGACTTGACGCACTAAACCGGGTTGCCAGATATCTGTATTTATATATATATTTTTTAAAATTATAAATATTTATTTATATCTGTTATTTTTGCTTACCTTTTGTGATTTATATACTGCAAAATGTCCAATGTAGCATACAGTCCTAGATTATAGTCTAGTTTGTAAAGATGAGCACTAATTTATAAACGGAAATAGGAATGGGGTGTTGGGTGTAAAGACATGGCAACCTTGTTTGCTGCGTTGTAAATCACACACTTGACAGATTGTTAAAAATGATGCCCTGTCAAGTGATCATGTAATTATTGCACACACGGGGTTGATTTTTGGGAAAGTGTGCAAGCCTACAGTTGCCAGATTGGGATTTTCTCCCCTTATGACACCAAGATTAGTCTAATCGAATGAATAAGGATTAATATATATATATATATATATATATATATATATATATATATATATATATATATATATATATATATATATATATGTGAAATTACCTATATTTGTATAGTATATATAAATATAATCTATTTAATAATGTACTAAATCAAGAGTTCAAGCATTATTATATACTGCAAGACTAAATCCACTAATAGAGATATTGCTGTGCAGTATATGATGCTGAAATAGATAGAGCTGGTGTGTGCGTGTAAGGTGGGGGGTGGGGAGTTGGTGGGGGATGGGGGTGAGATGTGTGAGATCTGAACACAATACTCCCCCTAGTTGCTCTTTTCCCAGCGATGACATCATCTGTTTGAAAGTCGAAGCAGCCTGGGTCTTCAGAGAGCGGCGCACAGACACGGATAAGCCTTGTTCTATATAGAGTGGGAAAAATTCCTACATGACCATTGGCAGTTTCTGAACAACCCCAGGCATTTTCATTGGAGCTCTGAGTCGCGTTATTTGTCGTATTGTTTGTCCTTTACAGAGGAATCCAGATGAATTACGCATCAGACATGTCGTGTAAAAGCATGCTCTTGATCTTTGACTGGCATCCTGCCATGGATGCCACTGGATGTCCGATTGGCGCTGTGTAAAAAAAAAAAAAAAAGCTTACTGCAAAATAAGTCTTTTCGATCTTTTCCCTGAGAAAAGCCGTGTATCGGTTTTCCCTTGTTGTGTGTGATGTTCGGATCAGAACCGGTGCAGCATCGTCTTTCTGTTTCACCTGGATGTCTGATCCAAGAGGGGTTTTTATTTACAGCCCAAGCTAGATCAGATGGAGTCAAGTGACCCTGCTTAAACCAGAGATGCTGATGTATTTGTTATAACGCTCATCCAAAAATGGATCACAAAAAAGCGTTTGAAAAACATTAACTATGCTGGTGTACTGTCACTTTGATAATTCAGGTTTCATGCCACTTGAGTGCAGAACTACAGCTTCTCTATTAGCCAGGTCCAGGCAGTGCTAAAGCAGTGAGTCTTGGACACACACTTCGAACTGCACTCGATTCAGGACCTTGAACAGCGCTGAGGCGACGTCCGTGTGTCTACGGGAAAAGAGAACGCTTTGGATCGGCTCATGATCATAATCTAGTCTAGTGTAATTACAGTACGTAGAGGTCCTTACCCGAGAACCGGCCGTCGGAGGAGGCGCGAGCTCAGCGAACAACCTGAATTTGAAATCAAATTCAAAGTTGCTGAGAGACTTGGCAGTGAAATTCATCTCGAATAGTCATGACGCAAAAGGGACATTGCGAGAACATCCCATGCCAAATAAAAGACAGTGAGAAAGAGAGATTGCCTAATCGGCACTTGCACAAGGCGGTTATAAATCTGCAGGAAAAGCAGATTTGTATCAAAGATGAATTCTAGGTGACCTGTTGTGTAATTTCCAGAGATGTGATGTGTCACGTTCGGCTTTCTCCATAAGGGAAGCGAAAACTTTCGATAATTATTAACGCCAGATTGACGTTATTCATCCGTTCTTCGTGCCTTGTATCACACGTATGTACACTTGTATGTACACGTATCGGTGTACAGGTGTCCATTGGTTTCCGTGGGTCGTTCTCGAATCCGATTTGGTCAGAGGGTCCGATTGATTTTCTATAACAGCAGCTCTGACTTGTGATCGTCTAGCAGTTCCGATACGTTATCGTTTCGATACAAACAGCCCATTCTCAGGACTCATACGGCAGACGTTCTACATAAATGGATTAAAAAGTGCGCAACTGTTGATACGGTGAAGTGCATCACGACGTGGGACGCAACAAAGAAAAGTCACAGGAGGTTTTTACTTTCATGCAGCTGAACGGGCAGACATGAAGCTCACGGCACAAAAGAAATAATGTTTATTAATAGGAACATCCATCCATCCATCTATTTTCTGTCCTGCTCATCCAACACAGGGTTGCAGGGAGCCTGGAGCCTATCCCAGGCGACTTGAGGGCACAGGGTGGGGACAACCATGGATGCCAACCTTTCACAGGGCACAATTGCACACATTCACACACCTATTCATACAATTTAGAAGATGCCATCAATTTAGAGATGCCACAATGCGTGAAAGAAAGGGGAACACCTCCTTCAGGGTTTGACCACGCCCAGTTCTGTTTGAAATCTAAATCCAGATACGGATATTTGAAGTGAAAATTCGATCTAGTCAGTGGCCTTGCATTACATCCCTAATATGCAAATGTCTCCACATGTACGTGTGTGTGTGTGTGTGTGTGTGTGTGTGTGTGTGTGTGTGTGTGTGTGTGGTGTGTGCGTGAGACCTCCCCGCATGTTTTTGTCTGGGAAAATGTAAATGCTTTAGATTAATTGAGCTTGGCAGCCTTGTGACATGTGTTTACATGAAGGACCCTACAGGCCTTTGAACACGTCTTTTAGTCTGAGTGCTCACGCTGATAGATGACAGACCTTTCTCACCATGTCATGGTGAACCTGTAACGTAATGTTTAGCAGCGCCGACCTTGGTGGTTGGCCCCTGACAGTCTGAGAGCACTGGCTTGCTTGTTGTTGACCCGGAAGGAATGTTCTCACAGAGGGTTCTTAAAACCCTGAGAGATGAGACATGATGAGTAAGGGATGGCGTAAATCAGAAACTGTCTGAAGCAATGGATGTGGAAGGATAACTCTGTGGGTCAGGTTTGTGGTTTGATCTGGAACTCTGTAAAGTGTGTATTGCATGCTCTCACCATGGGTTTCATCTGGGTTCTCTGGTTTCCTCCCAGCAGTAGATGGAATTAATGACTCAGGCCCAGATCTGAAGGTGTGTGCATGGTTTCCTGTGATGGACTGGCATCTTATCCAAGGTATATTTGCAGCTAGTATTCCTGGGATAGGCTCCAGATCCACTATTCTGACTAGGATAAAGCAGTTCCTGAAGATAAATTTGGGGCACAAAACACGCGGAATGTCTTGGCCTGTGGGCACGGTTGCTTATTGGCACCTAGCACATTTACCTTCCGCCTCTGGGGTTGGAGGTTCAAAACCAAAACCAAGCTCTGTGCTCCCTGTGTGTGTGGAGTTCGCATGTTCTCCCCGAGCTCCGAGGGTTACCTCTGGGTATTCCAGTTTCCTCCCCCAGTAGACTGATTGGTATCTCTGAATTGTCTGCGGTGTGTGAGAGTACCCTGTCCAGGGTGTCCCCCACCTCGTGCTGCAAGTCCCCTGGGATAGGATCCAGGCTCCCACGCGACCCAGTATAGGATAAGCGGTACAAAAAATGGATGGATGGATGGATGGATGGATGTCTTGCCCTATCAGTGGAACTGTTGCATATCTGACATCTAACAGAATTATCTAGCATTTAATAAAACTCAGCTATATACTGTATGTAGGCATCGATCTGTAACACTTCGTCTAAAGACTGTGTTCATAAGGATATATACTGTAACCTGCATAAGCTCTTCCTGGCAAGTGACTTAAACCATCATAAACACTCTCAAAGGCTTATTCCATCAGGTATGAGTGACTCAGACATTCCTGAAGTTTGAGCAATGAAGCGATGAAGTCAGCTATCACATATGTCAGCTTAGAAATGCTCATTAGACAAGCTAATGTCACAAAATTTAGGTGTTATGTCAACACTGACATCAGCAGGTTTTTATGACAACCATCATGTGTTGGAATAAACTTCAATTTCACATGTATGTTGTTTACTGTCTGTTGTCATAAAGGGCTTATGTAGGTACCATATAGGACTATGAACACCACTCTTGAAGGAAGATGATATCTGGCAAGCTAACAACGCTCTGTTCACTAGTTATACGTTCTCAATCCTGGATATGATTTCCGCTCTCTACATTGCAACATAGTTTGTGACCAGGATATCGTTATTGTCTCTGATTCTATGTCCTACTCATTTTCTCTCACACAGGCCTCTTTGATAAGTGTTTCTATGCCTCAAGTGACCGGGGATGGCTGCTGGGTATCAAGACAGTTAGTGAGCAAGGCAACCGAGACCCTCGCTTCTTCTTCTCTCTCAAGACGGATCGGGCACATAAGGTCACGTCTATCCACTCCAACACCCTTTACCTGCCTGGCCACTGGGCCCACGTGGCAGTCACGTACGATGGCATTTACATGAGACTGTTTGTGAATGGTGCTCAGACTGCGGTTAGCAGAGAACAGTCCGGAGATGTCTTCTGCTCTCTTACTAAGAAGTGTAAGGTAGGTCAATGACTTCTCTCTTCTGGCCCTGTTTGTACTGAAAAAAAACGATGCATGAATCACTGACTGCAACGGTATTATTATTAGCAATAACAATTGAACTAATTAAATGTTATCCTCTATACCGTATGTTAACAGTGGTATCTTTATCACCCCAGTCAATAGTAATAAGTACATGCCTGACGAAGTGTTTTTGGCTTGAAAATATGAATGCATTGGAATCTAATCTAATCTGAATCCCAAGGTGTTGATGGTGGGTGGAAATGCCTTGAACCATAACTACCGAGGTTCTGTTGAGCGAGTGACTCTGTGGCGTCAAGCCCTCTCCCAGCGCCAAATCATAAAGGACATGCACGGACACGAGGACTCTCTCTATCAAGCAGACCTCATCATTCGGGAGAACTTTGAGCACCCTGAGCGCAAGTGGCTGGTGGTGAAGGATGGGAATTTCCCACAAGCAGACCAAGGCCCTCGGGCTGGGCTGGCCTCTCTGGACACAACCCTGGAGCCGCCGGCCTGTGGTCAGACAGTGTGCGATAATGTGGAGGTTGTGCGCAACTACAACCACTTTTGGACCTTCCGGAGACCCAAGACGGTTCGCTACCGTGTGATCAACGTGTACGACGATGAGTACCGTAGGCCCACCGTGACTGATCAGCAGATCTATCTGCAGCAACAGGAACTGAACGAAGCCTTCGGCATGTACAACATCACCTGGGAGCTGACAGTTCATAACGTTAGCAACTCCACGCTGCGTTCCCGGTTAGTGCTAGCCAACTGCGATATCAGTAAGGTTGGTGATGAGGACTGCGATCCTGAGTGTAACCACACCCTGACCGGGTTTGATGCCGGGTACTGCAAGCCCAGAGCTCGCTGTGCTGAGCACAAGCCAGGCAATGGTGTGTGTGATCTAGAATGCAACTGGGATAACTTTGCTTACGATAAAGACGACTGCTGTAACCCCAACATCACTGACGTCACCAAGACGTGCTTCAATCCTGCCTCACATTTAAGGTAAGCTTGAGGTGCAGATTCTGTCAAATTATACATTTCTTTTTTCCATGTCATGTTCTAAAATAATTCACAATAAAGCACATGTTATGTTGATGTTGGATGTACCGGCATTCATCAGTACGTCTTTACTAAGAACTAGGACGGGATTGACGTCACTCTCCAGAGTATGGGAATTTTCTTGTGGTTTAAATGCAATAGGTCTTGTAGAATCATTCACTTGTGCCCTGAGTAACTTTTAGACATATGACAAGTGCAACTGAGCCAACTTGGCGAGTCGTTTCCATAGCAGAAAAACCATCACCCTCTTTGGCATTTCAAGTGGGACATAGCGGTGCTTTTGCATTCCACTGGAATACAGCTTTCTGGCTATTTCACAGGTTCATGAATCATCCTACACTCTGAGAGAAAGCCATATGCCTTGTTCAGTAACAAAATGCGACATAGATCCCCCCCCATTCTTCTATCGCCCCAATTCTCCATGTTTACCATGTAGCAACGGTGACCATTATACCCTCATTCAATTACAGTTCACAGTAATGTCTCAGTAAACACAGTCTGCTACTAATATTCCCAAAGTCCCAGCCATGTCTTCCTTCCAGCTCTTAGTAAAGATCTCAATGTAGTTTTCGTCTGAGGAAGCATTCTGGCCAGTGGTTGTTACCTATAATGCTAGCATTTTCTAAAGGTTGACGAGAAAAGAAAAGAAAAAAGACAGATTTCAAACCAGGAATACCTAAGGGTCACTGGGGATAAAGCACATGATGTTTACAATTTCTCTCCAGCCGTCTGGTTTAACTTTGTCTAGATCTGAACTGGATCTGTGCAGCTGTTGCAGATATTGTAAAAACAGCCATCTTTAAAGCTACCATGTTCACCTTGCTTAAAGCTGGATTTATGGCACGGAAGCAGAAGTTAAGCAGAGGTAGAGCATGTACTACATTGTCGGTGGACAATCGGAACATCGAGGAACAACACTTAGGAACATCGAGAGAATTTGAAAAGACTTGACTAGCCAGGATAAACGTAACACATTTACAGTGCTAAGGTCTTATTCTGTATTCTGCAGTTTAATTCAGTTATTTTCCAAAAATCAGCTTCTAGGATGCAATTAAGTGCGACTAGACATAGTCTGAAATCAGCCAAAATGAGCACAGCAAGCGACTGATTAAATTTATCAAGAGAACAACAGTGTTTTCTATTAGTTGCGTGAACCCAGTCCAGTCCAGACGATTGTCTCCACTTGCATTCCTTAAGTACTTCAAGTGACTCTGTGTGCGGGCTGCTAGGTGACATCAGACTTGAATAAAAGCACTTGTATTTTTCTGCCGAAACGTATCCCATTGCAATCATCAAGGGGTCATTTATCATCAGGCATCTGGTCTAGTTACAGAAATCAGCAGCTGGCAAAGGCTGAGCATGAGATTGAAATATTACGACGGATGGGATAAAGATTGTTTCTTCGAGAGACGGTTCGAGAGGGTGCCAAGTCGCAGAGTGTGAGGAGGAGGAGGAGGAAGAGGAGGAACAACCGGAGTCGCAGAAAACGGGAGACGAACTCCTCGGCCGGTTGCTTGTTTTCTGTTGATCGTGGTACAGCCAGGGAGACAAACCGTAGGCAGTGCTGTAAACGTTCACCAACATTCCGAGTTAATTGTGGAATTCTGGACCAACATTGCGCTTCATGCATGCGGAAACAATGGATGATCTGGGGTTTATTTTTGCAGACCAGAGTCTGGTACCAGTTTGCTTGTTTAGGAATCTGGCTAGAAGGAAAGAGAGAGAGAGAGAGAGAGAGAGAGAGAGAGAGAGAGAGAGAGAGAAGGATGAGGCTAGGAGATTCTCAGACTTAGTCTTGAAGTATAGCATTGAAAAATACAAATAATGCATGCTTTATGTTTTGGTTTTGTTTTGTTTTTTTGACATTTTTTCACTTGCATCAGGATCAGGAGATGGTACCAGATGGTCTCTGGTACTCCGCAGTACACACATTGCAGTGCTGCTACTTCTGTGCAGTAGCCAAATGCACCGTATTTATGTACCGTATGAAAAATCTCCGCCATGGCTCGGTTCCCAGAAAGATTACTCACAGGTGAAAGGTGAAAATACCTGAGCCATACCCCATGTTCCATTCTGTCACATTAATAGATTAAATAAATAGTTTCAGAGAGCGTATCGACCTTTCCGCTGGGTCCTGACATGGAACGTGTACCCCATGTCATCTGAACCCTAAGTCCTACACTCTGTAAAGACATAAACGGATATTAACAGCTTTGCCTTAATGGACTTCTTTGGCATAACAGCGACCACTTTAAACGCACGACACCCTTGTAAAAACATCTCTGAAGCTGCCACACACACACACACACACACACACACAGCATAAACAGACCTGCTGCAACTACGACCACAATGCTTTATGGGTCTGCTTTTTGTTTTTAAGAATTTATAAGAATAAAAGACAGAGAAGATTCGGTCTTCAAGGACGTCCATCATCTGAAATGATCCTTGGGCGAATTCTATTGACACGTCCTTGCAAAACGGAGATGGTACTCCTTTAGATGACGACGGGTTTGCAGCCGTCTGCAGAACATTTTCAACAGTCCGTTATGGGGAATTCATGGACTAATATTCTACCCAGGTTGGATTGAATTTTAATTATTCCATCATTGGAATTATTCCTGGAAACTCTAGCACAAAGCCAAAGGTAGGCCTAGAGCCTTGGTTCCCACCTGGACTGCAATTTCTTCTACACGTAGAAAAAAAAAGAAGAAGAAGAAAAAAAAAAGGAGAAAAGTCTGGTTTTAGATTCTTGGCTTTGAGTTGTAGACTCTTGTAGACCTGGTGGTGGGGTCACAGCAGACCAGATTAGGATCTTGGATTAGTTAACCTGAATGTTCAACCATCAAATACATTTGCCATGAATGAAAATAACAAAAAATTAGCACATTTGGAGTTCTGCTGAATGAGTAATAAGGAATGTAGGCAAATTTTTGGACCAAATTGGTCTGTTTTCATTGTTCTGCTCTGGTTCTTGATGATTCATTTAAAACAGCCCAGCGCCAGAGAAATTCTCCCCCAACTTGCCCCCATTAATTATCCAACAGAACACTGGGAACACTACTTGGTGTGTGTCCATATTTGGTATAGTACAGTGCATCTGGTATGTACAATGCATCCACGCGTAAATTCGAGCAATGTTTGTTTGCTTTCCGACCATATCTCAGGGAAAAAAAAACCAACAACAAATATACATCTTCAATAAATGAATAAATAAATTAAGTCAGTGGGGTCAGATTTTGCTTGATTTCATTAAGAATGTTTTTGACTCGATTTGTTTGGAATAGATCTTTGAAAGTAACATGGGGTGGGGTGCGTATGTGATAGGATACTCAAAACCTCCACAAAATGACTCCACAAGATATTTACATCTGCTACGTCAGAGTTATCCATCGAAGAATTGCAACTGTTACACTACATGCTGTAAGTGTAGTAGTTTTTATTCACGCGTAGGCCCTCTTGGCTTTGTGTTTTGTTTTTGTTCCAGCCATGCCAATATTTGCCACACATTTATTCACAATTACCGAACCACTCGTTGTGGAGAATTCCCTACTCCCTCGGTGCGTGGCTCACGTTTAGGATCGGCTCGGATCGCTTGTAACCTCAAACGAAGTGGTACTAAAAAAGTTCCAGCTATTATCCAGAGTAGAAAACCCCCCAAAAAGTGAGCAGAGTCTAGTCGAGTTGATCCAGACCGTGTAATGGAAAAGTGCCATAAGGGTTAGATGCAGGTCACACCGCATAGATCAGGCTGGAGTTCTGAGAAAATCAGCATATTAAGCATTACTGAGCCTTAGAGTAGAGCAAATGTTCCTCTGAATCTAGAGCAGCCAGTTAAGGTGGCTCGGACATCTTAAAAGGACACCCCTGGTCGGTTCCTGCTTCAGCCGTATCAGGCCGTCCCACATGACGGAGACCCCAGGGCAGACAACGAACCTGCTGGAGTGATTATATTTCAAAGTTGGCTTGGGAATGTCTGGGGATCCCCCAGGAGGAGCCTGGAATCTGTAGCTGGGGATAGAGAAGAAACTGAACGAATAGAAAAGATGTTCGCGAGTGATAGAAAGTCTCGAGTGTATGAGTGAGTGAATGTATCTGTCCGAATGGTGTCCTTAGATGGACTGGCATCCCATCCAGGGTATATTTCATCCAGTGTTTCCGGGCTAGTCTCCGGATCTACCACATCCCTGACCGTACTGAAGACGAATGAAGAACACCTTAAGACGCTAAAGTTCTAAATCTATTGTCCTTAGATATTCCCTGTCTAGAACCCTAAAAGATCTGTCGGCTTTTCTCATTGGGGGACAAACTTAAATTCCTAAAACAGAGCGTAAAAAGGAAAAGCTTTTAAAGGAGTACAACTTCTTTAGAAAACAAGATCCAATTTCTTCCCAAGAGTCTACAGCCTGCCATGTTTGGTCTTCAAAGAAAAGAAGACTGATTTATTATTATATATGTATTTTTTGCAATGTTTATAGCAATTCCAGTGCATATTGCCTAATAGATCTAAGATAGGATGTGAAGGAACCTTCAACAGATACTCCCAGAAACTCATGATGGAATTGCCAATAAGCTCTCTCCACATACAAACCTGTAGACCTTACATAAACAGTTTCTAAAGAAATGACGACATTCCTGTCATTATTAAGATAAGCAAACTTTACATCATTTCTTGGAAATAAGCCAAAGCCTGACGGAGCACTGAGCACACTTCGGCTTTGCTTCAGCAAGTCCATTCACCTGTCCTGAACGTCTAACTCTCTCTCCATCAACAAAAAGGCGTAATAATAGGACATGGCCCGAACGGTACAATAGATCATTCAGTATCTTTTTGCCCCTAGCACGCCGCTCGACAGGTGAGAGCTGTCAGGACGTAGGAATTTGTATTTATATTTGGAGTATCTTTCATAACGAACTCCAGGAATTCTTCTCCGTCGCTGACACACAGATGGTTGCGACGTGTTGTGAGCGCAATTAAAACGCTGTAGTTAAACAGCTGTACATCTGGTCCATATTGGTGTGCTGTAGCTAAGCTAACTGTCTGCCATTTCTCCTTTAGAAGGACGACAGACGATTTATCGGGCAGCTGTCACCGCATAAACCGCGTTTCTTTACGCGAACCTAATTACGTAACATAGCTTTAAAGGTTTAAATGTAAAAATTCTTTTTTTTTTTTTTTTTTAAATAAACACTTCTTGTATTATCTCGCACGTGTTTTGTAATCGCAGGATAACTAATGTATCATGAGGCACTAGGACAATTAAACATACCTCCATGTGATGTTTGGACACTCTTCCACAGCTGGAGTGTGTCATCCCGGTGTGTGGTCTTCATTTAGACTAGCTGTCTGGGAGCACCCGTTAATGTCAAGCAAACATGTCGTTGGTTTTTATGGCTTGCTGCGAGTTGTCAGTCACATTTGCCGCATGTGGTTGGGGTTATTTATTTATTTATTTGTTTATTTATTTATTTGTATCTTTACAGTAATGCAGTTTGATGCAGCCTGATAGCTGGAACCCTGCCAGGACCTTGCACAACGCTGTCCTTGTTTATCAGAGTGTCACTTGTGGGCCGTTTTCCATTTCCGTGATGATTTAAAATGACTTGAAGCCTCAAAACAAATGTTTGCTTCATATATAAATGGTAATAAATAAAGTCAGATCGCTAGGCGTATAGCTAGTGATTAGGGTTCCGGACATGGAAAACTAGCTAGAAATGAACGAGCAAATTCCAAATGTTGCACGGAATAAATGTAATGCATCTCTGTCCTAAAATGACGTCACTGATTAAATAGTATAAATAAAATATCTCTAAAGACATCTTTAAAGCGGACACGTTTGAGCGCAGTCTTCATCACAGGAGTCCCTTAAAACTGGTTTTTATTATCAGGTGAGATGTAAATGTCATTGTCAATTAAGAGATCGTATTAAAGCCCTGATAGGCAAGTGTTGCATCATAACATGTACAACCCAATCATGTTCTAGTATGCAAATGAAGGCCGGGCAGCTTCAAGCTTACCAGAGGAACGTATTCGGGCTCGGGGGATCATTCTGTCCAGCTATTGTAACTTGAAAAGTTTTAGGCACGTTTGAATTCAACCCCTTAAAAACACAGGTGCAACCAAAATGTACATTGAAATGTCTTGAGCCACAGCAATCATGAAGATTTGACTTTAGTAAAGAAGAACATGCAGGTTTTGTATGTTTATTGTTAAAAGTTATGTACATACCTATAAACGGTCATTTCGTCCCCAGTCTCAGGGTTTTTTTTTTTTTCTTTCTCTTTTGAACTCGTCATGTTACTGATAAGCCGCAAAAAGCAACATCCTCTCCTGTTATGGAAAACGTTCGAGTTACAGCTTTACCTTTGACGGTTCCAACTTGCTGACGCTGGAGACTCCTTCCATAAATGTTACATAAACGTCTCCTTACAGACAACGAACATAAACGGACCTAAATGAACATTTCTAACAGTTTATTCCGACAATGAGCTGCTTTTGTCCATTTATTATTATTTTTTGTCTTGAGATGTCATAACACCTGAGTCGAGTGACCGATTGTTGTTGGCAGAAGTGCGTTAAGGCATTACGACACTTTGCAGGCTGAATTACAAATGACCTTATAGTGGCATTTATAGTTCAGAGAAAATCCACATGACTCAGTATATTGTCTATCAAAGCCTTCACTATCGTGTAGCCATATGAACTTAAGCAAAGTGTTCCACCACTAATGTGAACCACACACTGTATGTCTATGTGTTTGCACCCACAGGGCCTACCTGGATGTGAAGGAGTTGAAAGACATCCTCAAAGTAGATGGCTCTACGCACCTTAACATCTTCTTTGCCAATTCGACTAATGAGGACCTGGCTGGAGTGGCCACCTGGCCGTGGGACAAGGAGGCCCTGACCCATCTCGGTAATAAAGTGTGTTTAATTTACACTAGATTAAGGACAAATGAGCTCCTGCTTTGATCTGTTCCCGATTGAGTGTCTGGCTGGCGCTATTATTGGTATAACTGCATCTCGGAGACTCTGTTTCATTTCTTATGGACCTCCCAGTGCGTCCGGTGTTTAAATGGTACTTTTAAGGTTAAACAGCTGAATCACTTCATCATCTGATTTTGAGTAAATGAGTCGTAGGTGCCAGCGCTTATGTTTGAACGTTTCACTCCTTTTCACGGTTCCAAAAAAGGAAACCCAAACGCCGATTGGTAAATATTGCCTTTAATTAATTCCAGCTCCTTTAATACGTGCTTCCATCGTTCTTCCAGGAGGAATAGTGTTAAATCCGTCTTTCTACGGCACGTTCGGCCACACTCACACCATGATCCATGAAATCGGCCACAGCCTGGGCTTGTACCACGTCTTCAGGGGCATTTCAGAGATCGAGTCCTGCAACGATGCCTGTTTGGAGATGGAGCCTTCGCTGGAAACAGGAGACTTGTGCGCCGACACGAACCCAACGCCAAAATACAAGCACTGTCGAGACCCCGAGCCTGGAAATGAGACGTGTGGCTGTAGCAAATTTATCCACACGCCTTTCAATAATTATATGAGTTACGCAGGTATGAATACACACACATTTGCATATTAATGAGCCTGTAATGTTATGCAACATGAGACAGAACATTAGAAGGGTATAGCTGTGCTATATTTACCTACAATGTCTTTTTGACATTCTATACACTGACCTCACAAAATGATTCCATTCAGTAGTTGATACATTTCGCACAGTTCATACAATTGTCTTTTCTTATTTTTATTTTTTTTTGCCTACAGATGACACCTGCACTGATTCGTTTACCGAAAACCAAGTGGCTCGCATGCACTGCTACTTGGACCTGGTTTATCAGACATGGCAGCCCAACTACAAGCCGCCTCCTGTCCCCATGGCACCCCGCGTGGTGGAACAACGTCAGGACTCCATCGCTGTGGAGTGGTTCCCTCCAATCACGGGCCACTTCTATGACAGGTGAACTGAGGTTGCAGAGAGAGGCCTTGGGGAAGGTCTGTCTATTTCTGCTCTGAGTTATACTGTATTTTTAGGGATGGTGAGACACATATGGATATGACGTGCTCTTGAGGATCAGGTGTGTTGACATTCGATATGTCTGGAGCACCCCTGGGGGAGGGCACATGTCCTTTCATGCCCTGTTGATCATGGAGCAAAATGGAAATTGTAACATTTCTGAGTGGAGACTGTCGACGCCACCCCACCCCCCAACCCCATTTGACCATTTTCAATAGCTCATGTGTTATGGATTAAAAGCCCCGTTTACGATCTGGCGATTCATTTACTGTCATTACAGGACTTACCAAAAACATCTCGCTGACCCTGAGACGGCATTTTCTTCAATTTCATGAGATGATTCAGTCCTGTGTAACTTTGTCAAGTCACTCAATTATTTTGCTACACTTTCTGGTAGTTTATTAGCATTTATTAGCAACACATTCATGAGGATAAGTTTCGGATAACGTTATGTGTGACAGGTGTAATTCACTGACACAAGCTTAGGGGAAGCCCCTCAGGAACATGTCGAGGCATGCCGTGAGCTTGGTTGCTCAATCTGTGCACTGTCTGTTTGTGTCTTCGTGTGTGTGTGTGTGTGTGTGTGTGTGTGTGTGTGTCTGTGTGCATGTGTGAGAGAGAGAGAGAGAGAGAGTCTAAGCCTGAAAGCCGTCTGGCTTCCAAGCACCAAGAAGTTATGCTGATCCTGTTCAGACGTCTTCAGTGACTCATAAAAGTGAAAGCAGAGAATTACGAACATCTGAATGTTCACAGGGCAAGCGTCCCATGTGACTCATCATTTACAACAATGTTTAAAAAATACATTGAAAAAAAGTGCACAAAAGACCATCCACATCCTGGAAAGTAAAAAAAGAACTGTCAGTAAACTAAGCCCAGGATAGAGTCCGCCTCATAATGAATAATGGTAATAATAATAATAATAATAATAATTAGGGATGCATTGACCAGTCCGATAGGAATAAGCGGTTGAAGATGGATGGATGGATGGATGGATGGATGGATGGATGGATGGATGGATGGATGGATTGATGGCCAGTCTGATAGGAATAAGCGGTTGAAGATGGATGGATGGATGGATGGATGGATGACCAGTCCGATAGGAATAAGCGGTTGAAGATGGATGGATGGATGGATGGATGGATGACAAGTCCGATAGGAATAAGCGGTTGAAGATGGATGGATGGATGGATGGATGGATGACCAGTCCGATAGGAATAAGCGGTTGAAGATGGATGGATGGATGGATGGATGGATGACCAGTCCGATAGGAATAAGCGGTTGAAGATGGATGGATGGATGGATGGATGGATGACCAGTCCGATAGGAATAAGCGGTTGAAGATGGATGGATGGATGGATGGCCAGTCCAATAGGAATAAGCGGTTGAAGATGGATGGATGGATGGATGGATGGATGGATGACCAGTCCGATAGGAATAAGCGGTTGAAGATGGATGGATGGATAGCCAGTCCAATAGGAATAAGCGGTTGAAGATGGATGGATGGATGGATGGATGACCAGTCCGATAGGAATAAGCGGTTGAAGATGGATGGATGGATGGATGGATGGATGGATGGCCAGTCAATAGGAATAAGCGGTTGAAGATGGATGGATGGATGGATGGATGGATGGCCAGTCCAATAGGAATAAGCGGTTGAAGATGGATGGATGGATGGATGGATGGATGGCCAGTCCAATAGGAATAAGCGGTTGAAGATGGATGGATGGATGGATGGATGGCGAGTCCGATAGGAATAAGCGGTTGAAGATGGATGGATGGATGGATGGATGGATGGCCAGTCGCCATAGAATAAGCGGTTGAAGATGGATGGATGGATGGATGGATGGATGGCCAGTCCAATAGGAATAAGCGGTTGAAGATGGATGGATGGATGGATGGATGACGAGTCCGATAGGAATAAGCGGTTGAAGATGGATGGATGGATGGATGGATGGATGGCCAGTCCAATAGGAATAAGCGGTTGAAGGATGGATGGATGGATGGATGGATGACCAGTCCGATGCAGCGCTCTTTTACTCGTATTCATAAAAAAAAAGCTCTGATAACGACATCAGTGCTATGGGATAATATGTGACGTAGTAAGCCTAGTGTGCAATTTTGATGCTAATGAACACATAAAGACAGTGATCTGCAAACTGTGAAAATATCAAGAGAAAGAACCACAGCGCGTTCTTCTTCGTGTGGTGTCTTTATTACGTTATCTTTATTAGACAATGTGAGGACGGGGGACCTGAGCGCACAGAGCAGTGACGGCAAGCGTGGTCTTTAACAATGAGCACTTCACTTCTGCGAGCACTGAGCACTGAGATACAGTATGCGTGCCTCCTCTTCAATTCATGGCACCGTAAACTCACTGACCATGCATCGTCACGACGATGCTCTTCTGAGAGTTCCTTGCTCTCTATTACAGATACTGTATAAACACAATGACGTCTCAAGCATAAGGCTGATTTATTTATTTATTTATTTATTTATTTATTTTTATCAATGCATCCTTAATAGGAATTATATTGGACTATATCTAAGTTGGGTCTCGTTCCTGTCTGTTGATTTCCTAGAGAAGTGGGATCAGTGTGTGATAAATGTGCCGAAGGCCGAGTTTTTCTCCAGTACGCCTCCAACTCCTGGTCTCCACGTCCCTGCTTGCCTTCTGGACACTGGAGCCCACGAGAAGCTGAAGGTAAGACCATGGAGAGCTGTGATTTTCCCTTAAAACACTCTTACACCTCTGCTGTTGAATTCTAGATTCCGATCGATTCATTTTCTATAAGAAGCGCCGATCGTGTTCATACAGTCTGACAAGCAGCAGTCGCAAAAGAACGAATAAAAACCGCACAGCTTGCGCCCGGCTTAAGAGGCAGAGGTAAAGCCGTGAAATTTTCTGACACGGGACAGACGCGTTTACTTTTTGTTGTTTCTTGGTAACAAGATGCAAATGTTGCCTTAATTAAGTCCAATAGAAGAGAAGAGACTAGGATGGGGAAACTATAAATATTTGACATACATCTGCTAGAATGTGGACTTGAAGCCACGCCCACTTCAGGTTTAAATCCGAATACGGACACAGATATGGTGATTTGGAGCAGTAAACGGATACAGGTACTGTCATTGCTTTAAACCCCTAATGCACAGGTTTATTAGAGCCTAATCAGCAAATGCACGATGAACCGTGTTCCAAATAAACGGCGCATTCGGCAGAACCTAGCTCGTCTTCCTGAGAGCCTGATGCATTGTGGGCTTTATGAATATGTCATCAATGCACTATGAAGCCAGACGTCTCTTAAACCCCATACCCGTCACCCTCCTGCTCGCCTTCTCAATACGCCTCTGATCCTCCACTCCAGCTAGACCAAGGGCTGTATGAAAAGATGAAATCAGCAACCTACCTAAAGTAGGCTGCCTTCTTTTCTCTTATCCGCCCCCCCCCCCCCGTCGCCCCGCCCCACCCACCCTCCTCCTCCCTCTTGCTATGTGTTACTTCACTCGCTCTCCGAACAACTGTGGAGAGAACAGTTTGGGCAAGGAGGTGGAATTTGGCTTTTATAAATAGTCTGCACAGCTGTGCTGCCACAGAACTCTTCGACAGCTGCTTTATTAATTATTGTTTGTGAGCACAGCTGGCATAAAAACAGTGATGTGTCAGTTTGTCAGAATTGCGTCTGGGAGGAATGCTCTATACTCTGCAGATCAATGTTGTCCCCCCCTCTGGGATTTGAAAACATGCAAAGGGTATACGTCCCGAATCCCAGGCTGCCTCGTAACTACGGGGGGCCTCTAACTATCGAAAGATTTAAAGTTTAGACAGAGCGGAGACCTTTGAGTAGAGAAACACATTTCTTTGCCATCACTCTTGAATCCTGCCCTCGGGGAATATTTAGTGATTAGGTTAGATGTTAGGACCCATTCTGATTCGTATCGCTTTGAGAAAGCATGTTTCATGCTATCTCGTTTGGAGGCCATGATAATTAACTCTGATTGATGGATGTAGGTCAGGACATCTTGGCTTTCCATGCGATTGGATCATTTCCTCAAACGATCCATAGATGGAGATAGACTGCAATTCTCTTTCGGACCCCCGGCTCTTTCGGCCTGCGTCCTCATTCATAACAGTGTTTTGCAGAAACATGTCCAGACTTGCCACTGTAGCTGTGTATAAATGCTTCCCTGTTTTCTGTCTTGGAATGGTTTCCTGCAAATGGTGGGCTCCCCCTTAGAGCGCCCCTCTTACGTGTGTGTGTGTGTGTGTGTGTGTGTGTGTGTGTGTGTGTTCTGCTCGTTCACGAACCCTGAAACCCCTCTCGCAGCTGCTTGGACCTGTTTTTGTTTGTGCCTTGTATTTCTTGGCCAATGACAACTTTGCAACATGCCACCTTTCCACAAACGCCCTCCTCTTCTGCCTCACAGCCCCGTGCTGAGCTGGCATGGGTGGCACAGACGCAATCCTCATGCACCCGCTTCACCTGTCAGCCATGTCCTCAAACCACCTCACTGCCTTCCCACCCTTGGACCATCGTGGTCAACTGGGAGCAGTCCTCTCATAAATCTTTACAGCTGGGAATATTGTGGCTGACTAAAGTGAAAAAGTAGTAGAGTACGAGTGTGGGAATTATCTAGGAAAGAAAAAAAAACAAAGCCCTGTGGATTCTGGAAACCATGCCGAAACCAGCCAGGGTAGTTAAGGCCACTGCAAAGTGCATGCGGTTTGTGACATCCACATGAGACGACGCAAGACTAGCGCTGATTCAAACCAGGGGACTTTTACCGAGGAGACTGGACTATAGGAGACTTCCAGGAAAAAAAAAAAAAACACATGGAAAAGGGGCTCCTTAAAAAAGAGCCCGACTAATAGAACCTGTATCCGGACATTGTATAAATCACCCAGGCTGCTTTGGACGTCCAAGACCAAGGTGGCTAGTAATTTCTGCCATGCTTACACATGGTTCAACTAACACTCTGCAGATTTAAGTTTGAAACCTCACACTTTCTCTCCCAGCTCTTCTGTGCAATTCGGAACTCCGTTAAAACGCGACGCACTGCGTGCTAGCGCGAGACGTCTTTGTAGCGTTGAGCACATTTCACTCTGATTTTACAATTTGTACTTGAATAAAAATGTCGAATTGATTCAGGCTTTATTTGAACGCTACAGCATATGTATACCGCAGAACACCTTCATAAGCATGTTATACAGCAATTCTGGAGGGTTTATAAAAAGGCGTATGTACTCCAAGTATCCGTTGATTACTATCATTTAGGTGACATAGGGCTGAATACATAATGAAGTCTTTGACGCTTTACATACTTTATAACAGTGTTATAGACAGGCTTCATAACAGTGTTATAAACGCATAACTGATTTTGACATTGAGCTGACCCAAGTTTCTTAAATAAATGACTTGGTTACTCGAAGGTGTACATAGTGCTTCATAACAGTGTTGTAAACGTGTCACTCTAATTCCATGAAAATCTTTCACTGGGTAGCTTATATAAGCTGAGGAATTATGCATAGTGCTTAATAACTAGTGTAGAAATGCGAAATAACAATAACGAGTCTTCACTGATCACATATACGTATGCACGGTGGAATTCTTTTCTTCACATACCCCAGCAAACTGGGGTCAGAGCGCAGGGTCAGCCATGATACAGCGCCCCCTGGAGCAGTAAGGGTTAAGGGCCTTGCTGAAGGGCCCAACAGTTTCAGATGGGTAGTGTTGGGGCTTGAACCCCTGACCTTCTGATCAGTGACCCAGAGCTTTAACCGCCACTTGAACACTTGTAAATAAGTCAAGCATGACATTAGGTGACATAGGGGTGTCATAAGGCTGCTTCTTAATAGTCAGGACACTTCATATGTCACAACTCTATATGAATGTTAACGCTCTTAATAACGAGGTCTACCGTCATGTAGCACGCAGATAAATAAAAATAAATAAATAAATGAACGTACACCAATCTCAATTAAGGATAATCGAAGCCTCCTGTCTTTTCTTACATCAAAGAACAAACTCACGTCAGGGGTTTTGAAACAAGCCATCTATATAGCCCGAAGAGTGCTTTATTAAATGCTTACGGATGCGTTATAGCGCGTTACAGACTGCAGGGAGGAAAATAAATCAGATCTCCAAGTTGATTGAATCAAGCACGGTGTTCAAACAAAACAGCACTGTGTTCTAAAATGTTATGGAGGCCCACTGTAGGAACCTTTCAACTCAAGTGTCACCTCAAAATCCCAGTTGTTTAGAATTCAACCCCTGAACCAGCACTTACGCTTGCCTTCCAAAAAACGTCAACTTTTGAAAGCAGTTGTATAAATAAATCGATTTGACGACTCTGGGCATGAAGGTCAGACTGAGACAGTGAGTCAGTGTACCAGCTGTTACATCAGCACCAGGTTGGTCTACGGATTCTAGGAAACGAGAGGCCACCAGCTCTCCCTGAGTTCAGCGTACGTGCTCTAGGGCACTATTCATCCCCTCATTATTTAGTAATTCGGATACCGTCCAGCCGCCGCTCCTCCTCGCACCGTCGTATTCCCACATGATACACGGAGGTCGGCGTGAACAGATGAACGCTCAACCTTCGATTCACTGCAATTAAGCTGGACGCCATCCAACTGTGGTTTCCCCACTTCGTTCCAAACCCCCCCCCAGAACGAGCACCGTCCGAGACGAGCTTGTGGCCCCGTGGGATTGGCTAATCAAGTGAAAATGCGAGGCAGCGATTCATGGAGGAATTCGCAGGTCGCCTGGAAAATGGGGTCTACCCCTGCACAAGCAACTGAACCTAAACTTGAAACGCCTCAAGGACCGAGCGATTAGTCCACTTTGGAGCAATTTGCATAATAAATGACACTCATCCGTCTTATGAAACGATGACCTACCGATTACAGTTATTACAATGTTATGTTTGTAAATGCTTCAATAGGAAAATACACCATCACACACACACACACACACACACACACACACACACACACACACACACACATGAAGTGAAATATTCCTGGTCAAAGTTCTCTCATAGTGCCCCAGCATCAATCTTTTATTATTATTATTATTATTATTGTTATTATTATTATTATTATTTTCATATATTATGCGCTTTACTATATTGCTCTTTGCTGGCCACACACATGCTTAAAATAATGCCGAAGATGTGGCCTGGAAAGCCAATTCAGTGCGCAGTTGATTAAACACTGGAATTTTGTGCGCTACCCAGAAATGAGGTTAGCAAATGGGTTCCGCTGTTGCCAGCTTGGATTTGCACAAAGGAAAAGCATCAGCGTCTACCGTTCTCGCCCTTCTCCCTCGCCGCCATCCGATGAAGGCTAGTGGACGTCACTCCAAATATGGCTGGACTGTTGCACATGAGGTGTAGCCGGAGCCTTGAGATGAAACACCCACATGACTGGGCAGCCCTGCTTTCTAGTTTTCTGCTGACGGAAGCACATTATGGTGGGAAAGTGCACGCAGAAAAAAAAAAAAAAAAAAAACCCAACAAAGCCAGCTTGTTATTAGAGCATTTTGTGACCTTGTGCATAAAATAAACCGTTTAGCCGCTAGAGAGTTGCTGTGCGGCCAATTTTGTGGCAGGTGATTTGAGATCCTCCGTTTTCGCTGCACGTACGAGCCATTACATTCCCAGGGGTTATGCTCGTGCTAAAACGAACGCTGATAATCTTTCGAGCGAATCCGAATTCCGCACGTACGTTGTAAAACGTTATGCGCGCTACGTTTGAGGCTAACTTCTTCCTGAACTGAACGCTTCGGCAACTCACACATTTCCTTCTCGCGACTTACGTTAAATAATGATGAATTCGATCCGTCGACTAAAGCAGTTTTAGGACATTACAGGTTCGTACTCGGCATATTTCTCCAGGAATAGAATCTGTTTGATAAGCAGAATATTTTGAATAACAATGGCCCCGGATCCCGCAGTCGGAATTGCAGAGTTATTATTCTTTGTCTGAAATGTGATTAAGTAAAACCAACCCAATATCCCTCGCTGAATAAGAGAAAATATTTGTTGGCGGACTTCAGCCAAATTCCTCTCTGCACACGATCAAAGGCATTACACCATTTTTTTTTTTCCGGATCATCAAAACACACATATGCTCCCACAGCTATGCTTTTAGGAACTGATACGCACACATTCACAGCCTACAAAATTCCCCTGGACATGGATTTGGAAAGAAGACTTTTCCTTTCTTAATTTTTTTAACACAGCAGCTGATAAATGGGGTCCTGTTAGCTATAGTGGAGATTAAATAATAATAATAATAATAATAATAATAATAATAATAATAATAATAATAATAATAATAATAATCTGTCCAGTAAGTCTGATATTTTCAATAATCCAGTGCTAAAAGTTGTGATCTTGACATAATTGGCATGGCTAGCAACAAGCATTGGGGCTCCCACTTGTTCCTTGTTCAATCCTGAATTTGGGTTACTGTCGGTGCTTCGGAGATTCGCATGTTCTCACTGTGTCTGCGTGGGTTTCCTCTGGGTTCTCAAGGATCCTCCAACCTCTTCAAAGCATACAGTAGGCGGACAAGCTATGCTAAATTGCCCCTCGGTGTGAGTGTGTGCATGTGCCCATCCGGAGTATAGTCCCGCCTCTCGTCCAGTATTCCCGGGATAAACTCCAGATCCACTTCCAGCTTGACCAGGATAAAGTCGTTACTGAAGATGAATGAATGAATACACTCATTACGATCTAGAATCGGCAAACAACAGGCAGGCAGTCCTGATTACTCCTGGAGCAGGAGAAAGTACTCAGGATTAGTTTTATGCGAAACCCTTGTGTTGTATGTACATAGTAGTTAGATGCTTTTCTACAGATAGACAAACCAAAGACTTCATTAGGATGTTAGATACACATGGATAAACAACCAGTTGGTCTCTTTTGTCTCTCAGGTCCACCAGATGTGGAGCAAGTGTGTGAGCCAAGCGTTCGTACCTGGAGCCCCCACAATGGCATGGAGGTGGGCCTGGTTCCGCCACCATGTCCACTGCAGGGCTGCATGTTGCAGCTGGAATTTGCATACCCGGTTGTGCCCGAGTCGCTCACCGTCTGGGTGACGTTCTGTTCCTCAGAGGAGACGGCTCTTCCTGCTATCCACAACATCATATTGCTTTGTGTAAGTGGGCATAACCTCTCTCTGGGTCCCAGCGATGTGTTCTGCGACACGCCTCTGACCGTCAAGCTGGACGTAAAGGAGAAGGTGTACGGTGTGCAGTTCTTCACCATGGAGCAGCACCTGGAGATCGATGCCACTCTGCTCACGTCCAAGCCTGACTGCCCGCTCTGCCAGGATTGTGAGGAGTTGCGTTACAGACTCCTGCGCCAACCGTCGTTTAGTCACGCTCCGCAAGGCATCGAGCTCAGCGACTCGGCACGGAGGTACCTGGACAGGTAAGAAGTCCTTCTTTCATTTTCCCAATGGCGTTTGGTTCATTAGATAGAAATGACAAAAACTAACTACAGACGTGTGCTCTATTCAGAAGCTGTGTGAGTTATGCTTACAAGATAAAAACAGAGGTGGGTCTCCGTTACTCACGATTCTGACCTTCTGCACTATTGGCTTGGTTGAGGAGCAGGATTGAGTCCAGCGTCAGTGTCTAACAGCTTAATGCGTACACACACAAAAACGATGAAACGCCATTCAAGGCCAATATTAAATTCATTACTATGACAGCATTAATTAATTACTAGTATCATCCCTTTACAGTCACTGAAGAGACTGGTAGAGACAGCATCTTAATCAGAGACATTACTCATCGCGAGACAAGACAGATTTTTTTTGGAATGAAGTTATTAATTAAATTCAACTGAGTCCACATTTTCTATCCCTGATTTTTCTGGGCTCAGCCAAGGGCTTGCGTTTAAAGGCAGTGGTCTGGATGCTACTGAAAACCCCCGTCTTATTCAGGAAGCATCAGAGGCGTGTTCTAGACACGGGTTATTGGACTTCACCGAAAATCAACTTAAGTATGCGCACAACCAGACTGAGTTTCCCGTGTTAACATAACATAACATTTATCCTTACACAGTCGTCCGGGATGCCATTTTCAGTACATTGAGGTTTATGGCGTGTTTGTTCATTTATTTATTTCTTTTCTCCAAAGTGATCCATTCTCTACCTTCCCCTGAAACTATTTTATTTCTGGAGTTTTTCCTCATCTGATCTCAGCGTCCGATGTAAACTTTACAGTTTACTCCTCAGCGTTGACTGTTTCAAGATGTCTGTGATAATTGGCTGTTACGAAAGCCGCTGTATTCCGACTCATCGTCGTTGCCAAAAAACAGGATTTCAGCACAAAATATTATTGACTTTGGATTAAAGCGTTGGCTCTAGTTACGGTGCTCCTGAACTCCATGCTGCCCTAACACAAAAAGGCCTTTATGCATCTTCACCTTTATTTCGTCTAAACGTACATGCATTATCGGCCCACCCTTGTTTAATCCCCCTATACTAACACATACCACATTTCCAGCACGGGAGATGCTGATGATCGCAGTATCTGCGGTGTCTCTGGATCCTCGGGTTAGCTTTCCACCCTCCTTTCTAGGAACTGTCGGAAAAGATTTCCACTTGGAACTCATTTTAGATCTGGGTGGCTGGGCCTTGCATGCTGGGGATGAGAGCGACTCCTTAAGAGCTTTGAGAGCGACTCGGGTTAAGCCCGAGTCAGGTTGTAACCCGTGTTGCGTAATAGATGTCTACGATAATTCCAGTTCACGCGAGAGAAAGCGCAGCACCATGGAAACTTACGTTGATCCCCCACTTTGCTGTCTCAGGCACATTGAAGGAAAGCCCTCTGGCAGCCAATCTATCTTTCTCGGGACATTCACAGCTTTACGGTACATCACGGACGGCTGAGCAGGTCGACGTGAAATGTTGAAATTGTTTGCAACCCGGGAACATCCATTCCTCTGCGGTTTCGGGAACACGACGAGCAATTTAGCAGTGACCTGTTGAGGTTCTTTGAAATATGAACCGACTCTGTCATTGAGGTAATGATTCCATGTCGACATCTGCAATGGTCAAAATCAAATTTCCATCCTGTTTTTATTTTATTTATTTATTTATTTTTTTTACGCGATCGGTCCAAGAAAGCCTTCATCCTTGACTTTGCTTACTAAAAACAGCTACGCTATTGTTTTCATTCGAGAAGCCACACCGGATGAGATTACTCGAAATGGCTAGCTTTTTTGTTGTTGCCCCGCTCCGACGTGCAGACGTACAGCCCCGTGATTCTATCCAGAGCGGCATCGGATGTCCAAAAAAAAAAAAAACCGACGGCTTGAAAAAGTGTTTTCTGTTTATCTAGTGCTATCACATTATCAATCATGCTCGAGATCCTTTTATTCCTTTGATCCCAGAGGAGATTTTTCTTGGTTCAGAGGAAATACCCAGATTACACGAACGAAGGTTGTGTATATAAGTGTACACTTTACACACGGAGAACCGTATTTTCCATATGGATAAAAAAAAAAACACATCCTTTTTTTTTTTTTTTTTTTTTTCACCTTTCTTTTCCGACTCTCAAACGATTTCAGGCATTTTTGCACCACTCTCTCTCTCTCTCTCTCTCTCTCTCATGTTCCTTTTTATTTGTCTCTCAAGCATTACTCCAACTGAAGCACAGTAAGTGCTCCATTCACTCATGAGTCATAGGTGCAAACACATTGTACCATCACACCTAAAGCATTGCCAGCGTTTGAACGATGGGCTGCTATCATGTTTACGATGACATATTTCCTCATTTCGTGCCATGTCATCAGTGTGTATTTATGCCTTAAGTGCATGGACTTGTCATTAGTGCCTGTGAAATGACTTGGCTTAAGTGACATCATTTGACACATCATTTGAGTCCTGCACTCCGGAGCTCTTGAGTGTGTGACAGAAAGCAACCGCTAATAGAATACAAATGAATCTGTATGGTGCGGGTGTTGAGCGGTAGATAAAAGATGGCGTGCTTAGAGATTTTAACACCGTCGAAGGCTTCGGAGAAGTCAGAGACTGGAACATTTGGGGTCGGCAGAGCTCTTCGAAAGTGATCTTCGAACGATACAGTACCTAAAGATGTTTTTCTGTGTTAAAATATAACATTTGGGAGTGGGGGGTGGGGTTGGGGGGGGACGGGGGGTCGCTGTTATAGGAAAATAAACAGCAATGAAGAAGAGTGAAAGCGTAAAGCTGATTATTTTACCATAACAGCATGTGCCAAAGTATTTTATCCCTCATATATCCCAATGATTTCCAACAATCATTTTTTTTAAACCTTTATTTTATTAAAGAAGAGCAAACGGTGTACTTTTCCTCCATGTCTTGTTGCGATGTTAATGTTGTGGTGCGTCCGAGACAAACAAGTTACTTCCTGTTATCACTTACATGACAGCAGCTATAATCTGTAACATAAACCAGTCTCTCTTTTTTCTCTTTCTTGAAGTTAGTAAGACAAAAACAATAAATAAGGGCAGCTTGTCATATTACTAAGAAAGTCAAATTGTAAACGCGCATTTCCTGAAGACTTTTCAGAGTCGGACTTAAAGGTACAGCTTTAAATTGTACTGTTACAGAGCCCTGCCAGTGGAGACTCCTTCCATAAATGTTACATTGTACTGATGGATAGGGTTCCCCCGGTGGAACAGACCGAATAACCCACGTCTATCCTCTTCCTTTTACTAATCCATTCATCCATTTTCTACACTGCGAGGGAGCTTGGAGCGTATACAAGGGGACTCGGAGGACAAGGCGGGGGACACCTTGGAGGGGGTGCCAACCCATTGCAGGGCACAATCACACACGTATTCTTCCCTGAATATGGGTGGAAGGGGGTGGAAGTGGGATTCAAAGTGGAAGGGCCCAACCCCAGAGATGCGAGCCAAATAACCACTAAGCCACCTTCATCCCTTCATATTTCACTGATGTAGGCCATAAATGGAAAAAATGATGTCCTTCCTGTAGCAGAAGCTGTAAGCTTTTGCAACAAGAGAAGGAAGTTAGGTTACTTACATATTCTCAGATGTCTCCTGGACTGTGGTTGGATTCTTTCAAATTTCCTTTCTTATTTTAAGAAAAAATTTTCTCCAAGTTTATATGATGGTAATTGGTAAATGTGCACTTATATAGCACTTTTATCCAAAGCGCTTTACACTGTGTCTCATTCACCCATTCACTCATTCACTCACACACCAACGGTAGCAGAGCTGCCATGCAAGGCGCTAGCTCGCCACCGGGAGCAACTTGGGGTTCAGTGTCTTGCCCAAGGACACTTCGGCATGTGGAGTCACCCGGGCCGGGAATCGAACCGCCAACCCTACGATTAGTGAAACCCGCTCTACCACCTGCGCCACAGCCACCCCCATATGATGGTAATTGCCACCAACTAGCCAGGTTTCCGATATAGCATGCGAGCTAACACAAGTATACTTTCACACATGAAGCCACCATATCTTTCGGCTGCTCATGCGATGACGTAGGAGTTAGGAAAACCATCCTACCCATCTCACGGCCAGTTATTGTCCCTCTACACTATATGGACTTCTGGCCTCCGTCGGACATCCGAACAAGGTATGACCTTGTGATCTCTGGACAACAGGCAGAGTGATTAAGACAGTTGTACCACCGATTGTAGCTTCATGGTATTTTTAAGACTTTCAGAATCAAGTGTTTTGCCTGATCAAATGCAGCGATCCTCAAAAAAAAACCAAGCACACCATGAACGGACCATGAACATCTGGCTCGGAGTTCTTCTCATTAGCATCTCTGTTAGGTAGAACCACATGCACTAAGGGCTTTTGACCCATCAACCCACTTTGAGGAACGTCTTAGATCTTTTTGTAACGAAGTGGTTAAGTTTTAAATCAAATCCTTTCTGCTTATAGAAGTTTAGCTGAGTGCAGGAGGATCATAACATTCAAAGCCTCACCCGATGATTGGTTTTAAAGAGTGCAGTAAATGTTCGTACATGCTAATTGGTGTGAGCAGCTCTCAGTGTGCAGGGATCTCGAGGTGTTGAAATGCGGGTCGGCAGGAGGATTTCGTGTTTAACTAGCTCTTCTACATGCAGTTAAGTGCATGAAAGTCTTGGTAATTGGCTGATGAATTTAAATAAGTGTGCCAAACCAGGGTAAACATTCAGCTCTGGCCTCTGAGACTGGTAATATCGGAAGTCATTCCTGATCCGTACATTAGCTTTGTTGATCCAAAAGAGTTTCACGAAATCATTGAAAATCGAAGAGAGTTTCCATGTTAAACATGACAAAAGAGTTCTTCCTGCCTCAAGGCCCAAGGCATAGCTAGCTTCTATTTGATACTATTTGAAAAATGTTTTTGTTTCCTGACTGCCTACCATTTTTTCTGCTTTCTTTTCTATTTTTTTCGAAAACGTGCCAAGGATGCTTCCTCGTCGTCCTGTTGTTCTTGGCAGATAGTGTGAAGGAAACCTCACGCAGAGCGCGGTTCTGGTCTGAGGAATGCTATGAAAATCCAGAGGTTTTCATACCACTCAGAGCACTGGAGAGTGAATGAGATCCAGATACTTGGTTCTAATTTGGTAAAGTATGCCTGCTTATGGAGGCTCAAGAAGACAGGGCTGAGAGAGTATCGTAAATGTGTGTGTTTCCTGAATGCGACAGAGAGATGTGCACATGGACAAGAGCATCTCAGCATATGGTTTATTTGTTTGGTCACTCCTACGTCTCGCCAGGGTTTTCGTCGTCCAGCACGCGTTCTTGCTTGAGTAAAGGTGCCATTTGAGAAGACAGCTCAAGATTGTCTCGAACCCTGCTGTCAAAACTATGCTCAGATTTGTCAAATGTAGCTCTAGATCAGAAGTTTAACTGTTGTACTAGACCAACTGGTTGTAAGGTCCAATCCCACGACTACCACAGAAGGGTTCCTCATGGGTTCTTTAGATGATCAGTGATTCCAGCTTTCTAGTGACTGAGAAAGCTTCTGTTCCTTTCAGTGTTTCCCCAGAGCTACAAACTCAAGAACCTTCCAGGAACTAGATTGAACCCTTTTTAAGAGTGCAATGATCTAGTATTGCAACCATGAGCCCCGATCCATTATCTTCACACCTTTCCGTGACAATAGAACACGATAAGCATTGTTCTACACTCTTAGTTTTGTTAAAGCAGTGGCAAATTGGCACTTAAGGTTCTGTGGTAGACCAGATGGTTCTAAGGTCCAATCCTAGGACCACCACGCTCTCAGAAACACTCTCAGGAAAGGTTCTTTTTTATTTGGATGATTAATGATTCTAGGGTTTGTGTGACTGGAAAACTCTCTGTTCCAGTGTTCTACATCATACCTTTCAGTGTTCCCCCAGAGGCACAGCAAAAGCACCTTATAAGGCTTTTTAAGAGCTCAAATAGTCACCGTTGGAACATTTAGCAAGGCCCAGAAACATCGCCTATTAACTTCACGTGTACATCACAGTGGATTATGGGAACCTTTTTGTTTTTACACAAAAAAGGTTTTCAAGTTTATTTGTTTTTAAAGCCTAATGATAATCAATTTCTAAAACGATTGAACTTGTGACTGGGAAGCCCTCTGTCCCAAGGTTCTACATAATACCTTTAAGTATTGAGAGATTTATCCTTGATCCAAACCCTCATCCACTGACTTCACAGTTCGAAACAGGAAGTTCCACACTCTTGAAAATAGGGTTGTGAAATGGTGAAGGGTTTTACCTTGCTACCCTGTCCAGGGTGTACCCCGCCTTGTCCCCTATGCTCCCTGCGATAGGTTCCAGGTTCCCCGCGACCCTGAGAAGGATAAGCAGTATAGAAGATGGATGGATGGATGGATGGATGGATGTTTTACCTTGCTAAGGGTATGCACATGGAAACCCATTGTTGTTGGGTTCTTTCGAGGATCTTGTTGGTTTTATCAAGAAAGTCAAATCGAACAACATTATAGGGTTCTAGATCCAACCGTTGTTTTTCTATGAGTGCACCTGATTAGGGAAAATGACTTATATCTAATCGGCCCTTGTCTGTAACCGTGTGTGCACACATGCGTCTGATTTTCGATCCCATGTTCCTTTTGCACGAGGAAACCGAGACACGCTGCAGCAAAGCCACGTCCGTGTGTATTCAGATCAAGCGCCGCGGCAAAACCGAGCCTTGGCTAGGGTAGTGAAATGTCTGTTCATACTCACTCCGGAGCTTTCTTTCTCCGTATTCCTGTCGCACCGGGCCCTCACTTCGTCCCCTGTTCAATTCACTCATAACAGTCAATAATTTGACTATTATAATGGTCAAAATTATACACACCCCGTTCTAAAGGGATCAAACAAGTATCCTGCATTAAATCCATTGACACATCTGAACGCACAGCTTCCTGCTGGGCATTTTGTGTGTATATTTGAACATGTGTGTGTGTGTGCATGAGAACGTCTTGCGAATTCTCTTTTTGTGCATACTTCTTTGATTTCATGGGACTTTCACTGGTGTGTGTGTGTGTGTGTGTGTGTGTGTGTGCTTTAGTGATTTTATCTCCTCGGCCTCACACTTGGCTCGGGCACAAACGCAAACAGCCGCATAAAACTCCAGCCCTCGCCATTCATCTTAAGTGCTAATTTGAATGATTTGTTTAGCCTCTTATTAAAAGTTACTGCTTCCCTGCCCATTAGAGCAGGCACCTTCTAACTGTGCTGACGGCAGCGCGAAAATCTTGGCCTCGCCTGAACCTCCCGTGTTTGCAACGGCAGCCGCCGTGCCCGAACGCTCCACTAATTTGGCCGCGTCGTTTTTGTTAATCAGCAGAGAGAAGGGCCTGTGTTCCCTCTGGGGAAGCCGGCCAACGCAAATGCAAATAATGAGGCCTTTGTATGTTTTTTTCCCCCTTCCCTTCTCTCATTCATTCTTTTATTACAAGCTGATGTGTGTGTGTGTGTGTGTGTGTGTGTGTGTGTGTGTGCGGCCGCCTGAACGTGTTGTTTTATAGATGTGTGGACTTCAGGACTACAGAGTTGATGTTGGAGAAGCCTTCTGTCTGTGTGTAGCTTTGTGGGTGGTTGGCATGTGCACTTTTGTTTGTGTATATGTGTGTGAGTGTGTGTGTGTGTGCGTGTGTGTGTGTGTGTGTGGGAAGGAGGATCTGTTCAGAAATTAATACTACTTGATGGTCTGTATATGACCTGCTATTCAAGCCCAGCATGTGCCTCTGTCAATATTTCTTCTCACCACAACTACACTCTCTCTCTCTCTCTCTCTCTCTCTCTCTCTCTCTCTTTCCTGGCCTGTTTACCTGTAGCGTTCCTTTCACTTGTTTGCAAGTCCAGTGTCTCAGACTATTGAAACCCACGCAAACAACCGACGTTCAGCTGTTCAGCTATATGGCCTGGATGTTTTCTCTCCCGGTGCGTGTCTCGTTTTTTGGCCCGCGCGGTGTGTATCGAGTTACTGTTTTGTGGAAACCCGGGCCGTGACTGCACGCCAGCTATTTGTTTGTGTCTGAGTGAATGCAGTGGAACACTCAAAGAAACGTGCTTGCTCGCACCAACATCAAAAACGTTTGCCCGCTGTGTTCCGTTCCCAGCGCAGTATCAGTTTCGGTGTGGTACAGCTGCAGGGAGCAGAGGGAACCCTCCATCGCTGTGTCGTTCGGTTCAGTCCGTGTGGCGTGTGGTTCCGTCCGTCTCATTTCAGACTTACTGTATGTGCCGGGTCATAATCAGTACCTAGGAAGATGAAGAAGTGACTAGGCAAAATTGATAACAATTTCATATATAGAGTGTCGGTGTTTATGTACAGGAATAAATCTACTGCAAAGGGTATACAATTTGCAAAATGGCTTGACCGACATGGCTGTATGGGGAGAATTAAAAAAAATAAATAAAATGAACCATTAGTCATTAGTTTATGGGCAGAAATGTTTTGCAGTGGCACTTCACGTTACCATTTTCGACTAACACCTTGCTCTCTGAACCGACGAGACGTCTGTTTGAATTTCTCCGTCCATTCGTCTTTCAGCATTCTGTTTCCGTCATCAGGTTTTGGGAGAACATTTCGGACAAGCCATGTCATCGTTTTCACTAATCAGACCAAAGAGATTAATGAAAAAAAAAAAAAGAAAAATGATGAGTGCCTGTGCATACAATTGAGCTACGTTCATTAAAATAATTAACATAATTTGCATAAACGCATGCGGAAGCTGGGGTTGATGAACTACGGTCCTGTTTTCCAACCATCGATCGGTTCAGTATTTATTTAGCACTCGGCTTGATCTGCTGAAACACTTTGCTGGGTCTGCATCCAGAGCCGTTTGCCAGTTGACAACCCCTGGCATAGCAGATTTAATCAATGTGCTAGTTCTTAGCCTTTGGCAGGTAAAATCTTTTTTTTTTCTTTCTTTCTTTCCCCTAAACGACTTCAAATAGGCAATAGAGACTGTCAGTTATTTTATTGCTTAATGAAGTGCTTTATTATTCACGTTATTCATTCGAACAGTCACATTTTGCGGTAAAAAAAAAAAAAAAAGAAGAAAAGTTCCAGACGTTTTATCTTTTACATGATGTTTTGGATTTTATATTAATGTACATACCTAAAAAAGTAAATGTAAACAAAACAAAATCAGTGGGTTTGTTTATAGATTACTTGGCAACCAGTATGATGAAAATATAGAAAAGCAAAAGCCATACAAAGGTAAAAAAATGATAGGCTAATGTTATATATATATATATATATATATATATATATATATAATATATATATATATATATATATGCCTACAATATCTGGCAACTCTGTGTGAGGAAGTTTAAACTGTAATAAAGTAAACGTCTAGACATCTAGACATCAGCACAAGGCACTGATAGCACTAGAACAGATACTCAGGCTTGTACTAGACTTAATGTACTGATAACGTCTTCCCAAATGTAGTGGAGTAATAAACCCGTTGGCCGGGTGAACTCCGATTCCCTTGGATACGGGCGCTGAAGAAGGTGACTGAGTCCAAAGGAGGATGTCATTGCCTCATTTCGCTCTTCAGTCATTTAAGTCTACAGAGCCTGAGATCTGTTTTAAGTGCAGCTCCTGGATCAATTCCATTCACTCCCTCCGCAGCTTGCATTTCATATCAGCAAGCATAACTGAATGCAGATGAGCTCCGAGAGGCCCGAAGTCGAAATCCATATGCACGCTAATTGTAATGCCTGGTTGGAACCCTCGAGTGATGGCTTGCGAAAGTAGAATCAAATTAGGATGGTTTACAACAAAGCTGACCTAGGATTAGAGAATTACAGGCTCGTTTACATCGGGCCCGTAATGGGATTTCGGGGTCATGAATTTTTAAGGAGGTTAAGAAGGCACTCGAGCCAACCAGAAATGCAGCCAAGAAATAAAAGTTTGTGTTGAAAAATCTTCATTAAGAGTGCATGAGGCATGAGAAACATTAGTAGTGGTACAGTCTGAATAAATGTTGGTTTTTTTCTCGCTACTACGTCCTGATAATACGTCCTTCGGGTCGAGAAAGTTACCAAAACTTTGGGGTTGCTTTGAAGTGAGCAATGTTTACTCGTTAGCGTGGATTCAACCTAACTCTAACTCTTCTTTTGATCTAATTTCACTTTTTGCTGTTTAGGGATGTGACGCATGGTGTGATCTACACCTACCAGGTTCAGACGATCACCAGATGGGGAGATAGCGAACCGTCTCCTCCTTTATTCCACCGTCTTGGAGCACCGTACTGTGGTGATGGGATCATCCAGAGGTGTGTTTATGCGACACATCTTCAGTCGCACCATCATCATCAAGCAGGAGTCCGTCCAAACCTTAATGATGATCACATGCATGCTGCTTCGTATTAATTCCTATTCTCTTTTGGTCCCCAGGTCCCAAGGAGAGCAGTGCGACGATAAGAACACCATAAATGGCGACGGCTGCTCAAGTCAATGTAGGAAAGAGCCGTTTTTCAACTGTGTAGGTGAGTGCACAAAGCAACGGAAATCTGTCTTAAGTCCCAATAGTTCATATATACATATATATAAATATATATAAACTACTACTGTTTAACAAACTACACGTGACATGAGAGATTTGTCAATTGCTGGTGTGGACGTACTGTTACACCTCGGATCCTGATCGTAATCATGTGCATTGTGAAATGGTTAAATAATCCCCTCTTTGCAAATATGCCTTTAGACGTGTCCAACACACATTTTTGTTACTTTCCTCCGAGAAATCTCAAGAAATGCGACATCCCAATCACGTCTGGAAGACATTTTATTCAAGAGAGCAGGACAACAAATTCAGAACGGATGCTTTGGCACCTTGTCTGAGTCTTTGCTTTATGCATAAAGGAGGCTTTTCCGCTCCTCTTTGGTTATGGCCGAAGGAATCTTGTGTCACATCGAGTCTGCAGCGCTGCACATATGGAAGTCATGCGCAACATGCTAGTGAACATGAATTTAACATGTTTTTCGTCAGAACGGCACAAGATAAGAGCGACGTTACAGGTGATCGTAAGCATCGGCATGTTCCGAGGTATTTTCCTCAGGGGATCTGATACCAACAGGCACGGACGCTAGAAACACCGGACAGCATCTAAAGCGGTCTTGACCTCCTGTCACCAGCCAGATGTCACCTTTCTTTAGAGCTTGTGGAGTTCTCTTGATCTGTCCTCGTACAACTATGATGGTACCTGTTATTTTCCTCTGTCTGCATACTTTCAGTGGAAGAACTCACATTTGTGTGATGGCTTGAATTGTTTGTAGACTTCACATCTGCCCATCTGTCTGTCTGTCTGTCTGTCTGTCTGTCTGTCTGTCTGTCTGTGTCTTCCTGACTCTGTGTCTGTCTGCCTGCCTGGACTTTAGTTGCAGTATTTTAAGTTAAAACTGGTGATCTAATGACAACACCACTAGTGTTGATTTCCACTTCCTAGGTTGAGCACCAAAGTGTTTAGTCTAAAACATTTTTATTTTATTTAAATTAGCAACATTATATAAGCGAGTTTGACTAGCCATTATACAGTGGTGTGAAAAAGTGTTTGCCCCCTTCCTCATTTCCTGTTCCTTTGCATGTTTGTCACACTTAAGTGTTTCGGAACATCAAACCAATTTAAACAATAGTCAAGGACAACACAAGTAAACACAAAATGCAATTTGTAAATGAAGGTGTTTATTATTAAAGGTGAAAAAAAATCCAAACCATCATGGCCCTATGTGAAAAAGTGATTGCCCCCTAAACCTAATAACTGGTTGGGCCACCCTTAGCAGCAACAACTGCAAACGTTGCGTTGCGATAATGTGCAATGAGGCTTTTACAGCGTCCTGGAGGAATTTTGGCCCACTCATCTTTGCAGAATTGTCCTAATTCAGTTACATTAGAGGGTTTCCGAGCATGAACGGCCTTTTTAAGGTCATACCACAACATCTCAATAGGATTCAGGTCAGGACTTTGGCTAGGCCACTCCAAAGTGTTCATTTTGTTTTTCTTCAGCCATTCGGTGGTGGACTTGCTGGTGTGTTTAGGATCATTGTCCTGCTGCAGAACCCAAGTTCGTTTCAGCTTGAGTACACGAACAGATGGTCGGACATTCTCCTTCAGGATCTCTTGGTAGACAGCAGAATTCATAGTTCCTTTTATCACGGCAAGTCTTCCAGGTCCTGAAGCAGCAAAACAGCCCCAGACCATCACACTACCACCACCATATTTTACTGTTGGTATAATGTTCTTTTTATGAAATGCAGTGTTCCTTCTACGCCAGATATACTTGGACACACACCTTCCAAAGAGTTCCACTTTTGTCTCATCGGTCCACAGAATGTTGTCCCAAAAGTCTTGGGGATCATCAAGATGTGTTGTGGAGAAATTGAGACGAGCTTTGATGTTCTTTTTGCTCAGCAGTGGTTTTCTCCTTGGAATGGCCATGCAGGCCATTTTTTCCCAGTCTTTTCCTGATGGTGGAGGCATGAACGCTGACCTTAACTGAGGCAAGTGAGGCCTGCAGTTCTTTGGACGTTGTTGTGGGTGTCTTTTGTGACCTCTTGGATGAGTCGCTGCGCGCTCTTGGGGTAATTTTGGGCGGCCGGCAGTTCCTGGGAAGGTTCACCACTGTTCCATGTCGTCGGCCATTTGTGGATAATGGCTCTCACTGTGGTTCGCTGGATTCCCAAAGCTTTGGAAATGGCTTTATAACCCTTTCCAGACTGATAGATCCCAATTACTTTCTTTCTCAATTGTTCCTGAATTTCTTTGGGTCTCGGCATGATGTGCAGCTTTTAAGGATCTTCTGGTGGACCTTACTGTGTCAAGCAGCTCCTATTTAAGTGATGCCTTGATTGTGAACAGGTGTGGCAATAATCAGGCCTGGGTGTGGCTAGAGAAATTGAACTCAGGTGTGGACAACCACAGTTATAGTATGTTTTAACAAGGGGGGCAATCACTTTTTCACACAGGGCCATGATGGTTTGGATTTTTTTTCACCTTTAATAATAAACACCTTCATTTACAAATTGCATTTTGTGTTTACTTGTGTTGTCCTTGACTATTGTTTAAATTGGTTTGATGTTCCGAAACACTTAAGTGTGACAAACATGCAAAGGAACAGGAAATGAGGAAGGGGGCAAACACTTTTTCACACCACTGTATCAAGCTAACTATCCTGTACTTCACAAATAAATCTATCTGTGACTGCTATCGAGTGGGTAAAAAATGATTTTGCCAGCATTAGTGAAACTAGCTAGCTTAACCCCAAGGGACTTCTGTAAAGGAAACCTCTAGCAATGTCTGTTAACACACTAATCTTTCAATAAATCATTTTATTGTAATTAAAACCAAAGACATCGATTCCTGCAGAGAACAACTATACCTAGACATTACTTACTTACTTAAACATTACTTCCTTAAATGTAGGTAGCCATATATCTTAGTTATCTTCATGCAAACTACAGTAAACAAAACCTCTGGCCCTGTGTCATGTTCAGCCTAAAACACAACATAATAGTTTTCCAGAATTTTCTAAACTAGCCTGCACTAAGGATTTTAAAAGTTAGATAAGTGGCACCTTAGCTAGCTTAGCCAACTTTAGCTTTAACTGTAACTTTACTGTGTTTTTTTTTTTAGTAAAAACCTGTAGACATGCATTTATTGTGAAATGAAAAGCAATGGCCATGTTTGCTAGCACGCTAGCTAACAGATTAGCACTGACACTAAAAGAAGTTGGTGAATCATGTAGCTAGAAAAGCATATTGCACTTCTGACATTGTGTGTTTTCTTCCTAACTGCAGTAAGCAGAGTGTGTGTGTGTGTGTGTGTATGCCCCCTTAGGCAGCCCCACGTTTCAACATCTCCAGAGCTAGGCTGAGGGGAGCATTGGAATTTGCGTAGAGGCCAACTTGGCAAGGCACTTCTCTGTCCCCCTTACTGGAACCCCTGACTCTGGGAAGCAGAATGGGGTGGGGGTGGGGGGTGGTGGGGGGGTGGGATGGATGGAAAGAGCAGGACGAAGAAGGAGGGTGAGATGAGAAGGATGCAGCGGAGGGAGGACACAGTGGAGAAAGACTGATTGAGAGGGATAGGATGGAGAGAATATGGACGTGAGTGATGGAGACACTGGAACAGGAGGAACAGAGGAATAAGAAACAATAGAGCAAGAGGTGCATAGGGAAGCAGGAAGACAACTGAGAATGACGGAGACTCCGGTGTCTGGAAAATACATCTCCCTCTCTCTCTCTCTCTCTCTCGCTTCTCTTTCTTTGTCTCATTCTCTCACTCTATCTGTCTGTACATCTCGGCTCCTCCTCCCTATCTCCTTAAAAAATAAATACGGTAGACCCCTAATCTGACAAATTCATCATATCCCATTACTCTCACGAATCCTTTTCCCCCCACCTTGGCCGCCGCAGCAGGACTCTCCTTTCTTCGCAAAATTCATCTCATTTTTTTCGTCGTCCAAAACCAATCCGCTCTGACCTGGCAGCAAGGACACGTATGTTTGCTATCCTCTTCCTCCCATTCTCCTGGAGCGAGGGGAAAAAAATAAGATGGGGATAACACCAGAAAATCTTTGTTTTTCTTTAAAAGTACCTACTGATAATGTTTGGCAGATACTCCTCCTTGACGCTTTTTCCCCCTGTGTCTCTGGGTTCAGACTAATGTTATGGACTTTCCTCCTGCTGGAGTGCGGAGAATGAAAACGTACTTAGCAGTCGCAAAGTGTCTCTTAAGTTTGAGGACGTTTTATTTCACTTACAGAAGGTTCAGACATCGCTGGGGTTTTTTTTTTTCGTTTAAAAAAAAAAAGCATTCCTGAATTTTTCATTCAAACGCACTAGCTGCCGTGGTTTATCTTATTAGCGCCTCACTAAAGTAATGGCAATCTTTCTACCAAGTGTTTATCAACACGCATGGCACCTTAACCGACATATTCTGTCCCACTTTACACCAGTGTGGCTTTTTTTGGTGTCATTTGGACATAATAAATAGTAACACACGATCTTTACATGCCATTCTGTCTCTAACAGGCGAACCCAGTACATGCTACTACTATGATGGCGATGGAGTTTGTGAGGACTTTGAACGGGAGACCAGTGTAAGGGACTGTGGTCTGTACACCCCGAGCGGTTTCCTGGATCAGTGGGCCACTACGGTGGAGACGTCCCATGAGCAAAGGCTATACTGCCCAGCTGAGGTGGCATCGGGATACCCTGCGATCACCAAGGTAGAACCTCTTTTTTTTATCACTGATACCTTTGATACGGATGTTCTAAAGTTCATGCCAGGGTTTCAGAAGGCTTAAGGGGCGTCATGAAATTATTCCAAATAAAATAGATGGAGTTGTTTACCTGTTTAACATTGTTAACATGTACATTACTATCAATCCCTAAAAATTAATTTTTTAATCTAAGAGTGCACATAAAGCCGACACTTACATTTTGTGATTAGCATCGTTTTGGATTTATTGCCTTTTTTTGGTTGGATTTGCTTTTGTTTTCACTTTATTTAAACGTAATAACATCGAATGATGGGCGCACGTTGGCACGTTAGCACGTTCGCCTCACAACTCCAGGGTCCGGGGTTCGATTCCCGCCAGGGCCATGTGTGTGCTGCGGGGGTTTCCTCTGGGTACTCCGGTTTCCTCCCCCAGTCCAAAGACATGCATGGTACGCTTCTTGGCGTGTCTAATGTGTCCGTAGTGTATGAATGTGTATGTGATTGTGCCCTGCGATGGACTGGCACCCTGTCCAGGATGTACCCTGGTTGTGCCCGATGCTCCCTGGGATTGGCTCCAGGTTCCCTGTGACCCTGAAGAAGGAGTAAGTGGTAGAAGATGGATGGATGGATGAACATCGAATAATTTTTACTTGGACAATTTTCCTGCTGGTAAAGATGGCCACGGCATTCACTGTCCTTTGTCACTGTGTGCAGACAGACATTGGCGTTGCTGTGATGGACATTCTTTTAGTGAAACTCATTCTTGGCATGAAGAAGTATTCTCTCTCCTGCTTGTAAGACTGATGATAACATCTCCAGAGTCCAGAAGACCTTAAACCTGTCTTTCAAAAATTACACACCGACCTCTGTGTCAATCGGCCCTTGTGCACGACGACCCGGCCCCATTACAGCCAAGGTCAGACTGGGTGACTTTAGCTGGAGAAGATCAAAATCACACAGAATGGAGACGGATATAATGGCCATTCAACGCCGCATGATACAGTGCATATGGAAGACGTCAGCCCTGTAAGCACTCGACGGATGAATTGAGAGAATTCGGCATTTGGAGTGCCTCTGAAAACCCCCACTCATGCTTCTGTTTTTTCTTTTTTTCCACCAGCTGTCTTATGCAAGGTCTTCTGTCCTTTGTGGTTTATGGTACGGCGAATATTCATTCCAGATAATTCTATCTCAAATTCTTTTAAACCTCCTTTAAACCTGAGCGTGTATGTCAGGTCAGAGTTGTCCTGGGATTTCTCTGTTTTCTTGTGTCCTTCAGACTTAATCACGTTATTTCTTTTTTAGAATGAAAACCTCATCAGTCAAACCAAACCAAATCCAGACAGTTGGTTGATGAGAAATGGATATCTTGGATTATCCCTGCAAAGTTCCATATTTACTTCTGAATGCCTTGTACATAATCGAGACATGCTCTAGCTTCGGAATGGCCTATCTTTGGCATATCTCATGATTATCCCATCCAGTCATCAAACAGACAGTGCGTGAGTTCTATCTCTTTAGAAGTAGCTGTAAACAATAAACACATCCCTGCCTTGCCTTGCTTTATCCGGGCCTGTTGATGATCAAGGTGCCTGCACCATCTCCTCTACAATAAGATACATGCTCGTCATTGTGTTGTTGTTACTGTGGTCTTCCTTCATTTGTTGCGTCCTTACAATCAGAAGACTCTGTGCAGGCTCTGCTGCTTCAAAGGTCGCGTTGGGCCAGCTCCCCCCACGGGGAATGAAGTTAGTTGATAGGGATCAGTCCGGATGCTTGAAAGGAACCCGTGGAAGATGGAGTGAGGTGGGAAGGGACTGTGTCTATGTCGAAGATGCCAACAGGCCTGCAGCCACGGCTGCTATCCACCATGAAGAACACACAGCCTTTTAGGTCAAACGAGCAGATTTTCATCGTTGTGAGAGCCATATGTGAGAACACCCACCTACCCACTCACTAGTTAAAACCCCCACCATCAGCCTGTGTGCGTATCTCATACGTAGAAAGAACAGGATGTCTTTGCTGCTCTGTATTTTCTATCTGTGTGGGCTGGGCAGAAATGTTCTTGGCCTGGCTCATCAGCAACCCACCAGCACTTTACTGACTTTTACACGTTTGTTGTTTTGACCTGCTCCTCGACGTGAAATTGATCCTCAACTTATCCCAATTCTTTCATGACTTTGCAGCATGTCAGTATTCGGTGGAGTGCATCTGGGCTGGAGCATGGTCAAGAAAACAGCACGCGGCAGCAGGTTCGTGCAGAACACTTCCAGAAAAATCTGCACGGCTGCTGCTCGTGAGCTGGAGAAGCCTGCTCGGCTGGTTCGATTCCCAGGCCACGCGGTGAGCGAGTCGTGTACTTGGGTATATAAATATACAGACAGCCACCATGCAGAACAGCAGGACTGCTGGAGCTTTGGCCAAATCCAGCATTGTCCAGCGCCAAGGCTGATATCCCGTCCGCTGGTTAATGTATCTGCCCCTGTTTTTTTCATGCCTGATTTCATTGGTTCTCAAACCAGAAGCAAACCAGAGAACTCTGTGGAAACCCAGATGGATACGGGGAGAATTTTGCACAGTAACCGGAGCTCAGAATCAAACCCTGGAATCTGGAGCTGGGACGAGGTACAGGGTGTAACATTGCTTGATGAGAGTTCCAGGGTCCCCATTTCGAACCTGAGCTTGGGTTTCTGTATGTGCGGAGTTTCACATGATTTACCCATGTTGCTGTGGGTTTCCTCGGGTGGGTTCTCTGATTTTCTCCTACCTCCTATAAACATGCCAGTTGGTGGCATAACTACTCTGCCCTGTGATAGACTGGCATCCCATCTAGGGTGTGTTCCCACCTCATGCCCAGTGTTCCCAGGATCCACCATGTCCCTGACCAGGATCTGATCAAATGGGGATTTTCTGGGGAAACCAAATGTATGTATCCTGATTTCAGAGTCACCATTAGCCTGATTTTGTATTTTTATTTTATTTGATGATTTTTTTAAATGCATATGCAGGACCAGTGATTTATGAATTAAATCTCAAAGGCCATACTTCTTAGATATCGATTACATCTGTTTAAATTCCAACCAGGATCTGGAATTTGGCCTGATGATTGAGATTAAGATGACAGTGGGTGCAAAGTGAAATACATTTTTGGACGTTTTTTGCAAAATAAATCATCCGGAACAAGCCTTCAATATTGAAATCAAGGCAAATGCACTTTACATTACTGATTATTATTATATTGCGAGAAGTCCTGACTTCTAAATTATAACAAAGTCATTACAAACCACAACCCTGTGAAATCTGTATGATATTTATTATCCATGACTGCTTGCTTGCAATCCATTTCCAAGTTTTTCAGGCACTGCCATGATAAAGCACAGCAGCTAAGATCGCATTAGATAGCGTTAATGATATTTTTACATCACACTGCTCATGTAATTACGTACAAAAATTACCGGTGACACAAAATAATCAAAGTGATTTATTACTCTCTTTCTCTTCTTATGCTCACCAGTGCATGCAGCGTGAGGTTAATTAAGGTAGCCCCACATCCCAAACATGGCCGAGCTGCAATAGGACACATAGTCCTTCCTAAGCAATATGTCTTCAAGTGCTTGAACAGAACATCCTGTTCACAGAGCTGTACCACAGGGATGCTGCTTTTAGCTGAGGTAGGCCTGGTGGGGATTTTGACAGCACCTCGTACTGCTCTCAGGTTAACAACAAGCATGTGTTAGCATAGTGGAGCGCTAGGGTTTCAATAGGTTATCTCTCCAGAGCCCCTACAACCCACTGGGCACTGATGCAAGACTCAGGAGGCCATGCAGCACAATAACGACAGGCCAGAGAGCACGGCTCTCCATGCAAACACATGCACACAGAGCGCTCACGGAGCTCGCACAGAGCTTTTTTGCATGGCCTACTGGCTAAAAGGTCACATTAGTAATAGCTCATTTCATTGCAAAGTCACTTTACGATAATGGATTTCAGCTATGCTCTCGAGGGCGTGTTAGTGTGTGTGGGATAGCAGTTTTGCCAGCCCTCTGTGTTTCTGGTGGCTCTGGACCGTCTCGTGTTTGTGCGGAAGTTCACTGAAGTGTTTCAAAGGCTGCCTGTGTGATTGCTTTGCTGGAGCTAATAGAGACTGGCTGAGGTAGTTTACATGGTCTGGACACTTAAAGAGAAAGTGCATGTGTGCAAATTTGAGGCAGTGCTTGTTGTGTTACAGAGGTGCCAAAAATATATGTTAAGTATATATGATACAAGCTATGCGCGTCCATATACAGGACATGACATATGGGACATACGTGTCTCTGGCGGTCTTGGAAAACTTAGGGTATATTTGTATTCAACTCAGTTTGCAATCAGAGACTCAAAATGTCTATGATACTCCTGCACGTCACGTCATCATCAAAACAAAGAAGAGCGCTTACACCCAGGGGACCTCGTAAAATTTGTCAGGTGAAATGAATGAATGAATGAATGAATGAATGAATCGGCGATTATATCCTCAAGGATGTTAGCATGAACAGAGCTCAGTGGAGTCAAGAGGTAATGATGAGGCATCGGTTTATATGCTGCGGAAGACATTTAGCTCAAGTGATGAGACAGAGACTGATCTGGACGATAATCAAAGTGAGGACTCGTTTCCCATTGTCCATGTTGAAGCTTGGTGGGATTATGAATCAGCTAACCAGTTAACCAGGCTAAAATCCCATGTCCAATCTCATCCTCAAATGGGCCCATGTGCCTTCAGGTTTCCATTCCAACCAATCAGGATCCACACCTGTTTAATCAGTTAACCTTGGCCTTCGATCAACTATTCAATGTCGAAACCTGCAGAAACACTGGCGGTTTGTGGATAAACGTGCACAGCTGTCTGAGCACAGTGTCTAGAAATGTAAGCAATCATCAGCAATCCTGTTTGTCTCCACTTCCAGAATTGTAGCTCGCCGCAGGTTTCCTTGTACAGCTGGAGATAATGTGCCACTTCCTTAGTCTTCATGTACAGTGAAAGCTATGCTCTACATCATAGCAGGAACACTCAGTAACTGAGAAAAGTACAATGGTGACTTTGCCATACCACAAAGACTTCTCTTGTTTCAATTATCATTAAAAGGAGCATCTGGTTTTCCCATAAGAGCCTAGGCTCTAAAAGGCAACCTCCATTTACACGCTTGGCTGTTAACACTTCAGGTTTCGGGGGAGCGTGGCCAGCAGCTCTGGAAGGGCCGAGGAGAATGTCATTTATGTTAAGTGGAGGTGGTGCGCTCTTGGGAAGCCATCGGCAGACCGCACATTTTGCTCGTGCACCCACAGTGGCATGTGAGGCAGCCATGGCTTTGGCTTGTCAGATGAGGAGAAGCCACGAGTGATGGCGCAGTCAGCCCATTTCAGACATCAGTCTCGTTTCCTTTTCGCCAACTCAGACCTGCCAACCTTTACACACTGTGTGTTAGGGCTCTGTATTTTAACATTGGAGAACGCTGGTATGAGATTTCGGTCAATGATGTGCAAAAAGAACAGACCTGCCCCCCCCCAATAAAAACAGTAGATCGACATATGGATCTAGAATGATTGATAGTTGACTCTCCGATACTAACGGAAAGCCCCACCCTTTTCCACACCCTTTTCCACCCTTATCGCATCGATAATCTCTCGTCTTGATTTTCCTGCTTGAAAGATGCACCTTCACTTGAATATTTATGAGTTTATTAATGTGAAACAAAATTGTTCAATGTACAAAGACTAACATTAGACCAGTATATAGTATACCACTGAAAATTTTCAGCCAAAAAATTGTCAAAAATTTGGCAAAAAATATTTAAGAAAACGAAATGAACATTTTCTAATTTCTTTCGTTTTATTTTTATTTTTTGTACAATATACAAAACCGGGAACATTTCAGTTCTATACTTTACAATAACTACATAAAACTAGATGATTTATTAATGGGAGGATCTCTATTGTTCTTTAATGTCATCAGTTCAGTGTAACTCAATAAAACGAAGCAGTCTGGAGATGGAACAGCCTATTAAGGAACATCGATTCTTCATGTTTTGAAGAACATTCCATAAAGTGAAGAATGGAACGATAAAGTAAGAGAAATTTAAAAAATGAAGAATCGATGTTGTTTAATTCTGCCATGTGCACCTACAGTAAAATTTAGTTCCTGGTAATGGTTCTGTCTAGCCTTCATATTTTGTTGTTTCCTTTCCTTGTTTTAACAGACCAGATAAGTAATCATCTATAAGTTCTTCCAGTTAAAGAATAATTCTATAGCTAGCAGGGTTGCAGGATCAAGGTTGAAAAATGCCGGTCTAGCGGGTGAAAATGTTCAGAGAAACCCCTTCTGGAGAAGCTGCACCTGCATGAAATTTTGGGATATAGTATGCATAATTTTGTTTCCAGCTACTCTTTCGAGTCTTTAGCGGTTAACCGAGAGATATGAGCGAAGCAAGGAGATTTGCGTCTGGAGGTTTGGCTCTGAGGTTTTCAAAGAGCATTACCTCACATGGAAGGCTCTAGAGCTGGGTCTCTCGTGTCGTGATGGTAAAGCAAACCTCACACAGGTCTCCCTGCAAATGTCTCACAGATGTTGCGCGAGCTGGCAAGCACCTTTCCTGTTTGTCTCGAGGAAAACGAAGAGAGAGAGAGAAAAAAAGAGAGAGAAACAAATCACAGTTTATCCAGCACATTCAGAGAAAATAAACAGATTTGTATAGACAAACCAAGAATGTGCACTCCCTGGGAGACTATTTGTGCAGTTAAAGGGGGGAAAAAAATGTCACTGGATTAGTAGAACCCCGAAGAACCTCGGGTGAGCTCGTATTTTGAGAGCGTTACGTTCGAAAAAAGCTTATGAGATCGTTGATTATTTCCTACATTCGAATGACATCGATCGTAGGAAAATAAACACGAGCCGCACGCTGGACGTTTGTTTTTAAGATGGAGTCAAAGTGGAACCGAGGTGGATGACCCCAGTACCCTTGGTACCTGCTCGTGATTTGTTTAGGTTGTAAACAGAAAGCAAGTGCCCCCCACCCCCGGCTTTAATCCATGGCCTGCTTTGCTGCCAGCTCTTGCAGCTGTTCCTGAATTAGCAGTTTAGAGCAGAAAATCAGGCACAAGATTCCTCTTGAGGATCTCGAGCTCTCAGTGTGCGCTCCGTGACTGACCTAGCTCAAACCCCCGATTTCTGTGCTTCTCTGGAAGATCTATACCAGTTCTTATGTCAAAATTAAGTCATTTGTTATCCGTTTGGCACATAGAACCTCCATGAAAAGTTTTTCTGAGGATACGGACAAGCTCCAAAACCCAAGTAGCTGTCCATTACTAGGCTTCGTTAGATGATTCCGTTGGGAATGAGATGTTTGTGCTAGAAAAACAACTATTTCTTTTCTTAAATTAAATCAGCTGCTTCCAGTCATTAAAAAAAAGGAATTTCCACAGTATTCAGAATATCTCAGTAAAGCGTATTGTGACGTCATTTATCCCGATATTAATATTACGCTGTCATATCGCCAAACCCTAATTAGCAGGTCTGACAGTTCAGACAGTTGAGGAAAACGCTACTGGAGGTCAAGGTCCCAAGATTTCTTAAAACTTCATTTACTGTCAAAGTCTTCACTGTGAAGAAAAGGAGAACCTGTGTTCTGGTCTGCATTGTTGGGGTAAAGGGGAGTGTATGAGAAACCCCTCCTTCTCAAAACTTCACAGCTGGTCTGAATTGCATCTTGGAAGCGATCGTCAAGCCATCCCAGGCACACTTTGTTTTCAGGAGTGAACGCTGGAGGATATTTGCTTATAATTAACTTCAAAACATCCAGTCGCGCCGAGATCCATGTGGTCCGTCGAGGATGCACACCACACTCGAGCGATGTTCGGCCAAGGTTCGGGCTTGTTGACCAATCAGACGGAGAGAAACATCGCCGTAGGACGTGGGACGTGGAGTAAAAATCTGGTTCCATTATGTGAGGCGAAGCCTACTGAGCTGTCTTCGACTTTTTAGCAACTTTACTCAGGTTTTCTGGTGTCTGCAGTCATTTTTGCGTATTTGCAGAATGAACATGCGCCCGTGCAGTTCCTCCGTGTTCTACTCAAGCGATGTAACTTGATTGCTCTTGGCAGGTCTCAGTAGCCATTTCTCACCAAAACGAACAAGCCTTAACAAGCTCACAACATTTAGTGTTCTGTTTCTTCCACCCTCTGTTTTTTTTTTTTCTTTTCTTTTCTTTTCTGCTTTACTACCACCCATAGCATTCTTGCAACTTGTGGTTTCTGATGATTTATTGTACATCATTTGTTTTATTGGTTTATTTTCCCCCGTGTTTTGCTTGTGTTAGACCTTGCTTTGGCTGCTGTGTTGTGGTTTAGTAGTGATGTCACAGGGCTGGAATGCTGTCGATGGGGAGACTTCCTCTCCCTGCTTCTGGGCAGGATTCCTCCCAGACCTGGTGGGTGGGGGTCTGGATTTATTTACTCTCCTTAACAACCAAATCAAAATAATGACAAGTCCATTCGGAGGTGCTTGTACAGTAGGAGACGTAGCAATTATATAAGAGCAATATAATTTGGGGAGGTGCTGGTGGTGATCGTGGTCATGTGAAGATGTCTAATGAGTTTATACACCCTAGGTGATTGGGTGTGCGCCTGCAGGCTCGGAATAAGAACGCTGAAGTAGCGCGACCCACTGGTGGGAAAAAAAAAAGACTGTCGTTCCACCTTGTCTCAACCTTCAGGTCTTTTGGAGCATCTCCTCACGTCAGTCACAACAGATCCGCGAGGCAGATAGGGCGGGGTTTTATCTGGGATGTTTGTGCTCGGATTACTCGGATAAGTTTAAAGCTCGGATGACCAATATCGAATTTCATTGGTTCAGTGGAAAAAACTGTGGAAAAGTGTCCTTGTTTTTTTTTTTGTTTTGTTTTTTCGCTTTGTGTACATTGTGGGGGGGAAATAAAGGCTCGAGACAACCAAAAAAGAGGATAACGAAGAAAACAGATGCTAACATACAACATACAAATGCAAGAAACGCACACACACACACACACACACAAAGCAAACACTGAATTTTGATCCTACCGTTATCTTTCGTGTTTCTCAGAACGCATATTCAGACACCAGCTCAGCCGATTATCTAAACCACAGACACGTCTCACCTGTTCACTTTAACCCCAATCAGCAAAACAGCACCATGATCCTAGCAGGACTGAGTCTCATATTACTTTGTTTTAATGTGGCTGGCCTTGTCTGCCCTCCAAGCTACAAGGGTTCCCGATTGGCGCGTTAGCCTGCAACTTCAAAATAATTTCACTAGAAAAAAAAAGACCCTTCAAGAGAAGTGTGGAAGCGGTTACAGCTTACGAACCGGCCTCTTGTTGGTGTGATTCCAAAGTCAATGTCAATCAAAAAAAGTGAGTTAAGTGGAAGGAGAAAAGAAAAAAACGTGTTTTTTGGGAATCAGGCTTTTTTTCTTGTTCTTTTTTTTCGGGGCCATGTATTATTACCACTACATTCGCACTTTCACACTAGCAGGTTTCTTCATCCAGTTGCTTGGATTTGTCGTGTTACTGTGTCAAACCTAACTTGCGTCGAATTGAGAAAATTCGAATCCCTCTTGGTGAATTTGGTGCACTTTTCACAGATTTGTAGAATTCCGAAAGCATTATTTTTTAACCTGCTGCTGATTTTCCGTCTGCAGACTTGCCAGTCCAAGGTCTATGACTTGTCTCATGGCATTGCCCAGTATGCCTGGTTTCCTTGTCACGCAGCCCAGCAGGTTTCCTGGTACCGCCCCTTTTGGCTGAAGGTGAGTTTGCCATGCTTCACTCACCTTCCTTCCCGTTAGCAAGGAGTAGTAATGAGGAGATGCGTTTAAGATTCTGACTGGTTAGAAGGTGTTGAGTTGAGTTCTGATGTGTTACTGTATCTATAATGGCAACTAATTCACAGGGTCTGGTGATGGTCACAGCTGCCGTATGTGAGAACAGTAAACAACCAGTTTCACAAACTTTCCACAACATTAAATGTAACTACAAAAGGAAAATTAGCGTTGCGTAGTTCTGTAATAAATCGGAAAGCGCAATCATCTGCAAATTGGTGTAGTAGAAGTTGAATAATACTTTAGGACACGACTAACCACTGCAATATGTCTGTTCACAGGCGTATTTCTCGCACCCAATGGTAGCCACAGCAGTCATCATCCACTTGGCAGCAGACGGGACGACCATTTTTGACTCGGTGCAACATCAGACACAATGCAACATCTCTGTGCAGCTTGTAGACACCAAGGACAAGTTCCACAACTTAGGTGTGTATAGAGTGAAATTACTCACACTGATTGGAAAGTCTCTGAAAGGTCCCTGAGACATTTTACTTTCTGAAACCTTACCAAAAGATGGATTCTTCTTGGACCTCAGTATCCTATCAGTTGTTGTGTATTTCTATGTTTATTTGCTAACAGTGGTAGATCCGAAATGAAATACCCCCCCTAATCCACTCAGGTAACTGGCGCCTGAGCTGCCGCACCAACCCACTGGTGATCCCCGTGAGCCATGACCTCAGCATGGCTTTCTACCACACCAAGGCTATCCTCCTGATCTTCCGCTGCCCATTGGTGGCCATCTCTGGCGTGGGTCTGCGTTCCTTCCAGTTCTTCGACCCTATCACCATCAGCAGCTGCCAGAGCAATGAGATCTATAACCCCATGGGCCAAAGGTGAGTTCAAGGGTCTCCTAAAATGTCCATAAACACAGCGAAAGGCTTTCCTCGGTTATTTCGCCATTCTAAAAACATGTGCTCAGGGTAAAGTGAGTGCATGTGAAACGTATCGGTCAGAGTAAAAGAGCACAATTGCACAATTCCATACGTCACTTTTATGCAGGTTTACAAGATAGTCGGCGATAGGTTTCATCCATTTCCTTAAAATCGTTCTCCAATATTCAACCCATGAAGAACGGCGCTTTTTTTGGATTCGTGGCATATTATCGTGGAGGAATACCTACAAATCTTTATACGAGAAGATAAGAAACACCCTTTATCCCCCCATCTGTGATCATTTTTCAAACTGGTCCACTTGTAAAAGCGAAAGGCAGCATATTTATATCAGTTAGTCATCGAGTTGTAAATTCTAAATCGAGATTGCACATGAACATAATCTCATTGGTTTACGGGATGATGCAGTGATTTATCCGAGACCGTTTTTTTTTTCGTTCGGTTAACAGGAGACATCTCGTTCCATCTCGCTCAGCTTAAACGAGGGTGAGTACTATACCGCCTCGTAAATTTGAGGCCGAAACTAATCTGCAAATGCTGGAAAGGGTCACTTCTAATATTGACAACGGTGATTTGTGTCAGTTCCTTTTTCGATTTGCTTTGTAGCGTGGTTCATTGGCGTGATTGTCACGCATGCACGCGCACGCACAGAGACAAACAAACACAAACGCAAATATAATCTATGATCCTGTGCTCTGGGTTTTTTTGGCCCCTGCGCTTTTATTTTGCGTCGTACTTGGAGGCAGTCGAGGACTCGCTGCCAACGGCACTGCATTTCCCGTAATCCTTCTACCTCTACAAAACACCAAGTCCCCTGTTCCCAGTGCTGTTAACAACAGGGGTCATTATAATGGCTGGCTTTTGTGTGCTCGATTCCATTTTTTCGGCACTCAACGCCTTTCAAACAAAAGCTCTGGCGCACCCTCACATTTTTGGATGCAGTGGAGGAATGTGTTTTGTTCTTTCCTCCGCTGCTCTTTGCTTGGGTGCCGGGCTTCAGAGAAGGTTTTCTGTATGAGAGTAAGTAGACATAATGAGTTTAAATTGCTCAAGATGTTGCAAGTTTAAACACTCAAGATGTCGTTCGGTGCATAAACACTGGCCGGTTTCAAACAAGCTGCAAGTTCATTGGTTAATAGATCAGTGAAATCTCGGTTTCAACTTCTGGAACAAGCATCGCGTTGCAGTCTTAGAGCCGGAGAAAATTCTTCGAATCCCCAAAAGAATGGTCTACCAGTTGTTTTTTTTTGGTCATTTTTTTTTTATCTAGTCTGCACCGTGGTCGGAAGATTAGATCAGCTGTCAGACAAAGTTCCCGACTATCTAAAATCATCAATTATTGCCAAACAGCTGGAAAACTTTGATTGACACACCTGGATGTACTCTATTGTTCGGTTGCTGTTCGACCTCCCTTCCAGTTCAAGCGACACGTGTATCGCAACATGTTCCATGATGTAGGGGACTATAAAAGTAGTTCATACAAGTCTGAATCTTGGCAGGGGTCCCAGTGTGAGATTTATTGATGCTGTATATCACTGCTGTTGCAAAGGGTGACGCAAAAACATGTAGTCTTCAAAACCCTGTGGTGGACTGTAAAATCTGGGCGGAGTTTTCCAAAAAGATCATCGTTATATGGTCAAGCGGGCATCAGTTTGAAGTCTCTCTTTTAACTCGAAATTTCTCATGGCAAAGGAGATGTTTATTTAACATTCATAGAAGCGGTCTCCAGTGCCAATGCTTTGTACAGTACACGTCAGAGATTGAGCTGTAGGTCTTCATGACTTTACACTTTGCAGCGAAAAGCTGCATTGTTTTGCCTTATAAACTTCAAGAGAGAGAACTAAATTACGTCTATTGAAGAAATGTGTATACATAGAGTACGTTATATACTAGATAACAAGAAATGATTTGTTTTGCAGACATTCCACAACATAAAATGTAACTATAAATGAGTAAAACATACAACGGGAATTCTTAAATATTTGTAATCCTAGCCAACTGGCTGTGGTCGAAGAGGAATACAACAGTTTTGGGTGTAACAGTGACTCCAGGATTCATCACAACACCTTATTGCCAAATAAATTGCCATAATTTAATTCAAAAAGTGAATTCTAAATTCATTACACATGCAGTGAAATATCTCAAGCCTTTTTGTTTAAATCTCGATGATTACGGCTTACAGCTCACCGAAATCTAAAGTTCAGTATCTCAAAGTATTCGAGTGAAGAATTTCTAATACAGAAAGCTCGACCTGAAAAGTATGTGAATTTATGCGCTGATACTCGGTCGTGGGTTTAATCCTTTCGCACGAATTACTGCGTCGATGCGGCGCGGCGTGGAGACGATCAGCCTGAGGCACTGCTGAGGTGTTCTGGAAGCCCAGGTTGCTTTGATAGCGGCCTTCAGCTCGTCCGTATCGTCGGGTCTGGTGTCTGTCGTAGATTCTCTATGGGGTTCGGGTCAGGCGAGTCGGCTGGATAATCGAGCACAGTAACACCACGGTCAGTAAACCAGTTACTAGAAGTTTTGGCACCGCGGGCAGGTGTCGAGTCCTGCTGGAAAAGGAAATCAGCATCTCCATAAAGCTCGTTAGCAGATGGAAGCATGAAGTTCTCTAAAATCTCCCGGTAGATGCTGCATCGACTCTCAACTTGAGAAAACACACTGGACCGACACCAGGAGATGACCTGGCACCTCAAATCATCACTGACTGTGGAACTGGACTTCAAGCAGCTTGGATTCTGTCCCTCTCCACTCTTCCTCCAGACTCTGGGACCTTAATTTCCAAATGAAATGCGACAGTTACTTCCATCTTCCCCGTGATTGTGTGTGTGTGTGTGTGTGTGTGAACCAGACTGAGAGATTAAAGACTCAGGAAACCTTTGCAGGTGTTTTGAGATAATTCGCTGATTAGAGATCTTCTCAGGTCAAAATTTCTCCAATATAAATTCTTTATTATAATATATGTAGATACTAGATTTTTGATTTCGGTGAGCTGTAAGCCGTAACAATGTCGTAGAAGTAAAAAAAAACAAAAAAACAAAAACAAAGAAAACCCACTCATGTCTATCATGTCTGGAGATGTCTGTGAATGAGTACGACTTCCTGTCAGTAACAAATGATTACTTTGAATTTTATAAGCCTGCCTATTGATTTGTAAAAGAGAACCGTATCCGCTGTTAGTTTGTCCCCCATTTCAATCCATTTCACTTTCTCCCATGTTGATCCAATCAGTCCTGAGGCATATGTTAATGATTCAAACGTTCTTTATTTGTCTGTGTGACGAAGAAATGAATGTGCGTGTCGTTTGCTTACTTATGTGTGTGTGTGTGTGCGAAGAATATGGAACACATCCGACTCTGATGTTTTACTTTTTCACGTTTGGCAAAGAGTTAGTTTGCCAAAAGAGGTAGTTAATTCCTTGACCAAAGCATGGCAAGTCAGTGTTGTAAAAACCTCTCGCTCGGACCCAGGTCCCGGTCGAGCCGCCGCGCTCGACTCCGCTTCCATTGTGGTGCTCGTGAGGTCTCATTTGTTTAGCTCCAGAGTGGAAAGAGTGGGCCAAGCACATTCTATTTATACTGCAGCTCCCTCCCTGCGGCTTTGTTGCCAAGTTAATGAAGATTAATGTCAGGTTGACCGCGGTGTGTGTGTCTCGCCGGAGTTGAATGTGACATGTAGTATTCCACTGTTAGTCCTCCGGGCCGTCTGGAGGATGACGTAGTGCAGTTTGTGTGCAACAGCCAGTCTCTTTCTCATTCTGTCTCTCTCTGTATCTCTTTTCTTTCCCTTATCTCTCTCTCTCTCTCTCTTTCTCATTCTTTCTATCTCCCTCCAGTTGCGTTCATTATTCCTGTGAGGCCATCGACTGCCAGGAGCCGAAGGTCCGCAATGCAGAGCTGCGATGTAGCGGTGGCTTTTTCAACGGCGCCCGATGCACTGTCACATGCAACAGTGGCTACGTGCTGCAGATCCACCGGGACGATGACCTCATCAAGAGCCAGGTATGCGCACGGCTGGAAACAGAGAGAAAGAGAGAGAGAGAGAGAAAAAAAACATCGCCTCTCCAGTGTGTAAGAAAGGCAGGGCTACTGTATAGTCTGCTTCTCAGTTTCATCCCCGCCGTCTGGCCCAAAGAAATGTCTGGATAAAACAGCCAGAACGAAAGAAAAAAGAGCGAGCGAGCAAAAGAGAGAGGGGATGAATGAGTGTGTGCATTCCAGCCAACCCCCTTTGCCAAGCGCCCCTGCATTCTCAGCAGCCATTAACCTTATAGAGCGGCACCTCAACAACTTTTTACATGCACCGAGGAGCCGCATGTGGAAGTGGTTAGCAGTGGCCTTATACACTCGCACCCCCTCCAACCATGCTCCCTAAGCTCCATACACAAACTATGCAAAGCCCTAACACACACACACACACACACACACACACACACACATACACACATATGTTTGCAAACATTTGCACCCACCTCACAAGTGCATTGTACAAAACAGAAAAATATATTCCACCAGGAGTGGAGCATTATTTATATATATATATATATATATATATATATATATATATATATATATATATATATATATATATATATATTATATAAGAGACTGATGACAATATCATTTTGAACAGGAACTGCTGATGGTCAGAGCATAGTTTGGAGGTGGATCTGAATCCAAGAGGGGTGTAGAGGTGTGCATTAGAACTGGGATCCCTCAAGATCGAGCAAAAAAAATGTTACAGGAATTGATTTTTACCCACATGAGTCTATGTACATTAACAAGGGAGCATATAGTACACAGAAAACTGCTGGTAATAGGTTCATTCATTCATCTACTGTAAATGCTTTATCAAAGTTGTTTATCCATCCATCCATCCTCTATACTGCTTATATTTTTCAAGGTCACGGGGAACCTGGAGTCTATCCCAGGGAGTATTGGGCACAAGGCGGGGTACACCCAGGACAGGGTGCCAGTCCATCACAGGGCACAATCACATACACACTCACACACCCATTCATACACTACGGAGACTTTAGACACGCCCATCAGCCTACCATGCATGTGTTTGGATTGGGGGAGGAAGCCGGAGTACCCGGAGGAAACCCCCACAGCACGGGGAGAACATGCAAACTCCGCACACACATGGCCACGGTGGGAATCGAACCAGTGACTCTGGAGGTGTGAAGTAAATGTGCTAACCACTAAGCCACCGTGCGCCCTAAAGGTTTTTATTTTTTTATTTTGCCAAATACAATAATGACTAAATAAGCAAAATATATAACACACATAAAATAAGTTTAAAATAAGTAACAAATATAATAGCAATGGAAGTAGTTGGGATTAGTTAGAAATATTTGTGGGAGCATCCGGGATTGGTCAGACTTTCTGTGGGACGTGCCAGAATAGGTCAAGTGTGTCTGCAGGAAAGCATAGGAGTGGTTACATTTTCTGTCAGAGTGAGTAGGATTAGTCAAATTTCCTGTGGGAGCTGGTGGGATTGGCCAAACTGTCTCCGGGAAGATCCAGGATTGGTTAAATGTGTCTGTGGGATCTGGTGGTATTGGTAAAATTGAGGTGTGATTGGTTACATGTTCTTCAGGAACTGGTGGGATTGATCAAGAGTGTCTGCAGGAGCAGGTGGGATTGGTAAAATGTTCTGCCGGAGCATGTTGGATTGGACAAATTCACTCTGCGAAGGGCCAGGATTTGTTGGGTGTACCTGTGGGAGATGTGGGTTTGGTCAAACCTTCTGTGGGAATCACCAGGTTTGGTTAAGTTTGTCTGCGAGAGCAGGTGGGATTAGTAAAATGTCCTGTGAGAGGGTGTGGGATCGGTCAAATGTTCTGCGCAGTTTGTGCAGAACCTGTACATTTTTTATTTTATTTTGAATTATCGAAAGTTCCATTTTAAGGACATTCCTTTAACATGCAGAATCACTTTGAATTCAACTTTGTACCAATGCGTGCTACTCAACACCTCACTATGGAGCAGTCCTATGACCCTGAGAAAAAACAGGACGTACCAGGCCCTGTGCTGTGTGTGGCATGTATGCGTGTGTGTGCGTGCGAGATTGCAGCATCAGCACGGAAAGAGTGAAAGACGAGACCGACGTCAAGCTCCATCTCATCATCTTGCTTCATTAGGGAATTGCAGACTTGCTCCACTTGTGTCAAACGGGTTTCCAGGAACTCTTTTAGATCATTGTATCTGTGAAACCATCTGTTCTGTTCTCTCCACTTGTTTGTGTGTGTCAGTGCATGCGAATATGTGTGTGTGCGTGAAAGAGAGAGCGTGGGTACACCGTTGTTTTTGTTTTCTGCTTGTAAACCCTTTTTTTTTTTTTTCTCTCTCAGATGTTTGATGGATAACCGGTGTGGGAAACATGCTAATTCCACTTTCCCCTGGACTTGCAAATGGTGGGGAGATTACATCTGCCATCACACGGAGTAAACCGAGCAAATGATCAATTATTCTTAGCCTTCGGTGTCATATAGGGCTTTCTCAGTATGAGCCAAGGTGAACTGAGTGCAAAAGTTTGTGCACTGGATACCAACAAGTTGCTTGATTAAGGTTTGCTGTTCTGTATGAGGTCTTCCATTCCCATTGGTCCTTAACTCAGTCGCTTGCAAGAAGCTTCACCAGACTTCGAGGCTGTTAGAGGTTTTTAGACAAACATGCATTTTAGTTTGGGCGGGGGGTAAAATGTTTGTAATAGACTTGCCATGATGATGGTGGTCTAGGGAATGCTAGAGCTTGTTGGTTTATTTGAAGGTTTATTGATGTATTTCGATTATCTTTCGCCAGATCTAGAGAAGTCTAAACTTATTTGCGAGAGCAAGTGTTCTGACAATAGTTCGAGAAATATTTATGTAACATTTATGTAAGGAGTCTCCAGTGTCCGAGCTTTGTTCTCCACCAGAAGAAAGTCTTTACACTTTCCACAGTGTCCTTGATAAATCATTTGGGTTTTGTTTTTTTTTTTTGTTTGTTGGGGCAAATTGCAGTCATTTAAAAGGCATAAAACACTTAAGGATGTGCTGTTACTGGAAAATATCAACATCATCGACAGGGTGGTGAAAGTCACACAGTCGTTGGATATTTGTAAAGCTGTATCAGCAGAACTGTTGTGTTTTGTTCATCAAGTGGAAAAAAAAAATAATAATGCTACAATTTTTTTATTTTTTGGCCCCAAATATTCCTTTAAGGTCTGGGATTCGAACTTGCAACCTGCTGGTGATTTCTTAGTCACCAAGCTTCAGATCGCAGTTAAGGTGCATCCATAAGATAAAGGCGCTATAGGGAACCGGGTGTGAAGGGAAGGCTTGTGATGAATTCAGCATGTTGTTTGGGATCTGCTTTAGCAGATGTGCTGTAGAGATGCCTGGCTTGAATTAGACACACTATCCAGCAGAGAGGAGCAGAAACCTCAAATGTAAATAAAATTAAAACGGGGGAAAAAAAAAAGAGGAGGAAACTCCTTTTGCACAAACACTGTCTTTTTAATGTGACTGTGTTGGGTTTTTTTTCTTCTTCTTTTCTTTTCTTTTTTTTCCGAAGTTCTGCCTCTGGCTGGACATTAACCGCCAAGATCCTGGTGTTTTACGTGCGTTTGTTATGGGTTTGTTTGTATGTGCGTGCGTCCGTGTGTGCATTCATGGGCGCATGCACACACACGTTCACCTACGTCTGTTTCTTTTTATGAGAGAAAGCAGTGTTCGGCGTGTAAGGCTCATCTGTTAGGTGCACTAAAGTGTCCCTGACAGTGGTTTGTAGCCAATAAGCCTACAGGAATCAAACCTCACGCTGACAGACAGCCGAGCGATGAGAAATCAAATAGATGTGCATGATAGATATGGGAAAGAGATGTTACATGATTCCTGCTGTTCTCCCACGGCGTGCTCACACACACACACACACACACACACACACACACACACACAACACAACACGCACACAATGCCTAAAGGCAGATGTAATCTAATATTTTGGAGCGAATATTAGGCTGCTACTGCTGTTGCATGTGTAGCTTCATATACTGTACCTCTTACATACATGTGTGCGTGTGTGTGTATACCTACATGGTTGTTTTTTTGGGGGGTTTTTTTCATGTAAGTGGCCCATAAGTGCAAAACACAATGTAACAGCTAAAGTAAACTTTTGTCAGAAAACCCGAAAGCAAACTCTGTCAAAAATCTGGAAACATGACAGCAAAACCAAAAACAACAATAGCAAGATTAAAAGAAAATAAATAAATGTCAACGACGCCATGAACAATCCAGCAAGCTCATAAAACCCAAATTAAAAACAAAAATGAATAAATAAGTAAAAAGAAAGAAAGAAAGAAAAAAATCTATAAAAAAAAAACAAACAAAAAAAACCCAGCATGTGTGGTTAAAAAATGTTGGTGTTAAAGGGGCAGTTTATAATGTATTTGCTCCCTCTTCTGTCCACAATGTGAATACAAATTGTATACCAAATCCTGGAGCGTTCTTGCACCATCTAACCAACCCCATCTTGTCTACCAAGCACAAATCTTTGGCCTTTTGTGGGGAAAAATAAAAAAAATTATGCTATTTCAGCTGGGGGCGGAGCTAATTTCTGGGCCAGAAAAATGTAAGCAACTAGAAACCAGTCATTTACAGAATTCTGAAGTTGTATGAGTAATAATAATAATAATAATAAAATACAAACATAATCTACAACATAATCTTAATTGATAACCTTTAATGCGACTTCACCGGGTTTTTTTTGTACATTATTAGCAATAAAACGTTAAGAGAAGGTCTTCTGGGGGAACAAACTATTAGCTAATGTTATAAAGCTGACATTAGCAAACCACTTAACCTACCTAACTTTGTGTTTGAAATCTTGCTAATGATATATAAGTTGTTAGCATATATACAAGATTATCAGGCTCAACACTAAACAAAGATCTAATATGAGATTAGCAGTCCTGTTAGCGTGTTAGAGTCACAGAGTAATCTACACAAGCTAGCTAACGTTAGCTAGCGATTAACTAGCTATATGATGCTTGGCTCGGCAAAAATTTCATCTACTCACTGTGAGAACTATCAAATTTCTTATAAAATAAAGATAAAATAAAGTCCTTTCGACCTTTCAGACAGACGTTCGTTTTATTGAAATGGGCTGAAAACTCTGCAAAGGCATACGTGTTTAATTCAAAACAGTCGCTTTATGCAACATTTCAGATCAGTTCCTGTCAGAACGTTAGCTTACGGCACAGCCGTAAAGATTCAGAAACCTGTTATCAGTTACCGGGGGTGGGGTGGGGGGGTAAATGTGAATAAAAAAATTCCTTTGTTGATACAAAAATACACAGCTGTCCAGAACTATGAAAACGATGATTAATGTGTGTTTTTCTGATTACGCTTCTCCTTTGATATATTTCTTGGACGATATGACCGCAGTGAGGTTATTCAAATTTGCTTATATTGTTCTCAGACTGAAACTGTGTTCGCCCCTACTATAGCTTTTCTTCTGTGATGGCTATGAGATTTGAGTTTGGTATTTATGACCTAATGTTATGCTCAACATAATTCAAAGTCTGCCGCACAATAAACGTTAGCAGTCTGTGGTTTCGTGTAGAGATTGCCGTGCCGTACATAAATTCTCTGGCAAAGAGATACGAATATTAAATGTTAAACCTTTAACACTAATTACATCATTTCAATGGTATCCAAACTATTAGGATATTAGGGATGTAAAATATATATATATATATATATATATATTTTTAGAAGGCCTAAATGGAGAACGGATCAAAAACATCAAACAGGCCGGCTAGTAAAAGCTGTATGAAATATGTCCATAAAGGTTTTAAGTCTAATAATGTTGACGTTTTAGCAGGTCATCCAATCTCATCAAATTTCAGTAGAACTTCAAAATGAAACCACATGTCCAGGTTTACCGCTTTAAGTAGAACTGTTTTCGTACTACTAGACACAATAAAAGATACATTTTGCATGTAAAATGCACTGTAAAGAGAGACGCGGAATATAGTTTTATTCAAGCTGAATTATGTTGCTTATTCCAGATGTAATTGAGCAGCAAAGTTACATGTAGTTCATAGCTAATAGAGTTAACAAGGACTCGAGAGCTTTTTCCCTAAGTACACTCCTACACACCGCTTCAACCGCATGAGGGTATTAATTAAAGTCACACGATCTTGCTGACGTGGTTTTAAAATGCATCATGACTTATTTATTCATTCATTCATTCACTCAACGATCCTGAGTAATTGCAATTTTCCTCGGGATATAGGCTCCAGACTCCACGTCACCCTATGAAGGATAAACAGTATGGAAAATGGATGGCTAGATTTGGTGAGAGTGACTTCAAAGATATATATATATATATATATATATATATATATATATATCTACAGTTGTAGGTATATAGTGTCATATCTGCCTCTGAAAGTTCCTCGCAATGAGTTAGTAGATAAGTTGTGGGTATAACAGTAAGGTAAAGCTAGAAGGGGGATGATTATGGAAAAGTCCAGGTTTAAGATTGCAGGCCTCCAGAGATGATTTCCACTTTGTAACCAGATGTTCAGGGCATTTTTTGAATATCAGTGTTTCAGTGGAGCAACGGAAGCCAACATTCTTTCTCAATGATATCTAAACCACACGCTGACCTGTTTAGATCAAAACAGCCCGTTGTGTCTGGCTTTTTTGGATGGGAATGTTCGCTGGCATAATAGCCAGATGTACCAGATATCTTCCGCTACAAAAGAAAAATGTACCAATCCAGAAATGAAACTTTTCCCTCTTTGAAGTTTAACCAGCGACCTGCTTTGCCCTGACTTTCACGATATTTCAATTGTTATCTGATAGATCTGTAAATGTAAATAAGTTCCAAACTATGACATGTAGTTAATGAGAACAGTTCAAAACATTGTGCCTCCCAAGCAGTGGCTTTTGGGTCTTGATGTCAGTTTATGGTGGTTGGGGCAAACGGAGGATGCACTCTTTTCAACATTTTACAAGATTGATAATCACGAGATATTTGAGATTTATGTATGTAGCCTGAAACAAACACAAGTTTTCACATCTTGAACATCACAAGGTTCCACGTCACACTTTATGTATTCAGTTTGGCAGTCTGCCCCCTTGTAGCCCTAACAACTTCAAGAGTTTGGTCCATTTTTTTACTCAATTTCCCTCCAGTTTAGTCATAGCCAGTTTCCACCCAGAACATGTGCTTCTCCCACACTAGTGAAACCGACCACTGCATCCTCCTGCTCATTCAACATCATACGACAACCGAACACATTTGAAAAAGACCATTTCGAGCCTTTGTTCTGATTGTTATTCTGTCTAAAGGATCTGAATCAACCTAGATGAGAAAATGCCTTCCGTTCTACCCAGAGCCAAATATGGTCTCTCTGACTCCCAACCACAGAGTCTTGTTGAGCCCATAGTCTGCGGCATCCCTGACAAGTACCATGTCTACCTTGCCAACTTCTGTAGACATTATCACAAAACAGCTTTACAGAAATCCAGATGTAGATTTAGATCCCTAAGGTGCAAACCAGGGGTAACAGTGGCAAGGAAAAACTCACTGGGACAACCTGAGAGGAACCAGACTGAAAAGGGAACCCATCCTCTTCTAGTTGACGTCATACAGTGGGATCATAAGTACAGATGAAGGTACTTAGGTAGGTGGTAGGAATGCAAATACGGATTCTGGCGGGACTTGCTATGACTGCATAATGAAAAAGGGAAAGCAGAAGGTATTAAAGGTATGTGGTCACGCTGGGACATCAGCGTCCTGCCACTCCAATGTCAACAAAAATGAGTGATCACATAGACAGGGTAGGGGCAACATCAGAACATCGGAGTGTACCATAACGCTCTATGCCAAAGAACCCCCAGATCTACAACTGTATCTAAGAGAAGAATGATTTTATAAATGCCTGCTCAGCTTGTCAACTGATGCATCAATTAATTTTAAAATGATACTTCACCTAATTGTTGTACCAATCGGGAAATCTTGACCAAGATAAAGGACATTACAAACCAAAAACAATGACTGGAAACTGGTGATATTCCTAACGGTTCTTAACAGGCTACCCTGTATAGAGCTCTGCTTAAGTGTGTAGTGAGTAGTGATCCCTGGTCTGTCTTGCCCTGTTTAACCCCTGTAGTCAGGATCTACGGTGACCATTACCTGTACAGATGGCAAGTGGAACAAGCAGGTGTCCTGTGAGCCCGTTGACTGTGGCCTCCCTGACAAGTACCATGTCCACCCTGCCAACTTTTACTTTCCCGAGGGTACCACCTATGGCAAGAAGTGCACCTTCCAGTGCAGGGAACCTGCTCAGCTTGTGGGTAAGAAAAGTCTACCAGGGCTACTGCTTAATGGGTAAATGTGAAGATGCTAGCTGATGGAGACTTGTAAGCATGGTTCAAGTTAAGAATGGTAGCAAGTCTTTACTAGCTTTAATTTACAGGGGTAAATTTTGGGTAATATTAATAGGGGATTGACTTATTTTACCTTGCTTTAGGAACTAACAACACACTGACATGCATGGAGGATGGCCTGTGGTCCTTCCCGGAGGCCTTGTGTGAGCTGCGTTGTCCTGCTCCTCCCATCATCCCCAATGCTGTGTTGCAGACCAAACGTTGTAACGAGACTGGCCTCAAAGTGGGCTCACTTTGCAAGTACAAGTGCAAGCCTGGCTACCATGCCACCAACAAGCCCAAGAGGTACCTGGCACTGTCACACTGCTTACTTTCAGTCTATTTACCATCACTGTCTAGACTGGAAACATTCCATCGTTGATCGTTGCCGCCGCAAGGTGCCACTCTGGCTCAGAAATGTGCTGTAATATTAATAGGAGATATCATTTTGTATACTTTTCAAACTTTACCCTAAGTTTGTGGGCCCATATTTTTTACCACTCCTCTCTTTGTTTTTCTTTAAAGACGGGCATTTAAGATGCAGTGCACAGAAGACGGCCGATGGCTGGAGGGATCATGTGAGCCGGTGATGTGTCCTCCACCTCCGCCGGTCTTCCACGGCATGTACCACTGCACTGATGGCTTCCTATTCGACAGCATGTGCTGGCTGCAGTGCCACTCTGTCAACAGCACGGCAAAGGCATCTGCTCCCTGCAAGCAGGTCCGTCGTTTCCTTTCCATCTCGCTCACTGTGCAAGTACCCCCGCTTTCTGACGAGTCATCCTTTTAGTTCATTTGCTTGTCGAGCTAATAATATTGATGTTAAGTACTGAGCAAATCAGACCTGTTGTGGCCGTCCTCTTGCCTAAACTCATTCGAGACAACACAGTCAGTGCGTGCGCTGTCATAGGAAAGCAATCAGTGCTGGGTTGGTGAGATGCCGACATGAATTGGAATTTTACCACCCCAAAGTTGATTATTTTCTCATCAATAAAAGCTCATTAATAATCGACACCTTCTGACCAATCAGAATCCGGCATTCAAAAGTGCTATGGAATAAATGAATGTATCTGAGTAATCTTTTGCCTTGATTCTTATGTGTGTCTGTCCCTGCATTCATCCATCTGGTTTAATTTAATGAATGACTGAAGAGAACTTAGAACGGGAAAGTAAATGTCCTCGTCACTCACACACACACACACACAAACACACACACACACACACACACGGAAGGTCGAACACAGGCTGCTGGATGACTGACCTTGCCAACAACATCTCTGCAACCCCCCCTTTGATGTCCGATGACCTCATGGTGGAATTTGCAGCATGGCACAAACAAAATCAAGCGCTCCACCAGATGTAATCCTGAATGTTTTCATGTACAGGTCACACGCACTGAAGCTTACGCACAAAAACATTCCGCCAGTATGATTCAATTAAGCCTGCTTTTAATTGCACGGCATTAAAATGTCTGAGTAATCCGTCCCTTTAGATAGGTGATATGATATGTCTGCTGTCTCATGACATTACGCCCGCGTTGTCATGTCTCCGCAGCACGGCACACACCCCAACATGATCCGCTGCAGGAAGGACGGAAACTGGACCGGATCTTTCCAGATTTGTCCACAGATTAAGGGTCAGTGTGCTTTACCACGGAACCTGCATCCAGGCATCCGGCTCAGCTGCAAGAAAGGACACGCCATAGGTGGGCGACTGAAAGTGGCACTGACACTTACTTTAATGACACTTACTTACTTTAACTTACTTTAATTTATTAAGAGACCCACTAGGGTCATAATGAAGTGTCAGTGGAACGACAACTGGAGTTATGCGTTGTAGCTACATGAGAATTAATGAAACGTTTTTATTCATGGATTCCTATATCCATATGTTTAAACAAACACGAAAACAAAAGAACTTCTCTTCCATAGACAGGCTCCTGAACCCTCTGTAAAATTCAGTGGTGGATCTCGGATTCTTTAGGACTGTTCTGAACGACTCGTGTCAATACTGAAATCTGAATTACTGAATTTTTTCTAAATACCAGGATATTTAATCTCAAAACCTGGTTGCCTCTGCCAGGAGGTTAAGACTAAGCCATAGATTAATAAATAGGTGAGTAAACAATTTCATTAAGCACACTTAAGGCCATCATAAAAAACAAAAATGTGGGTCTAGAACAGTTGATGTCCCCACTTCAGATCCAGGCATGGCTCGAACTACCACTGGAGTTATGTGTCATAGTTAGATGAGACCAAAATGAAAGTATTTATCCATAAAAACTGAATCTGTACTGTACGAGAAATAATAATAATAAAAAAAAGTCCTGCTTGAGCTAGTAAAAACTCCCGAACCACCTGTTTTGATGAATTTTCGATGGATTCTTCTCAATATTGAATAACGATTCAATGAAATTTTGTAAATTCGTCGGCTATTTCAGCTTTAAATCCGGTTGCCTCTGCCAGGAGGTTAAGAATTGGCCATTTTTGATAGATTGATCTTAGAAATCATGGAGTGGTCTAAGCTCTCTCTATAAGTGCCTGCAAGTTTGTTACAGGAAGCTGAGCTTACATTAGTTACAGCGCTCAAGTAGAGGCATCTCAGTAAATATATGTTAGAAAATGCACTTTTTAAGAAAACGTTACATTTACAAATGCAGTGTAAAATAAACGGTTTGAACTCACTCCCTCATCGACTGTTATTCGTTTTCATAAAGGGTGCCAATATTTTTGGGATTGACCCTATTTACAAGAAATAAGACCTTTTTATGTGTTGCACTCCACGTTGTACTCACTCTCTTTTTCCTTTCTCTCTCTCTCTCTCTCTCTCTCTCTCTCACACACACACACACACACATAGGAGCAGAGTGTGAGCTTTCATGCAGGGACATGAACAGTGATGTGGTCATCCTTCCTGACAACATGACAGCTAACAGTGTTCTGGAGCACCACTGGATGAACCCACCCAAAGTCACGGTGTGTTTTCTCCTGTCGCCCAAGACAGTGCACACACACACACACACACACACACACACACACAGTGCCATAGACGCACTTCACAAAAGAATGTTTCCTCTGATGCGGCTGTGGGAGAATGTTGCACTCTCTCTCCATATCTCGAGCGAGCTTTCATGGGATGTGTGTTGAAGTGTGTTTGACTGGCTGGTGATTCATATTTTCTCTTAGGTGTCTGAGTCCTGGATCTCAAAAGGGGTCACTTAGAAAAATCAGTCCATCTAGGGCAAAGAGAGCGTACATGCGGCATCACGTAGCATACATTATGTCTTATAATACCAGTAAACCTCTATACATACGTTACAGATTCCTATTTTGGATTCTGGAGTGTTTAGACGGAAAAGAGACAAGTCAACCATTCTGATAAATCCTGTCTTCATAATGCATCATACATGCATTTCTCTCATGCTATGTACCATACACGATGCCTTATAATGCCTGGAATAAGCCTGTATCAGTCTTTCAGGGATTTCACTTTGCTCTTAAGTTATGCTTTTGAATGAATTATTACGTTTACAAAGTAGCACGCAGGATGCCCTGTCTGTGACTCAGCGGTCAGACGTGATTTCCTCAACTGACGTGAAATGAGCACTTATAACGCTTCGTAACCTATTTAAATCACGTTTAAAACAACAACAACAACAACAACAACAACAACAACAAAACGTTTTTATAAACACCTGTATTTGAGAAAACAAACGTGCATGGTATAATGTGTTATAATGCCTTACAACCTGCAGTAGAGTACAAACTACACCAGAGCCTGTGTCATAGTGCACTACAGCATGCACGCCTAAAATGCTGAATAAGGTAGGATTGTAACGCATTGAGCAGCATTTATTATGCACTATTAAGCGTCGTGCATGTCCCCATGACTACTTTGAGCATTTACAAGGCATTATAATGTGTGTGTGTGTGTATATATATATATATATATATATATATATATATATATATATATATATATATATATATATATATATATATATATATATATATATATATATATATAATGAATTATGAATACAAGATTTATAGGAAGTGTTACCAAGATACGGATGTTGATATTTGTAATTCAGAAATATAAAATAAATAAATAAATGAGTCAATAGATGCAATAATGAAGAAATAAAGTAGAAATGACACTCGGTCACTTGAGCTTAACCTTCTGATCTCAGCGTGTGTGTCTTTGTGTGTGTGTGTGGATGTCATACACGTCTAACCTGGCCCTCATTCAATTATCGCTCATTAGATACCCAGTCATACAAGCACCAGCATTCCCAATTACCTCACTTTAGAAAAATGGTACGATTACAGCGATCTCTGAACTCATTTAAACAGTAACGAGGCGGAGGCCAAGTCCTAAAAGATAAAAAAAGACGTTGGTAATGACTATCATTTTAAGAATGGCCCTATTGCTGGCGCTAATAGAACAGCTTGCTATGCATTTACCTGTCAGAAGCCATTATATTGATTTAGTGCTGATTGTTGAAACCGGCTGTGGGTAAACTGTAACGAGCTCCATTGTTGGTTAGCACCTGTCTATTTAAACACACAGGGCCCTCAGATGTCTTCCGACTGAAATGCCGATAAGACCGTAATGGATGGTAGCGTGACACGGCTGCAAAACCCGCCAGCCATTTAGCATTGCGCAAATGAGAATTAATCACCGGAATACATTAAAGCTGTTCTCCAGGTTTGTGTGCAAGTTAGAGCTAATATCCAGTCGCTGAGGTCCAGAGAGAGAAGACGTTCTTTCTTTCCCAATGCATAATATTAATGTTATTGTTGTCACTGTGCTCAACATTACTGCTGCCGTTACTCATATTTCTTAGTGATGGGAATGTTGAGTCAGCTGCTGGAGAAATTAAATGACACGTCGATGATTGATCGGATCGAAATTGATCCGGTGTGTGCCGGGCCGGGTGGTGGAGCTGGGATGCTAGGGGGAAGAGGAGCCCGAAATCGATGCCGCTGAGGCGGGCCGGGGCGTTGAGCTGAGCTCGGATCGATCACCGCTTGGTTTCTCTGTGCAGCTCGCCACCCTCACCGCACCGGTGTCAATCGATAGCGTCTGAATTCCACAACACCTGTTCCTCGTAACTCTGAGCAAGGACACACTTGGTGGAGCTGACTTCCCGTAGCAAGGGATGCTAACTAGCCAGTCTGTTGCTGCAAGTCGTATAACCTCTTTTGTTTGGATGTATGTATGTACACTGCATTCATAGACAACCAGGTAATCAGCCTAGACTTCTTTTCGCCTACTGTGTGGTTGGGTAGCAGGGATATTCAGACTCGGCTTCTGTCTCTCCAGAACTGTCTCTCTCTTGCTCGCGCTCAAAAAGAAAATGGATTTTTGGGATATCGTATATATCACTATATGGGAGACTCCCCCGAGAGGTGGGATGTCTGTGTTAGCTTTAGATTGAACCAGAATTACATCCTCACATACTCATCGTATACATCCCAGTAAGGATAGTTATAAAGATGTTATAGATTTCCACAAGTCCTGCAGCAAATCCTAAAATCCAACCCCCAATTTCTGGGTTTTTTTTTTTTTTGTTAAGTGCTGTTAATCAAAAATGAAGACAAATTACTACGGGAGGGAATTGTTCACTCTTTTTCTCATATATTAGCAAATATATGATATTTTGCTCTGATATCAGCAAAAATCTTGGCACACTTTGCTGAAACACCGGTAATGGAAAGCCTTGGCAGCGAGAGAGAGAGAGAGAGAGGAGGGGGGGGTTCAAACTTGCTCTGCTGAAAGGAAGGGCTAATATTAACCTCTAATTAATAGCCCCAACTTTTTATTAAAAGGGGGAAGAGCTAAATTTATTAGCAGGGATACAGACAACGGTACAGACACACCGGGGGCTTAAACAGAAGGCCGAGTGCTCCGTCTGATTGGATTTAGGGCTGTGATGATGGATGTGTATGATAGGGATGATGTCATGCATGTCCAAGGCTGGAGAAAGCGTCGATTACTTACCCTTGTGCATGCTGGATCAGGAATACAAATCCAATCACATAATAAAACAGACAGAGATTAGATAATATTAGATTAGGTGAGGTGAGGATTATTGTCTTTAACGTTTAGCGATATAGGTAAGGCAGGCACTTTTTCCCGCCGGGGATTTCAGGACAGGGTCAGAGATATTGCGCAATCAAGTAGGCCTATATTGGGAATCTGCATAGGTCAACGATCATGGCTAACTTTAACTAGCTAGCTAGCTAAAAACCTTAGACTGCACTCTAGCTAAAAGTGTGTCATTATCGGATTTGTGTTCTCAGATCGATCTAATATTAGCCAACTCCATAAATGATTTAAATACAATGTGGGTTAACATATTTTCACGTGAGGTAGTGTGGTATTTAAGGGTTATAAAGGACCTGGCGTATGTATTGTACCACAATGAGACAGAAATTGAAATGTAGGTCAAGAAACAAACCGTGAAGTGGGCGGAGCTGAAGCTTCATAATGATATAAGATAACACAGTTGTCATGAGGTGAGAGAGCGAATCGTGAAATGACCTTTTTCGATCGTTTTATTACCACGGTTGAAGAGTTTATGAGTATACATATATATATATATATATAAGGATACATATATTATACATATATTAGGATGCAGTGTATCTGAGAAAAAAAAAAAGAAGTCTGACACTCGGTGACCCAAAGTGCTCCCAAAGCGTTTGTGTGTGTGTGTGTGTGTGTGTGTGTGTGTGTGTGTGTGTGTGTGTTATCGATTTCACATCACTCCCAGCAGTCTTCAAACGCTGAAATGTTTTCTCTACTCATCTGTCCTCTGATCATCTGTTCCCCACCTTTTTCTTTTCCATTGATTTGCTGACTGCGAGGAAATGTAAAATACCTTAGTTTGCAGAGGTGGGTAAGCGAGAGAGAAAAGTGAGGAGGCTTTGTATTTGTGTGTGTGTGTGTGTGTGTGTGTGTTTGAGGTATAACTGACATAATGCTAGTCAATAACAGAAGACTACCTGACCTGTGGGTATAGTACTCATCCTAGTAACCCTTAAGCTTGCACACTAGATCATTTAATTATTATTTTTTAACCCTTAAGCTTGCTGTTGTCTTGGTATTTTTTTAATTTTATTTATTTATTTATTTATTGTCATCTTTATTTCTCGACTGCTTTGTACTGGAGAAATGAATTGACACACTGCTGATTGATGGGGGAAATTGATCCAGTGTGTGTACAGGGCTGGTGGAGTTTGATGGCTGGGGAAAGAGGAACCTGAATCGATGGTGCTTAAGTGGTCTGTGGGGGCACACACACACACACACACACACACACACACAACATTAAACATTCCAGATAAAAAATAACAAGAATTCCCATTCCATGTTGTTTAAAACGTACCATTAGACTCGTTTATTGAGTGAAACTGCTTCGACGCTAACCAATGCCATTAAAATAAAATTTTTTTTTCAAATTCTCGACAAAGGATACTCTGTTTTCAACTTGTAATGGTTCGTAATTAGTGCTCTGCTTTCGGAAACCGTTTGAAGTTTCCCACCGATGTCGTAGCACGACGAACCTGTTGCTACACCTCCCGCCAATGAACGCATTGCTGTGACATGGCTCCGGGGTGACAGCACAGGAAGTGATAATTCATAACGCTCTGTCGAATGGAATGATTTATGTTATGAAGAAGATCGATTTTCCCAAGGTGCTGGGCTTGGATGATTTCCATCTTTGGATTTCTCAAAATGGGAAGAAGTTAAAGTTTTGGGTCCCCCCCCCCCCTTCTACAAGCTCTCATCTTTCCAACAGTTGTGGTATCGAGTGACCTCATTTTTGGCTCCACATTGTTATTCTAGTTGTTATGTGACAAACAGAAACTGGCCTATATACCTAAATCCTGTGTCTTCTCTTCTACCCACAGCATATAACATGCACCATGGGCCTGAAATGGTACCCACATCCTGAGGTCCTCCACTGCATCAAAGGTTGTGAGGTAAGGTCTTCAGGACTCTCATTTTTTTCACCTGTTTGTCCAGTCTCCAGCAGAAAGGATAACACTACACCAAAGTCAGTACTTGTGCAGAGTTAGTTTTCCTTTTTGCAACATTTGGTAATACGGAATGCAATACAATTTACAGTTGCAATCAAAATGATTCAACCCCCATTGCAAATCAGGTTTATTGTCAAAATTTGCAGACTTTCAGCTGTTTGTGATGAACAAATCAAACAAAAGCAATTGAAATAGTTCAACACGTCGAATGCTTCGGGTGGTTTCTGAAAATTCAACTTGTAATGATGGCTCCAGTTTCAAAATCATTCAACCCCTTCATGGCAAGCGTCTTTAGTACTTAGTAGAGCACACTTTTGCTTTTATGACCTGCTGCAAACGAGATCCAGAGCTTCTGGCAGCGTTCCTGAGGAACCTTATCCCGTTCCTCATGAGCAATGGCCTCCAGTTCAGTAATATTCTTGGGTTTGCGTGCTGCAAACGTCTTCTTCAAATCCCACCAGAGATTTTCTATGGTGTCCTAGTCAGGTGACTGTGATGGCCCTGTAGAATCTTCCAGGAATTCTTCTGCAAACAATGATTTGGTGGAATTTGAGGTATGCTTAGGATGATTGTCCTGTTGGAAGGTCCAATGACGGCCAAGCTTCAGCTTCCTCACAAACTAGGATTTCCTGATACTTCAATGAATCCATCTCGCCTTCCACACGCTGCAGGTTTCCAGTGACAGAGGATGCAAAGCAGCCCCAGAACATCAGCAAGCCACCACCATGCTCAACTGTAGACAGAGTGTTCTTTCTTCATTCCTCTTCCTCCAGACATACCGCTGATCCATCATGCCAAAAAGTTCCAGAATCCAAAAACTTCTGTGGACTATTTATGAGATTTTGTGCGACTTTTCTTGTGCTTTTTGGGTCAGTAGTGATGAACGTCTTGGAGTCCTGGCATGTAAACCTTCTGCGTTTAGTACGCGTCTTACTGTGCTCACCTCCGTGAAACCTCCGTGCCTGTTACCACCAAGTCTTGCTGCAGGTCTTTTGCAGTAACTCAAGGGTTTTTCACAACCTGCCTTCTCAGAAATCTGCTTGTAGCAGTTAATAGCTTCCTTTCTCTACCCCATCCAGGTATTTCATATATTTTCTGCCCCTAGCCAGTTCAGGTATTTCATGTGTTCCAGCTCAAACACACCTGGTGCAACTAACGAAGCCCTTGATTATTTGCATCAGGTGTGCTTGAGACAACAAGCCTATAAATTTATACAATAAACCTGATCTGCAATGGGGGTTGAATCATTTTGATTGCAACTGTATCCCAGTTGTACTCGATCAGTTCAGACATGCACAGTGTATGAAGTTTGATCCTTTCTCAAGCTACGGTTTGATGGTTTGCTACGGTGATTTGGTCATCTCTCAGTTCCTTAGCCACCAGTCAGCTCTCCATTCATCATAAAACAGCTACCAACTGAAGGTTAACACATACTTCCTACAAGACACATGAAGCCAGCCAAGAAAAGCGAATGTTTTTAAACTGCTGCTCATGCCTCGGTGGAAAGTGCTAGCTTCACTCTTCCGCATACATGAGCTCACAGATACACGTGATTGGATATTGTTTCTGTGATTGACAGGGGAGAAATGCCCCTTCCACCCAGACCCCATAGCCAATTTTTTTTCTTGCTTGGCTCCCCGTCATGGACAGCTGTGGCATCATCGTGATTCAAACTTACAGTCTCCCAAACACTTTTTAAGCCCTGCAACATGCTTTCGACCATTTTTTAAGTATATAAATATAAGAATGTCTGGTGATCATCCCATTTGCACGTTGCTAAACTGGTGGCTCTGAGCTACATTTACTTTTAGCTACTTGCTAGCTACCGGAGTGTTGTTCTCATAGCTCCATGCCTCTTTAAATGTCTTTACCAGCACCTTCCAGTGCTTTATTATATTTGATTTCAAAATAATAACGTTATTTGAAAGTAATTAATGAAGGGGTCCTGTAATGGGGCTCGATGGGAAGTTTATAACAACACTCCATAGTTTATTATTTTTCTATAACAGCATATCCCACAATGCTTTACTCCTCGCATACAACAGCAATTCGCCACATCCAGGATGATAGAACATATATATTTTTTAGATACAATTAATGTTTGTGAAGCCAGTTAGTTTCCATTAGCATTTACATTATACCATTTACACCATACCAGTCGGACCCTCACTAGACCGTCTTTTCTCTCTCTCTCTCTTAAAAGTTAAAAAAGATGTTATGGAGACACCATCCACGAGGCTTAAATTTCTCTGTCAGGAACATGTCAGAAAATGAGTCACAGCTAAACCTCTGACATCGGAGACTCCTTCCTTAAAGGTTAAATAAACATCGAAACAATCTCCGAACAGAAAATCAAAATCAGGTCAAAAAACACTTAAAAAAAAAAGAAAGAAAGAAAAAAAGTTTATGTGACGTGTCCGACATACAACTTCCGACGAATGTGGTTACTATAGAAACGCGAAGAAACGATTGTAATCTGCACGAGCTGCTGCTACACCTTTTGATCAGCCAACACTGTTCTGGTATAAACTACAGCCAATGACATTTGTACTGTAATAACATACACTTGATCTCATTGTAGGCAATTAGCTGATGAATTTAATTAGGTGTAAATTTAACACACTTCTGTTCTGAAGTATTCTTGTCAGAGATCTGATTACGTTTAGCTCTCAGACGGGCTGTAGTCTGGCCAGTTTCCCAGAACACATTTTACATTCGCGTGTTTCTGACGTAGCACACTTCCACACTGGCAGTAATGCGATTCAGATTCATTGGTAACATCGGGTTCAGCGCAGTTTGCATAACGCTTTGATCGCACTACTATAATCCGTATTAAATATGCATGCATTTTTGTGTCAGACTAATCATCTGGATTTTCTTTCAATAACGATCAGCTCTTCTCACACTTCCGTCTTCCTGCCTTTTTTCTCTCCTGCAGCCATTCCAGGGCGACAATTATTGCGACGCCATGAACAACAGAGCGTATTGTAACTACGACGGAGGAGACTGCTGCCAGTCTACTGTCAAGACTAAGAAGGTAACACGGACATTAACATCCTTGTTATTATTCATTAACTATGGTGAAACCATTAAAAAAAAAGGACTTGTGGATATGAGTGAAGACCTGTCAGTGGGTCAACCCGTAAAAGTCCATGATGGTACAATGTAGGAATTTAGGAATCATCGGGCTTAACGGGAATGAGATCATAATTGCAATTACACTCATAGCTACACAGTTTAGCAGTAAAAAAAAAACAAAAAAAAAAAACATAAACAGCAGAGACCTACACCAATTATAAGTCGGTGCTGGAAAAAAATATCAAACACCACATATCTATTTGAAAGGCAAACATATGCATAAAGGATTTGACTGGTATCACAAATGGACAAAAACAGGCATGGACCTTTGAGGGTTAAACCATCTTTTGGTTTCACTGCTCAAAGGGCCAGTAGGTCTGGACACACATCGGAACCTGTTGTTAGTGGAAAAAGCTCAGCGAATACTCACTGACGAGTATAACTAGACTTAAATCCTGTGTAGCAGACAGCCTCATCTGTTTATAGTGACAGGAATATGATTTAAATTGACTTGAGTGATTATATTAAGTTTACATTGGAATATTTTCCCTCCCTAAAGTAGTGATCCATTATTATTCTATGCGCTGCCAATACGTAGCACATACACTGCCAATACGCCAGTATATGATTCACTGAAACCTTTAAAAGCACCAACGCAGACGTGTTTAGTTCTCGTAAGAGTTGCAAACCATTAGCGGTAACCCAAGTGTCTAATAATAAGATGTTATCCAGTCCAGTACGTTCATTCTTCTGCTGGCGCGGCAGACAATTCTGGTCAACTTCAGACAAATGCTGTAAAAAAAAATAAAATAAAATGAAATTAAAAAAAAAAAAGGGCTGTCATTGGATCGTTGGAGCTGAAAAGAAGAGATAAATGCGGTCTTAAATGCAGGACGAACCCACAGACCCTCGGTTTTCCATGGTTGCGTCATTTTGGCCATCATACCTCGTGCCTACTCCAGAAGGCTGCTGTTTGTTGGGCAATTACCAGAGCCCTCCAGCGGGATGGCAGGCTTTTCCAGAGTAGACCAATGCACAAGGAAGTCTTTTTGTGAACCCTGCTGCGTGTGATGGCCTTTAAAACCTGCAGGGAGTGTGGATCCTTCTCCTGAAGTTGCATCCCATTTCCAGATGGAGAGCTGAAGCTTCTTGCTTCTGACATCGATTTCTCAGATTGCTGAGATCATGACCAGACTTGGTTTCAGCTCCAAATGACCCATAAATGGGTAACCCATTGGAAGGGGTAACTTATTCGTGGGTAACTTCAAAGTCTTCTTGTTTTTCGCTCAAGGCCATTTAAACTGATCTCAACTAGTTGACTGATGACATAGCATTTCCATCTGTGAGTTTAAGGGTATGGAAGATTTATCAGCAACCATGTCAATGTGTTAGTTCTCTCTTCTCCTCTTATCTCCCTTATTATTACTCTCACCTTTGCTCATTCTCCCTCTGTGAGCCCCCTTGACACTTTCGACCATGGCCATCCTCAAGCTTGTCCTCTCGTTAACAGCTCTGTAAACACCGCAGAGGCTTTATGGTTGCTGCTGACAGACTCACTTCTTCAGGCAGTAACCTTTCTTTTTTCCCCGTCTCATCCGTCTCCTGCTCCCTTGCCATATTTCTTACCTCAGGAGTGGTTTGAACTTTTGGCAATGCTACGACTGTGAGGACACAGGCAGCGATGATTCATTAAGCCTGACTGTATTAGAGGACACTTTTTGGAGGGTTCGCTATGTCCTGCCTACGTCATTGAGCAGACAGAGATCTCAGCGAGAGTTGAGTGAGTGCCAGACAAGCTCACCAGTGTTGACGGAAGGTTCAATTGCTCTGCAACTATTAGCCAAGCGTCTGGTACAGCACTCTTGTCTGTAGTGCCGTTCATGCAAGATAAGAATGGAGTCATCGTGTAACGAAAAGCACACTTCTTTGTATCAGAAGCAAAAGTGGGTGTGTCTTTGTGGGTTGGATTCATTTATGAATGCTTTCTCTGACAATTACCAGAAAATATCAACCCATGACAAGTTTATAAAGCTGACTTTGCATACGTTGTACATTTCTTTACCTTGAATGGCACCAAACGACGAACAAAATCTGCTTACAGAGGAAAAAAGAAACCTTCTTAGCTCTACAAATACACACATACTCAACGTGCAGTGCCAAGCCAGGAGTTTTCCAACATCAAAGTGTTAATGCCCACACTGCTGTACTAACGGCCCAAAACAACGTTTATTGCGGAAAACAGGCCCTAACCCTGGGTGATTTTCCTTGCATTCGAAAAACAACATTATCCTCAGAACTCCGAACTGCCATCGTGCCATCTGATCTTCAGGAAATCTGTCTCCCAGGGTTGCGATGATAAGCGGATCACCTGGCTTCCCGATCCAAAGCCCAGTTCAGAAGTCAGGCATCCTGTCCTGGCAGCACTTTAAGCAAATATTTCAGGTGGATTTTACCAACAAAAAAAAAAAAAAAGAGAAAAGAAAACAAAAATACTGTCCCAGGATTTAGGGAGAGGATACATCCAGAAAACTTGCTCTGAAAGAACTAATCATGCTTCGATTGATGGACTGCCAGAGGGGAATGTCAACACGAGCAGATGAAGGAAAAGGGATGAGGGATTGCCTTAATTGAAGCAGTTACTGTTCCTGGCTACTGCAAAGTCAATCCGACTGGTTTTTATTTTGTTCTCATTGTCAGTTTATTCATCATTACTCAGGAAACCCATAACCACGTTTCCCTTCAGAGCAATGACGGGCACGCATTAGTGCAAAGATAAGGGCCAGTCTGATTTTGAATTCCACTTAACCTCGCCTTGCCATTCCTTAAAGTGTTTTGTTGAGATAGACAGCCGAGATACTATATGACTATTTGTTATGCCTCGCGAAGTAAGTTTATTTGAAACGGCAGTGTGCACGGCACCTTGGTCTCGATTTGTCTGGAAAGCAGATGCGTGTATAAATGTCCCGCAGAACAAATAAGTATCGATAGTTGATGATAATTGTTGTCTTTATAACCCTGATGCTCATTGGGAAGCTGAATAGTCGATCTTAAAGAGTTTTCACGTGTGCTTGATCATAATCATTAACTACGGCTTTGTGAAAGAAAAATGTAATGCAGACAGTTGTCTGTCTGGCTACCAAGGACGTTACGGTAACGTAAAATGATGAATTTAACGCAGTAAAATGGTGGTTGCAGCTAGGTATGGTTGTGATTTTTGATTGCCTTCATCTCTGAAGTTGCTCTTACAGAAAAGAACAGCATGTTCTGTGACTCAAAATCCTCATGAAATGAATTCTTGACCGTGATTTGATACGGTATGTTGCTGAGCTTCTTTCTGAAACAGGAAGTCAGACTGACGCACTGTTTACTGACTTACACAACAGCCAGTAGCATTTGATATATGCCATACCCACACCAAATCTAAATAAACCTCACAGTAGCATACCGAACTAGCTAAATATAGACAACAAGGACAGAATCGTGTTCTTGGACAGTCTGAGGAAGCAACGCACTTCAGCATTAGTGAAACGCTTCTTCGAAAAAGCACATAACCGTAACCTTGTACAACTTGCAAATGAATAAACTCCAGCCATTTGGGGTTGGAGGTTCCCCAAAGAGAATGGGGCCCAAGAAGATAAATAAATAGACAAACCATGTTTTCTTGCTGACAGGCTAGCTTAGAGCAAGACCTGGCTCTGTGGAGGGACATACGGTATATGGCTGTAGAAATCATCATCATAGGATGGTCATGAAGATCGTATCAGTGTTCACAGCATGATTGCTAAAACGCCAATTTTGATTTCAGGGGCAGTTTTGGATATTGATCCCAAAGATGTTCAACAAATGTGGTCATGCACACTCAAAAATGAAGTGCACAAACACGCTCACTTCCATAGTCTTGTTGTGTGCTCAGAATGACTCAGCTGGGCCTCGACCCAGCGATTGTGACACAGCACATGAAAAAGAGAGCTCTGCCAACAACCTGTGCGATAAAATCGGAGTACCCTCTCTCCCTCCTCTCCAGGGCGAACCCCTTTGCGGCTTCGCTCCCTTCTAGTGCGATAACCCCAGAGTGAGGGAAGCAAAAGCACTTCCCGCTGCCTGCATGTTTGTTTTCCTTCCTTATCTCTCTCTGGCACACTCCACCACCCCCGCCCCCTTCCCTCCATCTTTGGCTGGAGATTTGAGTATTAAGGAATTATGGGTGACTGGTTGTGCATTAGTCCTCTCCGGGACTTTGAAGGTGCGAGGCTGGTGGCACGTAAGGTCACCGCAGGATCCAGCACTAATGACTGCAAGCTGTTGGCGGGACGCTCGCTGACTGAATGGATGGATGGATGAATTGAAAGAAGGATGGATGAATGGATGTTGGTGGTTGTAGCAGGGAAGAGGGCTGCCCCAGTCCCACCCCTTCGCTTTCCCTCCCACCCCTTTAAGATCCCCGTAGAAGGAATTCCTTTCTGGAAGTGGGAGGTCCCAAGTGGGCTGCTTTTCATGCACCCGAACTTTGTTTGTACATGTTTGTGCCCTGGCAAATCTGGTGTGAGAGCTGAGCTTGAGGCAGTTCTTTTTTTTGTTTGTTTTGTTTTTTTGTTCTGCAGATGTTACGCAACATTAGAGAACATCTTGATCCCGGAGTAATGGTTATTTCTGTGGGGAAAAAAATATTAATATTGGAAACACAATAGACTTGAGTTACATTGTAATGTTTACAATTTAAAAAAATTATTAATTAAATTATCTATAGTCAATGCGAAAAGTGAAATCCTGCCTGGTTTCCTAGCATGCACCATAGTGGCTGCTCATTCATTCATCTTCAGTTATTGCTATATAATAGCAGGAGCCTATCCTGGGTGCACACTGGGTGCGAGGCAGGAATACATTTTGGAAGGAACACCAGTCACAATACACATGCACATTTACACCTAGGGTCAATTTAGAGTCACATACTAGCATATTTATTTTATGGTGGGAAGAAACCTGAGAACCTAGAAGAACCCACACAGACATGAGCAGAACATACACAAATCCGCACAGACAGTAACCCGAGCTCAGGGTCAAGATGGGGACCGTGGAGCTGGAAGGCTGTTTCCATTTTTATTTAAACCTTTGATATGTATCTTTGGACCATTCTGCAATTGCCCTTGGGTAGCAATTTAAAAGGAACCTTGGCAAATGTACCCGAGTAGCTATGAAATAAACCTAGCTAGACGTTACCTTATTTAGTTTTACTATGGATGACTTCTGGTCTGAAAACTTTATCGGGCAGAACTATATTATTGTGGCGGTACCCCTCAAAGTTGGCCGAAATAAGGTTCTTCTGAAACTACAGCATTTTATCAAAGATTTTACAAATGCTACCCAAAATAATGCCACTTTAGGTTTCTCTTGGAATGCAATGAATCTCAGTTCTGTCTTGAAGAGGTGTTATACTTCTAGGTGAAGGAGACTTGCACTCTGTTAATGTTAATTTGTTGAAAGTTTGAACGATTGGTGAATATGGAATTCCACAAGGCATTCCCAGGACCCTTCTGCATGCTCCCACTCAGGGCCAGATGTGGCAGCTGGTTTTCCACCCTGAGGTCAAGGCCAGGGAAACCATGTCAAAATTGCCACCCACAATCACAGGGTGAAGGGGAGATAAAGAGGCAGGGTTTAAGGGAGATTTCCAAGACCCGGTAAAAAAAAAAAATTTGGAAATGCTGCATGCTGAGTAAGGTTAGTGAAAGTTATTTGAGATTAATTTATTCATATTTTCATCCAATTTCTAAAGACCGATCTGAAATGAAAGGACAGAGGAAATCTGGAGAGGATGAAGAAGTGAGGTAAAAGTTCTTAGAGCAGAAATAAACTGCATTGGGCTATGTAAAAGTAAGGGAAGACACTTAGACAGAGGAAATGCCACTCAGATGATTGGCAGCTGGCTTTGATATGTCTGCAGCTTTTGCTCGTAAAGCTTGCACAAGTTACTTCTGGGAAGCCTCCTCCTCCTCCTTGTGAACATGGTTCTCCTCTCTTAGGTAGTGACAAACACCATTCCTCCTGGGTTAACTCTCCCTTTTTGAACCCCTGTCCATATCTTGCCTGCTTTTGAAAGCTGCTCAGGTTGAAGCAGTCCAGCACCCTTTTATTCAGCTTTGACCCAGATTTCACTGATTCTCACTCTTCCTAATCAAGCATTGCTAGTTCCCTGCCTGGATCTATCTATCTTTCTGGCTTGCCTTGCATTACCTAGAGGTGATAGAAATGCATAGGCTGTCATATTGGATTCTTACATTTTTTTTAATACTCTGAGGTACCATACAGAATTATGTTAGGAATAACACACTTGGAGAAATGTTGTTAGTCCAAGTTCAAGTTCAAGTGGCTTTATTGTCATTTCAACCATACAAAACTGGTACAGTACACAATGAAATGAAACAATGTTCCTCCAGGACCACGGTGCTACATAAAACAAGACACTAACCACATGAGACGACATAGGACTAAATAAGATCTAAACATTTTTACATAAATTGCACGTGCGAACGTGTGCTAACAACACGAGACAGTACAGTTCTACTAAAACAGGACAATAGGTACTCTGTAAGTGACAGTGTAGTACCGACCAGTGCACAGTTTTAGTGTGGAACTGTCCGATATGCCAAAGATAGGTGCAAAGAGTAACAGCGTAATTTAAAAATGGTATAAATGTAAACATAACATTCTATGACTTAGTATTGAGCAGATTAGCATATACCAAATATGGACACAGCATTCATTGCAGTAGCAGCTAAGTAAAGTGTACAATAGTGACAAGAAATGAAATACGATATTTTATGTAGCAGCAAAAATGTACTGTATATGCAAATATCCCTGGGGGGATCTGTGCTCAGTGTGGTGGTATTGGAGATGCTGTTCCGATTCAGACTGACTGAGGTCTCCGAGTCAGGATCCAATTGCAGATGGAGGTGTTCAGGCCTAGTTGGTTCAGATTTCCATACATGTGCTGAGGAATGATTGTGTTGAATGCTGAACTGAAGTCATTCGAATTTAGATGTCCTTTTTGTAAAGGTGGATGAGGGCCACATATAGGGTGGTGGTGATGGCATCATTCGTTGAGCAATTGGGCCAATAAGCGAACTGCATTGGGTCCAGTGAGGGGGCAGCAGGGTCTTGATGCGCCTCATGACGAGCCTCTCGATGCACATCATGATGATGGATGTGAGTGCAACAGGTTGTCATTGAGGCAGGACACTGAAGATTTCTTCGGCATGGGAAGAGTGGTGGTACCATTGAAGCATGTTGGAACAACTGCGCTGATCAGGGAGATGTTTAAGATGTCAGTGAGAACATCTGCCAGCTGGTCTGCACATTCCAGGAATGGTGTCTGGTCCAGCAGCCTTCCGTGGGTTAACTCTGCATTGAGCTTTCCTCAAATCAGCTGTGGTTAGACACAGCACCTGGTCGTTGGGAGGAAGGGTGATCTTCCTTGCCACTACGTCATTCTGCGCCTCAAACTGGGCATAGAAGTTGTTCAACGCATCTGGAAGGGATGCATCATTGTCACAGGCAGGTTGTCCTGTAGTTGCTGATGGACTGAATGTGTTGTATGTCACAAATATCCATGAAGTGACTGTGGATTGTTGGGGAGTGTGTGTGCTTTCCCTCTCTGGTGGCCCGGGATAGATTGGCCCTCGCTTTTCTTAGGGCCACATAGTCACCTGCCCTGAAGGCGGAGTCTCGTGTCTTCATCAGTGAATGCACCTCCGCAGTCATCCAACCCAGCTTCTCATTATCAATGCACTCACTTAATGTCCCAGTCAGTGTGCTCAAAACAGTCCTGAATAGCAGAGATCGCTCCAGCTGGCCAGGTTTTCACCTGCTTCAAAACTGTTTTCGAAAGTATGCTGGGATTATCATAACAGAGATGTGATCTGAGTAGCCGAGGTGGGGGAAGGGCTCTGCCCTGTATGCGCCGGGGAGGTTTGTGTAAACAAGATCCAGCATGTTCACCCCTCTCGTTGAAAGGTCCACATTTTGACGGAATTTAGGGAGCACCGATTTGAGATTCGCATGATTGAAATCTCTGGTAATGATAAACAGTCCATCAGGGTTCCCATACAGTTCACAGAGCGCCTCCTTAGCATTAGCGCTGGGTGGAATGGATACTTCGATTATAAGGACAGTGGTGAAAATAATCCTTGAGTGCATTAAGAAGCTGGAAAGTGGTTGAATACTCTCCATAGGCAGTATATGCACTCAGCCAACAGCCACAACTGGGTTATGAATGCGCAAGTGCAAGTTGCACATGTGGTCCTTGTTTAAAATGATGGGGTCAAAAAGCAGCTGAAGCCTTTCCCTCGGGGATTCAACATCACAGCAGCTGGTGTCAGTGACGCACTGCCAACATTAAAGCATGGCGTCAAGTGCCACCGGGTATGGGCAAATGACATTCAGACGCTCATTGGGTTTTGACTCACTATATGCTTGCAGCAGTAGATTGCACAGGGGGTCCATAACATCTTGGATAGTGTTGCCGGTCGGGCAAGCTAAGCTGCAAATGACTGTACAAAAAAGTTATTTATTTAGGAGTAATATAGCTACAGTGCTGTGAAAAGTATTTGCCCCCATCCGGATTTCTTCTGTTTTTGTGTATATCAGATATGAAATAATTTTAGATATTCAAACACAACACAAAGGCAACCTGAGTAAACACACAATAAATTGAAGCACAAAACGTTATCCAACACCTATCATCAGGGGTGAAAACAAATTAACCCCTTAAGCTTCGAAGCAATACCTGGAGATCAGCCTTTCACTTGCTTCAAGGATTAGGACTTACTCCTGTACTTTGGATCATTGTCTTGCTGCATTATGACGTTGCGCTTAAGTTAAGTAACTTATGGACTGAAGTCCAAACATTCTCCTCCAGGATTTTCTGGTACAGTTGTGTCCAGTTTGGCTTGGATAGATTCTTGGGTACAGCATGGCTTGCTTGATGGTGGAAATAGTGGGAGCACGGGATCATGGTTAAATTGTCAAACATCTGCTGTGCTAATTGTCCTCCATTCATCAGTGTTAGCTCCTAACCATTGATGAATTGGGTATACCGTAGGCAGTGTTAACTAAGCGTTTAAGACATTGGACATCTGACCAATGAGGTTGTGAGTTCAAATCCCAAGCTGTCATTGTTGGGCCACGCCCCGAGCAAGGCCCTTAACCCTCAATTGCTCAAATATATAAATGAGCTGATTGTAAGTCAAAATGGATAAAGGCATCAACCAAATATGTCAATGTAAATGTATAGGGAGACCGACAAATTGTACGTTCCCTACCCACAAAGTGACCGAAATGGTGGGTTTACCTAATAAAGTGTTGCGTGTAAAATTGTAGCGTTTATCAATGTGAATCCATGACTCGTTGACGTGATATTGACTTTCTCTCCCTCCAGGTGATCTTCTTTCCATCATCGTGTGATCCGCAGACCGATTGTGCCTGCCGGGACCCGAAAGCACCAGAAAACAGAAAAGACGAGCATGTGTACTCTCTGGGCTGAGAGAACGAGTGCAGCCATGGAAAGCCCAGCTATAGACTGGGTTCAAGTGAGATATTCTTCCAGATATGCTGCTTCACAAGTGTACCTCTCCTGTCCTGTCTCACTCCTCCATGTCAACGTGTCTCCCTGCTATCTTCTGTCACGTCTTGGAAGGTCTACCCATCTCCAACTCATCGGGAAGAAAAAAAAAAGAAGGATAGAAAAAAAGAAGACAGGTGTGGGTATGAGAATATACCCATGTGTAGTAAAGAAGGAATGTTTTTCTCTCATCAAACCAGAAAAAAAAAAGATGATAGATTCTGGTTAGCATGCCTATCTGTGCCAGCTTTCAGTGTTCACGTCTATTTTGCTGAAGTTTGTTTGTTGTTGTAGTTCGAAGTGAAAGGAAACATTTTGGCAAAAAAAATGACACCACAAGGGCTTTGATGTTTTGTTTTTGAAAGCTTCTTTGTATCGATGTTGCAGAAGGGGACTAAATAGGTCCTAGAGTAATGGGTGTCCACTCATGTTGGGAATACATCCTGCATCAGAAACCGCAGAAAATGGGGAAAAAACCAAGGATTGAGGTGTTTCCACTGGACATTTGAGAGTCTAGTCCTGATTCCGAGATACCAAAATGTGCAAAATACAAAATGCCTAAAAAATTTGCAGGTAGTTTTGAAAATATTGGTAGTTAGCAAAAAAAAAAAAAAATTAAAACATCAGCATCTATTAAATCCTAAATTGGTCACTCGCTTAGTTTTAACAAACGTTGATGGTATAGGCAATTATGTATGCTAATGATACTACTCCACCCTAATGTTTATCAGGTCTTCAAAGATGGCAGTTGTTTTGACGTCAACCCAAAACCAACATGAAAGTGAACTCGCCATGTTAGCATGGCTTCAGTTTATGTTGCTGCTGTTCCTGCTGCTACTTTGCCATCATGGCCGATCTTGTTTCTTATGGAGCTGGAGTTATGACTGCCTTAACAGTTACCTCAAGATGCCAGACACATCCAAAAGTCTTCGTTCAAGAAATGATCAATTTATGACCTCAAGAATGTCGGTTATAATCTGCATACATTTTGAATGTAAAGACAGGGTTAGCACGTCCAGTCGTCTCACCAGCGCGTATCCAGAACCCGAACTCTTTGAACTTGCCAAATTAACAATGATCTCTTTCTCTTTCTGTCAAAGATGGCATTTTGTCCACAGTGTATTAGTGTACTTGTGCCAAATCTTCAACACCAGCAATTCTCAAATAGGGGTCCATGCACCATAGCCAGGAAGTAACATCCCACCTATATTAAATTTATTGTATTTATTATAGAGTGCTTATAGTGATTAGCCAGTTGCCTCTAATTAAATGGGTTTAATCCAAACCTGTAAACCAAGTCAGCCTACGAATAACATCTGATAGAATCTAACACGATCTATCAGGTGAAATTTCAGGAATAGATAGCTCTCAAACTGCTGATCGGAGAAACGTGCTGCCTACCCTCTTCCGCATACACGAGCTAACCCGCACCCGTGATTAGTTAGCATTGCTCTGATTGGCAGAGGAGAGAGTAACGCCATCCCTCCCACCCAGTTTTGCATTCGTGAACTCGCAGCTGCGGCATCATCGGGATTCGAACTTCTGACGATCGTAGATTAAAGCTTTAACAGCTATGTAGCTTGATGCTAGCGAGTCTGTATACAATTTCTCAAAACTAGTATTGAAGCGATGATCATTTTTGGCAGCTGGATGCTCAATCCATACTCTCACAGTAGTACAACTTCTACAGAGGTTTTTTTTCGGTTTGTTTTCAATTTGGAGAGTTACTTTTTATGACGTGACGAACCCACATCTGGACACTTTTCCATAGCCGTACCCCAAATTAGCATGTATCGATATTCAGATCAGTGCAATTTAACATTGGTGTCAGCCCCGAAACTTGCATTCGGCTTTCCCGTTTCCTCACCCTGCATTTAAAATCCAGATTCCTAAAGCACTGTACTGTATTTCCTCCCTTCATGGAACCGGCGTAAGGCTCTAAATAGAAAACTTCAGGAAATACATGGATGTAAGCGGCACAGATTCATTAGGCATAGCAAACCAAGGAAGTCATTCGAGGTGAATGTCACTGTAAATACTTCATAGAGGCTTATCAAGACAATGATTGTTTTTCGTAGCGCTTCTATTAGTCTGGGGGAAAAAAAAAGAGTCAGTTTTCCTTCATTTATATTTCTTAAAAAAAAAATCGAAAAGAACAGAAAAAAAAAATAATCACTTTATGTATCGGTAATCAGTATTTGTATTAATGACCTCAGATACTGCACTTTGGAGTAGCCATTAAAGGGAAAGTCTTCAAACTTTTAGAAAGAAAAAACAAAACAAAACGCTGCTATTGTAAAACGTTGAATTTAAAACAAAAACAACAACAACAACAACAACAACAACAACTAAAAAAAAAAAAAAAAAAAAAAAAGGTATCAAATATGGTATTGTGATATTCCTCTCTTTGTGGTTATTGTGTTTCACCTGATTTTAGCTGTTGAATGGGACAAAACTCATTGTACGTTAGATTCATGTGCCTCGTCTGGAGCTGCGAAACTGGCTTTAATATCCGTACGTATTGTTCATAGAAGGATTTGCATCGTAAAACATTGTATCGTATTTGTCGTATATGCATTTTTTTGTTTGTTTGTTTGTTGTTGTTTTTTTTTTTATTTTGAAAATGTATTTGATGCTATCGGCCATTGGCACAAAGACTTGTAGAATATCGAAGGAATTATTATTATTATTATTATTATTTTTTTTTTTTTTTTTTTTTTTGTAATGAAGGAACTACAAAGAAAAAAAAAGCACCCCCCCAAAAAAAAAGGAAATATCTCACTGAAGAAAAGCCAGTTTATTAAAAAATAAATATATTATACTGAGAGCGGACAAGAAATATTATAGAGATTTTTTGTTTGTCCTGAAAGAGGATTTATTATGTTTATTATGTTTATTATGTTTATCGGTGATATGTTATTGTACTCTGTATGGACCATTTTTATTGCTTCAAAAGCGAGACTCATCAGCGATCATTACACAAGGCCAATTTTCCATGAACAGGACTTCAGGTTGACAGCTGGGAGAGCCAAAGCTTTGTCCTTACACGTGTTCTCGTCTACCGTTCAGGAGGTACGATCGACCAGTTTCCAGCCTCCTCGTGTTTTTCCGCAACAAGACCAAAATCCAAACTGTGTTGTCGCTTTACACTCTGCTTCTCCATCCAACCCCCCCCCCCCCCAAAAAAAGGACGCAGTCTCTAAAGCCATATATGTTGATGTTTCCGACGGGATGCTCGACTCTGCTGTACACACCACGGGATCTCTGTCTGTACCTCATGCCTGTAGTGTTTGCTGCTTCTATGTGTTTTTTTTTTTTGTTTGTTTGTTTCGTTTTTTTGTGTGTGTGTGTCTCTCGGCGATATGTTACGGTGTACATAGTAGAACTATTTATTGAGAGTGTTATACTTTTTTTTTTTTATTTTTTTCTTTTTTTTTTTTTTTAGTTATATTTTTAATGTTCATGTAAGTTATTTTTACATTGGTCTTATAAACGTAAAAGATGACAAAAAAAAAAAAGGACGTTCGTTTTGGAGGGCTCTGATTTCTCTCGCATGTTGTCGTTTTGTTGTGTGTGTGTGGGGGGGGGGGGCGGGGGGGGGGGGGAATCGGATGAAACCTTCAAGTAAAAAGGCTTTAAGCTCAGACAGATTTCTGGCTTTTTGGTTGAAAAGTGTGGGCCGAATGAGAAAATGGAAATCGAAAACCACACGACCTGTAATAAGGAAGTGAAACGTGACTGTTCCTTAAAGTCTAAAACTCTAGAATGCATAAAAATGTCACACGATTTCTATATAAAAAAAAAAATAATAATAATGTAAAAAAGAAGGTCTGGATCCTTGTAAAACTCGGTGTGAGAGAGAGTAAACACTGGCAGTACCCAGGTGTAAGAGGCCCGAGAGGGCAGCACAGGTGGGATGAATGGCTGCGTTGCTCCTTCTAGCCTGCTGCCATGTTTGTCCAGGTGTCAAAATGTGTACACACACACACACACACACACACATACATAATTACGCACTCGAGCTCAAGTCTGACAGCCGTCTTTCCTGCATGAGTCACAGTTTCTCTGCAGCTCCTGATGCGACTCCTTGGTCTTCAAAGTCAACGTTTTTTTTTTTTTTTTAGGATTTATTTGTTTTACCCGCTCGGTGATGATTTTTAAACCTCCATTAGAGATGTCTGCATGATTCAAATACAACCTAGTGAAATCCTGGCGGGTGTGCTTTCAACTCCAGTTCCCTCGTTTTTTTGGCAAGGTCGATCTGAAAATAGTGACGTTACTGAGGTGTATAAGCTTTCACAAAAGCGTGTGTGTCTTCGCTTCAGAGTGAGCAAAACTTGCTCAGACACACACACGCCATCCGCTTTGTTGAATAAAAACTACTCCCTACAGTTTACAACATGGCAACCCGTCTCTGTGTCTCCATGATCATCGTCCCACCACTCTGCTTTCCCACCAGTCCTTTAACACGTGTACGAAGGGCACACAGCACACTTCTTTACCTTCTCCAAAGTCATTAAGGGTTTAAGGAACCCTTAAAGAACCCACTGTGTTAAGACTGCACCTAAAGTAGTGCCATCCATACATCCATCTTCTACCGCTTTATCCTTCTTCAGGGTCGCGGGGGAACCTGGAGCCTATCCCAGTGAGCATCGGGCACAAGGCGGGATACACCCTGGAGAGGGTGCCAGTCCATCGCAGAACACAATCCTCCAGCAGTACCTAAATTTGAAATCGCTGACAGGTTCTAGGCATTAAGAAGAAGAGTTTCAACCGCACACTTACCTGGCTAATGCATACACTCTTTGAAAAGAAAAAAAAAAGGGTTCCTTAAGGGTTCTTTGCTTCCAAAACAGGGTTTATTTGGAAATGACTTTGTTGTGCGGGTCGACGTAGAACGTTTAAGACTTCTCACAGAGAGACAGAACTCAAAGAACCATTGAAGAATTCCTCTCTCTCTCTCTCTCTCTCTCTCTCTCTCTCAGAGATTGTACCACACACTCACCCAGTTATAACATACACTCTTATAAATAGGTTTCTTCAGAGTGTCATTGGATAATTAAGCATCCACTAAAAAAATCGGAACTCTTTCTGTTGTAAGTTTCCACAAAGTACGTTGAAAGTTTTTCTTGGACGGACAGCCAAAGAACCGTTTTTTGTTGAATACCAAGCACCAAGATACGTCGCTTTTAAACGGCAGGTTTGAGATTTTAAGAAGGAAACAATCACCCAATTTGGAGATTGAATCAAGCACCCACACAGGAATGAGTGGTTTGTGGGGTTCTACATGAAGTATGTAAGTGTTCCCACTGAGCAGCAATCAAGAACTGTTAAGGGTTCTACATTTTTAACAGTGCAGATCCTCTCTCAATATACCAAATATATATCTTTTTGCTCACTACATGGGGTAGAAAAATGGTTCTTCAAGCGTTCATTGGGTGGTTAAGGACTACCAAAAAGGTTCTACCTGGAAACCAATTTGTTGTACATAGAACCTTTAAGGGTGTTGAAAACCTATTGTTATAAACAATCTTTATTATTATTATTATTATTATTATTATTATTATTACTTCTAGGAATATTTTTTTTTTTAAAAAAGGCACGGTATCTGATTTAAACCTAAACAAATCTTTGAGCAAATAAAGATCAGATCCCATCACCGAATCAGTAATAACGGACGCCCAAGGAGTATAACGTACCATCCAGCATCCCGCAGTCACATAGTTTACACTCCCAGATGTGTGTTCTCGGCTCATTTCCACTCGGTGATGTTCACACTGGACCCAGACCAGTCCACGTCACGATCAGGACAGCTTGACCTACTCGTATTCTAATCGCACATTCATCAGGAACACTTTACTATCGCTGGATAGATTGGCCTTATAGGAATGTGGGCACAAAATGTCACTCCTACACACAGATACTAACCACACTGTAAAATAAAGTGCGTCCTATATATATTCAATAATATATATATATATGTTTAAAATATACTTTTTATTTTTTTGTAAAAGAAAAGCCGTAACACCTACTGACTCGCACCGTGCTCACATTTCTGGCACGTCAGACGCAATAAATTATAAGCAGGTTCCTGTCAGATTCTGCCTAACCATCAGCGACATGAGTGTGAATGGCGGTAAAGAGCTGCCCTGTACAAAAATAAATAAATAAATAAATAAATAAATAAATAAATAAATGGACAAACTTCTGGATAAGTGGCCTTTCCTACACGAGAGCAAACATCGCATTTCACCCAGGCTGGAAAAGTGAATCCCTGCTCGATTCAGGACCAGATTTAGTGTCCCGAATGGTCAGCATATGTAGGAGAGCTTTAAGGACAGATGATTTACTGCAGTCTTTCGATCGGCAGCTCAGCATGAGGAAAGCCCGGGCCATGAGTGTAGTTTATGACATGGCGGGGGGGGACGACGACGGGGACGGGGAGGTGTTTCGGTGATGACAGGGATGAAAGGGCTCCCCTTTAAAAGTGCATAAAAGGGGCTTGATTAGCTTGTTTCCGAAGCCCTTTTGGAAAAGGCTACAAAAACAAATCCAACTTCATGGTCAAATCTGGTGAAGTGAATCTGACTGCTGAAAACACCACCAAAGAGAAATAGAAAACAGAGCACATTTCGGACATGTCGGATTGAATTCAATCACCACGCCTCCCAAACACCCCCCTTGAAAATGAAAATGAAATGGGCCAATAGAAGTGAAGCTGAGTAATCATTGTGGTTATGCGGGTGCTTAAAAGCCTAAAAATCAATAAAGCTTCAGATAGAGTTTCAGTATACATATTTAATAGATCTCCCCTCCCCCCCCAAAAAAAAAGACAATCGTATTGACTTGGTACATACTGTATTTACAATTTTATGTACAAGAGTATAATTTACTATCACAAATGATATTACATGAAATGGAAAATTCCTCAAAATTAGCTGTCGAAGCTAGTTTATTACCTTTTGGTTAATTCCCGGCGTGTGACAACTCGGCCCGTACGATCGGTTATACGATTAGTTATATAACACGACAACCCCTTCACCATGTGACACGACACCTTCCTCCCTTCAAAATCTCAGCCAAAAAAAAAAAGAGGTAATGTAACAGCCCTGAACTAATCAGAAATGTGTCGTTAAGGTGGAGTTTCTTGTGTCGAAACGGTCCGTCTGTGGAAACGAAGCCACAAGGTTGCCCCTGTTTACAACAGGAACATGCTGGAGAGATGAAGAATATAGACATCAATAGTCCCCGTAATTGTCGTTGATAATAATTGTCAAACCATTGCATTGCATTCAAGATGATTCAGGCTTTTCGCATTCTCCGTTCAGCTTGGTTTCCGAATATGTTACAGACACGTGCGAAAGCTGCTCGCTTCATCGTCCTCCTGGTGTGTGAAACTTGCAGCACCGTGAAGTGAGGACCTAACATTCAGGAAATCTTTAGTCTGGTCCTTACAAAAAGTAAAAAGGAAAAGTTCTTCAATTTCCAAGCGACCTTCTTCTACCCCTCCTCCATGCTGAAAAACGAGCCAGAGGGGACGCGTGGCGAGAAAAAAGGAAGAAAAAAAAGAAGAAAAAAGTCCTTTCGTTTGGTGAAAAGTTTGAACAGTTTTGCATTTCATATAGATTTAGAAAACAGATCAGATCAGATAGGGACGAGTCTAAAAGGTGAACAGGCCTTTTCACCGGAGTTTGGACTTGCCGTATATATTGCGCTGGACAGACAGGATCTTCTCCACACAGGTTAGCCGTGTCTCATGGAGAGAGCTGTGCCAAGTGCTGCTAGCCAATCGCATGTCTTCACTCCTGCACATGACGTACGACATGGACTCGGTCCGGCTCTGGATGTAACCACTCCGCAGAAGAGAGCGACAGAGGAGGCTGATCCGATCCACTCGTCTTAGGATTAGGTGAGCTTTCCTGCAGAAGAGAGAGAGAGAGAGAGAGAGAGAGAGAGAGAAAAGAAAGACAAATATTGATGACTAAACAGATGAATTATAATACATGTATCAGATGTAGGACAAGTCTCTGAGCTGCAAATCCAAGTCAATTCTCGAGTCTAAGTTGAGTTGAACTGTATGACGTCCGAGGTAAGTGTTCTGTTTCTAAGCTGCAAGTCTGAGTTGAGTCTCGAGTCTTTGAGAAGTAATTCAGAGTCTGAAGTCTCTGAGCTGCAAATCGGAGTCAAATCTCAAGTCCCGTAAGTGCAAGTCTGAGCTGAGTCCTACGTCTCTGAGCTGCAAGTCAGTGTCAAGTCTGAAGTCTCTGAACAGCAACTCCAAGTCAGGCTTCAAGTCTCTGAGCTGCAAGTCAGAGCCAAGTGTCAGGTCTTTGAGAAGCAATTCCGAGTCAAGCCTTAGATCTCTGAGCAGTGAGTCTGAGTCAAGTCTCAAGTCTCTGAGATGCAAGTCCGAGCTTAGTCTTAAGTCTTTGAGCTACAACTCCGAATCAAGCCTCCAAGTTTCTGAGTAACAATTCCAAGTCATGCCTCAAGTCTCCAGTTTCTAGTGTTTGAGCTGCAATTCTTAAGTCAAGCTTCAAAACTGTGAGCTGCAGGTCCCTAAGAAGCAAGTCTGAGTCGAGTCTGAAATCCTCGAGATGCAAATTAGAGTCCGTTCTGAAATCTTTAAGTTCAAAGTCCAAGTTGAGTCTCAATTTTCCAATGTCTGAGGTGAGACTTGAGTGTCTGAGCTACAAGTGGGTGGCTGTGGCGCAGGTGGTAGAGCGGGTTGTCCACTAATCGTAGGGTTGGCGGTTCGATTCCCGGCCCGGGTGACTCCACATGCCAAAGTGTCCTTGGGCAAGACACTGAACCCCAAGTTGCTCCCGATGGCAAGTTAGTGCCTTGCATGGCAGCTCTGCTACCACTGGTGTGTGTGTGGGTGAATGAGACACAGTGTAAAGTGCTTTGGATAAAAGCGCTATATAAGTGCACATTTACCATTTACAAGTCTGAAGCTTTGGACCTGCAACGCTGTTCAATTTTATTCTCCGAGATGCAAATCCAATTCAAGTCTGTATTCTCTGAGCAGCAAGTCCGAGTCTATGTTTTCATTGTGGTTGAAGATAATAATATTACTTTCTAATGATTTCTATCACAACACACCTGCACATTCTACGCTGTCTCGGGATGATATATCATAGTAATATCACTGGAAAGACAAACGATGAAAGTAGCGTCCTCGGTCTGAAAAGTGTTTGTGGCAATCCTGGGATTTAAACCCACAACCTTTTGGTGACTTTCAGCATTAGTGT